>RXPK01000287.1:4741009-4870059 GCA_004143645.1 Protaetia brevitarsis | reverse complement strand
CCCTGATTTGGAGGCGGATTGTCGTTGGCACACGGAAACTGGCGAACGGATGCCAGTTATGACGCTGGATGCAGCAACGACTTCCTCATGGACGGGGTTTCCACTTGGAATTGATAACAGTGGCACCTTTTTGACACGGACATTCTTGGACGCTTCCCGACTGAGTTCTGTAACATAACTCGACGCTTAGTTACCTTACATGGCCCCTCAAGCCTTGGAGCTGACTCTTCGGAAATGTTTTCGGCGGCTGTGGATACAGCATACCTTCTGGGGCGGACTATTTGCTCTGACACGGAACAACACCCTTGCTGGGTTTGCTGGGTATCTCGTGAATATCTTTGAGCACGCGGCTACGTTCCTGCCATGGAACACACAGCTTCCAAGTCCCTTCAACATTTGTCTTGGAACTCCCAGGAAAATTGCGGAAAAGAACACCTTTCCAATCAGCAAAATCTGGACTTTCCGCCGGTTTCTTCTGGACAGCCTTCAATTTCCGGAGATACCAATCATTGATCACTTCGGACTTAGCGCACATCAGGTAAGATTCTTCCTCATTCCTATAACTTGTGTTTACGCTAAGTTTCTTTGTAGAAACATCGATGTGGGCATTGAGCATCTGCAAGACATTGATTCCCAAAATCATTGGATACACGGTACGGGGTAAAACGAAGAATGGTGCAGTTATACAAACGGATTCAATGTGAATTGGAACATCCAGCATTACGTGGACCTTCACCACGTTGTTGTTCGCCAACTGGATCCTTCTCGGACGAACATTCTTGCTCTGAATACCTTCCTTCAGAAGACGGTTTGCGATCTCTTGCGAAATAAATGATATTGTGGCTCCAGTGTCTACAAGAGCTTTTATTTCTTCACCTAGAACCTTTACACCTGTCCAAATTCGGTTTTCTTTTCCATCGGATTTCGGAACGGATTCGGAAGACGGCTGCGTTTCTCGGACGCAATTTAGATGTGAAGAATCTCTCACAGCATTCCCTGAACAATTACAATCTCTACTGCGGATATTCAATTCGCCACACCTTGCACAGAATAAAAGCGGTTTGTTTCGGCATCCTATGCGGCTGTGACCCTCTTTACCACATCGCAACATTCGTCGCTCCGGATGCGACAACTTTCCCTGAGAGGTATCACCTTCGGTATCTCTTCGGGGGTCTTGGCGACGTAGCTTTTGCCATCGGAATCGCGGCATCACGTCTACCTGAATCAGACGTTGACGGCTTCGCCACGAACCTTTGATCCAGCTTTCCGTTGCGGGTTTGCTCGGTACGGATAGCTTCATATTCGGCTGCTTGCTTGTACAATTCTTGCAGTGTAAAAACACTGTCGCGTCGGATATACAACTTGTATTCGGGTCCATGCTGTTGTTACCCGTTCTAGCCTCTCTCTCTCCGTCATTCTCTTTCCTCTGCGTATCAGGGTTAAAATTGCGGTCGCGAAATCTTTAAATAGCTCTCGCGGTCTTTGATGCCTGGCGCGCACTTCCTCCTCAATCATGTAATCGTAACGGGACGGCAAATACTGCAACTTGAAATCGTCTAAGAAATCCTTCCACGTTGCCCACAACTCACGGCCGTTCCTATACCATAACAATGCTTTGCCGCGGAAAAGTTCCGGCAACGCGATAAGCATTTCCCTGTCGGACATTTCGTAAGAGGATTGTAATTCTTCGATCCTCTCCAGGAAAGAAATAGCGTCACCGTCACCATTGAATTGCGTACCCCATTTTCTTACCCTGTCGCATATCTGTGCCGCGGATACAGGAACATTACCTTCTGCAGGCGGGTCATCGGCGGCTTGATTGCCCGTTGGCGGCAATAAGTCACCACGGCTTCGCAGGTAAGTTACAAACCGACGTCGTAACTCGTCTAACGTTCCGGCAGTTTCCAAGCCTACTCCTTTCAAAATCGCTTCGAGATTAGGCTTTGGGAGTTTATACACCCATGATGTTGTTTGCTGTACTGCTTCCGGTGGCGGTACTGTTTCCTCAGCCTCAGCCATGTTGCTCTAGAAATTTACTTGATTTTGTCGTGAAAGAGACTTCCTGTGAACGGTAATTTCGGTCGGTACTCTGTGGTAACAAATAAAACTTCTCGGGGACCACAACGATGTAAACGGTTTCCTTGACAAATTTGGGAACAAAACTCTTGACTTGACAGTGAAAAATGATTTAAATCTCGTCCCTGCTCGGGCGCCAAATTGTAACGACGTTTCTTTCTATGTGTGATGTTCTCTCTAATATGATATAACTTTGGCTTTTCTTAAAAGATAATCTTTCGCGCGTTTACCTTTTCGCTCATGAAACTTTATGAATGACCCTGTAACAGCGTCCTCGTAATTCTTGCTTCTCACGTCGGCGCTGGCGAAGATCGCAGTCAGCTGTGCGATCGCAAATTGCGCGCGAAGATATTTGTTTATGTCGCGTACTAATACGTCGTACAATTATTAAAATTAACCCTAAATGAAGTAGCTTCAGTGCGTGAGTGATTATCCAGGGTTCTGGCTTGTAGTACGCAACAAATATGATATATTCCAGTGAAACAAATGCTTGGTTTTCGTAGTTTTATTCTCCAAATAAACAACACGACAAAAAAAGAGTGTGTAAAAGTGTATATATACAGGTAAGCAAATAATCATGAACAATATTAACATATAATACTAAACGAATATGAATATATAAATAGTAAACAATCACGGAGAAATATTAGTTTTGGCCGACGGAGCCTTCGGTCAATTTGCCGCGAAGGCACGGGAAATAAATGCAGAAATATAAATATATGTACCGGGTTCTCGCTTAATTCATGACGCTCAGCGGATTAAACGTTAAGAATGAAATATAGGTCATTTACGGCAGGAATTCGTCTACGATAATTCTCACATTGACCATATACAGGGTGGGCGGCTTAACAAAAATACGAGCGTGCGACAAATAATAAAGGGCGATCTCACGGCGTAAACTATTAATTCGCGGGCGGAAGACTGTAAACGTATCACTTCCTAAGAACGACACAAAGTACAGTCTTGCGGATCGGTAAATGGTTATAACCGCGTCACCCTTTACGGACGACAGCATATCATAACCTTGCAAGAACGGGAAAACACACTGTAAACGTATCACTCCTAAGAACGACAACAGATTACAGTCTTGCGGATTCGGTAAATGGTTATAACCGCGTCACCCTTACGGACGCACAGCACATCATAACCCTGCGAGAACGGAAATGCACTGTAAACGTATCACTCTAACGAGACGACAACAGATTACAGTCTTGCGGATTCGGTAAATGGTTATAACCGCGTCACCCTTTACGGACGACAGCACATCATAACTCTGCGAGAACGGGAAATGCACTGTAAACGTATCATCCTAAGAACGACAACAGATTACAGTTAGGGAAGGTTCGGGGATCGGCGGAGGCTACGGAGTCTGCCACGAATTCGGTTGATGCACGGTTTAAATAGACAAGCGGGGATTCGAGCATGCGTAAAGCCAACACGAGCGCGTGGGGAAATAGCGTGCGTAGATACAATGTGCGCCGCGTGGAGGGGACGCGATACTCCAATAATTAAAACTATGACGCTTGCCGGCGAAATCAAATTAACGAAAATAAATGCGGGTGTAACGAGCGTATCAGGGAAAATTGATGACAAAAACTAAAATTTATGATAAAAAAAATTGTTAAATCAAAATATTATTACAGAAGTCAATTTTTTCCATGTAACGACACGTTACAATATGTAATATTTTATTATATGTAGGTACACACTTTAAAATATCTTACCACAAATGTCACTACACTAGACGCACGTTTCAGTAGCAAAGCTTTCATCCTCTACACACTTCATGTTTGTTCAGTGTTACTGCTGATAATAGTGTCTCTGCTATTAAAACATGTGAACAGTGTAGTGACATTTGTAGTAAGGCGTTTTAAAATGTTAGTGTCATCAGTCATCAATGCCACAGTTGTGAGTATTTTTGACAAATATGGGTCGAGAGAATGTCAGAAAAAAAAATAATGAATATTCTGGTTAGACAATGAAACAACCGTTTGCCCAGGGTTTATTGTAGATCGGATGTTATCTCAAAGTTCATCGAACAAACTTAAGCCCTTAAGGTAGTTCACTATCTTGCTGAATGAAATTGCTTTCAGATCTTCTAAAGAAGCGTCAGTCAACCTTCCAAACTCGCCTGATCCTTGTAACGGCAGGACAGCGGCAGAAAATATGCTTAAGGCCTCTTTCAAACGAGGCGGTTTGGTTGATTCAACTAAGTTGCCTGGTTTACTCCCAACTAGTTGATTGTCATTGAAGACCTAGTGAAGTCGCCGAAGCGGACAAGTTGACTCCGCGCGAAAGGTTTCAGGCGGTTCCCAATCATTTGCTACATCAGTATACTCTTTAGCAACCGCCCATTCAACTAGTGGAATTAACTAATCGCCTCATCTGAAACAGGCGTACCTGTCTCCTCGTCTTCTAAACACAGTCGGCATTCAATCTCATCGGAGAGTGCGATTTCGTGTAAGTGCTCTCGGAGTTTACAGTATGCTGTAAAAACAAAGAAAAGAAACGATTGGTGAGATACACTACTTCGCCAAACCAGGATAGTTATTTCAGTATTGGGGCAACTTCTAACTTGCCTATAACTTGATTTGCTCTTAGCTACCGTAGGTGCAGTGCCAATAGCAGTTTCTGGTCCGTGAAATTGCTTCGCAGCACCCTTTTTTGCAAGGGTATCTGCTTCCCCATTTTCGAGAATTTTTTCGTTGCATCTCCACTCTTTTCTATTTGTAAAGAAGATGGTAAAGTATGGATCAATCATTGATAGAGCACACATTATGTCCGAAAGCATTCCTACCATGTGTTGGAAAGTAACCAATTCACAGACATGAGTATGTGGCGATTGATTCGTTATTTATCATAGGTAAAATGCTGATAATCCGGCCTCCCTTTCTACAAAAATATACAAGGGTAGGTAGAGCTTTTTAGTGCCAATAACACTTGCGATTCTTTGAATGGACGTATGTTTTGCTCTGGCTCTGGCCTGTTGCGCTGCTTGCCACCAATGCTATTGTTCCATAGGTTATGGTCGGACTTACTACCATCACGTAGACGCAATGAACTAGATTTGGAGACAGCCCCAGGATTTCCCACATATCTTCGGCATGTCAATGAGAACAGCCTCGCCTTGTGGGTGGTCTTTTCCAAATACGGGTTCCAAGGGGATTTCCAGGGTAGTATCTTATCAAAGGCAGAGACATTTGAAAAAAGAGCCCGCTGTACATCCAATTTTCTTGCGATAATTTAGTAAATAAATGAAATTCAATGCATCCCCTTTACTTCTTTTGTCGCCAGGATAGCAATTTCTAGGTAGTTAATTCCAGCACTATGTTTTTTTTTTCTAAATTTGTGCATTACAGAAGTTACGACGAAGTTTCTAGAGTTTCATTCAAGCAAAGAGGTTTCTCGTTCCTTCAAATAATTGCGCATATGACTAAATGGATAACAAATTAGTTCACTAGATGCTGTGTATTAAAAGTTTCAGTACCTTTATTAAAGGTGACATCATTATAACAAGTTTATTAAAACTTTGAGAACTATTAACATTAGTAAAATTTCCATGGTACAAAATTTGTTGTCTGCGAACAATTGATGCTTGTAAGAGTTATTTGAAATAACAAAGTTTATGAAGTAGTAAAGAATAAGTTTCATGATACATATGCAATGAGTATAAAATGCGTCCATAATTTTCACTGCTGCCTTATGCAAAAATACATAATTAAAACTGGATCGGGAATACTTCAGCGTAAATTCTAACAAAGTATCAATACTTTGTTTCAGTGAAGACAATAAGGACGATTATGAGTAGTAGTAAACTCACGACCGCAAATGAATATTAAAAAAATATATTGACGTTATATATACAGTTTGCATGTGTTTGTAGTAGCAAAAATATGAAAAATAACATAATGGAAAAAACACTTTAAGTAATTTGAAACGAGCGATTGGAAGAAAATTTGAAACAAGTTGTGATTTCACATATTACTAATATAATAAAATTGTAATGTGATAATTCACAGTTTTCAAATTTTAAGTTAATGTCGCACTGGCAAAGATCAGGACAAGCACGCAAAGTATCTTTTTCACGTATCACAATAAATTTACGTTGACTCGGTTTGTTTTAAAATTATTAATATTTTGAAATAAGACTTAGATATCATAATGTTCAGCTACGTAATTTGTAGCGGTTAGTAACTCTAAAACTATAAATTAATGTATTTAAATTGGTACAGTTTAGTCTATTTTTAAGGGGTTACATCTCTTCATGCGGCAATTCATACTTCAATAGAGTTGAACTTGTGCATTTCGGAGTAAATTTAAAAATTAATATCTGAAATAATAACATAAGTGCATTCACGTCGAATAAAGTCAACTAACTATCTTGTTTATATTAGTTAATTGGAACTTTTGACCCTACTATGAGATGTTGTTATATGTATCTTTTCAAAATTATCAAACTTGTTAGAAGTGTTGGCAGTTTGTTTTTTTAAAAACTCAATTATTCATTCACAATATTTCGTTATAATTCAAGTACTTCATCGGAATGCCACAATCAACAGCAAGTGTAATTAAGTATAGTTTTTTACTTGCAAGAAAAAAGTAACTAGTTATTACAATGTAGGAAGGAATATAACCTTAAATTGATTATTTTACTAGAAACCTACATTGTAAGTAACTTGCGAAGTAAAACTTGTACTTAATGTACTTCCTGCTGCTTGTAGCATCTCCTGATGAAGTTATTGATTATAACGATATTGAGAATGGAATAAAAAACATCGGACGCGTTAACTCGCATAACCTAATATTATGCTAATAATGTTTTTTAAAGCACTATGTATACTTGGTTATGGTTATAAGTAAAATAGAACCATCATAACCATTGGTAATGTAATTATTATTTTATGTGCACCGACTGTTTGTTAAGTTCAAACTATGATTTGGGGTTAATGTCCGCAATAGTGTCCGTGGAGAAATGAATTATACGAATTTTCGTCTGGCAACTGGTATGAAGTTCATGGTATTGCTAAGGATTCGACTTTATTTGTAAAGGAGGTAGAGACTTCAAATGTAATTCGTTGAATAAAGGAGTGAAATCCTTGGATACGGCGGGTGTTGATAAAAAAAAATTTTAAAAAGCTGGTTTGATTTTTTCATCAAATGTAATGAAATTAAACCATATTCCTGCGGTATATTCGATATCGAAGGGCTCTTCTTTGTAAAATCACGTAATACTTCGTCTAAATATATAGAGAGGAAACGTCACGATTGTTCAACATTATAAGAAATTTGCTGTATTACTTGGTACATCTTCTATACTGGATCATACATCTCTCTGCTGTTTCGAATATAATTATACCTTTTGGATGCTGGTGAAAGAAGATTTTTGCCTGGATTGTTTTCTAATATGGGTGTTGTTCTTGGACTGATGTAGAGAACTTTTCTGCAACAATTCTGGATCGTCACTGCGAGGAATCCCATTCTGAAATCTCTGGGTTGTGTGCATGCTGGTAAACGAGGTATAATGGTCAAAGCATTTAATTTCCTGGTGTGTTTAACATTTCGAACATTTTGAGGTTATTTTTCATGTCTGCAAAATGATAGTTGATACTGAAATTTAATGTGTATAAGTTGGTAGGTGGGTTGGTGGTTTTACTCTTATGATGCGGGATATTTAAAAGTTATGATTGGGAATTTAAGAATACCGAAATATACATTAGATAGTAGTTTTAATATTTGATTTAGACTGTCCAATAAGATCTACACCTTGGGTAGGAGTTCTCATACTCTTTTACGTGTAGATTTGATATAAAACTTGTTAATAAATTATAAATACTTAGTATAATTACATTGTTTTTAATAAAAGCACATTTTGATACATTGAATTTATTAGAATAAACTATAATTCAATATTTAACAAAGCAAAAGGCATAATAATTATACAAGTTAGTTGATTTAGAGATACCAGTCGTACAGCCACTTGGGCAAGGATCCATAACTGGAAAAATATAAAGATACTCATTGGTTATAAGATGGGAGATCGCTAGTGCGCGATGATCTGGAGTGGGTGAACTCTAGATATCTGGGGCATATACGGAAGTTTACAGCATCTAGTGAACTGGGATTGTTATGTGTATATCATTAAATATATAAAAGTAGGTACCTGTAAAAAAAAAAGGCAGATTTAATTAGAAAGTTTTAATTATTTTTTTTAAAAAACTTTAGCAGGCAAATGTATTCATAGAAATCAACATAATATATACAGGTGACTGCACTTAAACTACATAAAAAGACGCGGTGTCACAGCGAATAAAAAGAAGATTTAGGCTAAATTTTGCCTTATACAAGGTAAATAGTTTTTCGAGATATTGCCTTTTTCTATTTTTACTTGTAAATCTTCTTTGTTCTGGTTAATTGTGGATTTTCGTCTAACCCATGATGTAAATTGTGGACATTGGTTATCACCTCTCTATCAGTTTAGACTTATCATTCCACAAAATCCTCGACATGACCATCTTCTATGTCGGCATACTGTGTTCGGATTAATACGTTTGGGTTAGTAAAGATTAATGGTATCAATCTTTTTTAAGCAAGTCGGACGTTATTGTAAACCTTTCTAGTTTTACTTACTTATTGAAGGGCTTTTGGCACAAATTTTTATATGTAATGTGTGTTAACGTATTGACTTTTGTATAAGGAAAATTTGGCTAAATTTATTGTAAATGAGCTGCATTACGATGTCCTTTAATATGTATGATGATTAAGTGTAGAAGATTTTCTGCAGTTTCCAATTCGGTCAATGGTACCATTCTTCATAATTTTCCCTTCAGGAAATAAAGTTGATCATTAGCTACAGACCAAATTTAGTTCGAAAGGGCAATAAATTTAGTTAATAAGGATAATTTTTAATTAATCTCATTGTATGTCAACATTAGAAATAGGAAGAATTGGTGGAATTTGGTTTTACTGAATTAAGTGTATATAGATTACATACCATGTACAGTTCATTTTTAAATTGTTATTTGTTTAATGTAGTCTGGAAATATGTATTGTAATTTTTCAAAAGTTTTTTTATGATGTAACACCTACTTTGTCTTATGTGAAATTAAGTTGATTCCATAATTTTGCAGTGATTATTTTTTTTTTAATTTAGTTTATACATTCCATAAATCCATTTGCCAATTGATTATATCAATATTTTACACGCAATTTACCTACAATAATCAGTACAAAGTCTTTATAGTACAAAGTCAATCAAGAGCATTGATACATTTGATTGATGTTACATTTAACTTAAATAGAGTGTTGTCTTTATTATTTTTTATACCGGTCTGTGTGCTATATCATAGTAGCACAATAGGTACTCTTGTATATTCCTCCCATTTCTCGTTCGCTTTAGACTGAAATCTATTTATGCTATAAATATAAGCGCCACATTCAGCTTCTTGTAGGCAAGGTCAAATAAAAATTTATCAAATATCCTAGCCCATAACCTAATTTTGTTTGCGACCAAATACGAAAAACGTGGGAGAATTGGCAAACTTTTGATAAGCCCTGATGTATCCAGTATGATCATAGTAAGGAGTTCTTCGTTCCGAGCAAACACATGCACATACGGATTTCGATAAAAAGTTGTCCGATTACCCGTATAATCCTATAGTAGTTTTCATCGGGTAGGATTAACAAACCCAGCGTATAAAAATTACATGCCGCCGTAAATCACGCGGAATATTTCAATGGGGAGCGCTGGCACACACATTCTTTAAGTTGCTTGTTCGACACGGACCACAACGCAGCTGTTATTTCGCAATATTCTACGCGTTGGCGGCGTTCTCTGACGTATCTGTTTATTCGTATTTTGTAACACTCAGATATTTCCGTTCATTTTCCGCTTTCATTGAAAAGTAAGAATTGCTAAAATGATTTATAACATTTTGAATACGTTTTAGGCATCAAACAAGATAAAATATGTAGTTGTATTATTTATTTAAATAGGCAATAGTGACACTTTTTATTCCTTCATAAAAAAAGAGATACAATAGGAATAAGATGTATTAATATTGAAAATAAGAAAAAAAAAACGTCGGTCATTGCTCAGAAATATTACATATTTTAATACCAAACATTGTAGGTTTTCCACACAATGCTTTGAAAAAGATGTACATGTATTAATCAGAGCCGTTAATTTAAATGATCCAAAAAAATGTACAATTAATAAATCCATCAAGGTTAAACCGTAAAAGCTCTTCTTAAATTTATATTATTGCTACTTTTCTTGTAATTTAATGTTTTCAGAACTTTAACTAGATTATAATTAAAATTATTTAGGTTCAGATTTTTTTGTTTAAAAAGTTCTTTACTATGAATAGAGAGCCTAATATTTCTCTCATATAAACTCTCAGTATACTACAGTCGACGATCAGGTGATGTAAAGACCTCTGCAATGGCAAGTAATTCAGGGATTTTCCTCAGAATGTTCTTTCAGTAGAATAAAGATTATCAGTAGTGAGATACCACACATCAAAATAAATACTAGAATATCATTATAAATATTTACAAAGATTGTGACAGATCAACTTGGATGAGTTTAATTCGAAAAAATATTTTCTTTTCTTTCAGTGTATTTATTCGATTAATTTAAGTTTAATATGTTTTAGATATAATTTGTAATCCGAGTTCATTGATACGTAAAAAAGAAGATAGAGAAAATTGTTGGGATTCGTTTTGGTCAAAATTGATGTGTATGCGAGGTTCATACTCCTGTACAGTAAATATTGTTTAAATTGTTAATTGTGTTAAGTGTTTAAATTTAAAATGTATTTTCCCATGATGTAACACACCTACCTTTACTTTATATGAATGTAAGATGATTCCATAATTTGCATAATTTATTTTTTAAAATTAATTTAACCATTTATAATTCCATTTGATCACATGGCTCTCTATGTCAACAACCATATTCCCTCACATCAGTGAAATTAACGGGATTTCTGACAGTTTGCAGCCCTTGCGAAAACAATCGCAATCAATGTCTGTTAAGAAATTTCATTCGAAAGATTCACCGCCAACCTCCGAGAGAGACGTGTCCCGAATAAGTTTATAAAATTTAACGGCTATTTTGATAAATATTTATTCAAATTCACTAAATGATGGTTAATTAAACAAAGTTTATCATACTAGTACTTTTCCAAACATAACATTGGATAATTTTCTTCGAACGACCGATATCGAGTTAATGTTCCTGTCCATGAGCCATTCTCCGTATTCGAAGTACCAGAGCCCATTCGAAGCCCTGACCAAACTTGCCACCGTCTGATGTCTGCCGATTGCTCCTTCCAAGGTATTCTGGCGCCCATAATGAACACCTAAGAAAAAACAAATTTATTTAATTCTAGATCTAAATTTTAATATACTTAAAACGAAATTTTATTTTAATTATGTTAGATCAAATTTTGGGTTAGAAGTTTTGTATACGACGCCAACAATTTGCGAGCACTAGTGAGAAAACTTTATAAAGTGGCAAGTTCAATTTACTAGTTAATTTGTTTCACAACAACGAACCGAATACCCAGCAATTTTTATCATCAAATTTGCATATGCTGATCTACCCGTCATTAAAGCATAGAATCACATAGGTACAAACTTAAGGTACACCAGGAATTTTGAAATTTAAAATTAAACGTATTTATAATTCTATAATGAATTTATAATGCAAAACCTGGAATTACTAATTAAAAACGTAATAAGCGAACTCATTTTACTTACCTGAGATATGAAATTTCTTATCTACGTTGTTTACACGGCTATTTATTAGGACTATTAAATAAAACCACATTTGTTTACCTTAAATATTTTCTTTATCATACAAAAGAATCAATCAATGTCATATACAGAATCTTGTATACACAATTTCAGGTAAATTACCTAGTTTAACACTGAATATTAGAGTAGAGGACATTGAGCAACAGCCTCCCATAGCGCCTCCGGTTATACTAAAAATTAAGGGGGGTATCTTCCAATTCGTAATTCTTTCACCATCCGTCCTCTAGGCCATTGTAATCAGAAATTCTTCCCCGCATGCCATCTGGCATTAGAGAGGGTGCACTTATGATTTATCTACTAATGAATATAGATGACACTGGGATGTCAAAATTGTAAAATTGGATTTTAATTATTTAATTAAAGTATTATATCTAAAAATTATTTTTTTTTATCCGGGCTGTGTGCTACATTATCGCATATATAGATACGTATGAAAGTATCTATGGATAGACTGCATACGCGCAACGTAACTGAGTTTTTCTTTTCCTCGCTTACCAGAACATATATGTCCGTGTGCTAATTATAACTGAAAAATATGTTATCTCAGTAATCCTGTTTCTAGTTTCAGTTCAATCTGCGTGAAGGATTTATATATGAAAAACTGTTGAACTCATGAGCCCAGCAGAAGGTAGCATAAAGGTGGCTACGTCCCTGGATTGTAAGTCAGAGCGCACGTTTATATATTCACAATTAAATCATTGTTTCCTGTTCGAAACCAGAAATGGCACTAAATTAAAGGTCACTGCCGGGTTTACTAGAGTGGAGGATAACGCCGCGGTTACGACCCTTGTCTTTATATGAGGAAGGAATACTGAATATTAGAATTAGTTTCCCTGACGTAAAATTACCTTCATCAATGAATCTAGCGGAGGGATATCGTGGTATCTGCAATAGTTTGTGATATAACGATGTGTACTGTGCTACTTGAAATGTAAGAAACTTTTAATAAGATATCTGACACTGCTCACGCGCTCTATGTATATCTTTCAACGTTTCTCAAACCTGATGGTCGATAAGCTACCGGAGGCAACCAGATAAATTCCTCTAATTTTTAGCTAGGAGGAACAACTTATATAAACTTATATAAATATATAGCCTTTCATTGAAGACAAAACTAAATATAAATTATTATTATTTATATTACTGCTTTTGTAGTATGTATGTATGTATGTAGGTATAAGGGTGGTGTTACACTGCGACCTAAAAGATCTATTGTGTCCCCTATTCTTGCTGCTTTACAGCTGGCCTTCCAATCCTATTCCTTTCAGAAAGTGTAGGATGTCAGAGGGCCCCAGTCTAGGTAAGTCTCCCTCTTCGATTTCATACGCTCCCAGGTGACATGCCCTCGAGTTGCACAGTGCTACACAGTTTGAGAGGAGGTGGATGGGTGTTTCATCCTGTTCCCCACAAAATCTACATTCAGGTTCCCTCGCTAATCCAAGCTTACTCAGGTGTCCTTTCAGTATACAATGGCCTGAAAGTATTCCTGTTAATATGCGAGCATTGTTCTTACTCAGGTTGATGCATTCTGTAAACCTCTTCTGGTTATAAGTTCCCAGAAGAATTTTACTTTGCCTCATTCCCTGGAGATTCTCCCAGTAACTTGATTTTCTCTGCTCCATTTCTGTTTTTAATTTCTTCAGTATTGTACTGCTACTTAACCCGCAAAAGGGTTCAGGCCCTATAAAAGGCATTCCAACCCCTTTTTTTGCAAGGTTATCCGTTATTTCGTTTCCTTCCACTCCTGTGTGACCCGGAACCCACAGGAGGGTTACTTTATTTCTTTTGCCTAGCTTATTTAATTTCCCTAGGCATTCCCAGACCATCTTGGAACTGATTTCATATGAACTCAGCGCCTTGATGGCTGCTTGACTATCAGACATGATGATAATCTTCTGCTTCCGATAATTTCTATCTATATTGAACTGGACACATCTTTCAATAGCGTGTATCTCCGCCTGAAATATACTTGGATATTTTCCAGCTTTCGATATATGTGGTTCTAGGCCCATACATTCTATTCCAGTTCCCTCTGCCGTTTTGGAGCCAAAGTATACATTTGATGGATTTCTATTCAAGTTCAAGATGGTGTTGATGATCCCACTCGCTCCTGTTACTCAGCTTTATGATGAATTCCTTCACAAAGCTGAATTTTTTTAACATATCATCCCGGGGCATATCCGACAGCCGTATCGTCTTCAGGTAGCTGCTCCTTTCTACACAACATAAATTTAAAGTTTTTTTTTGTCGGTGAAACCTGGGGGGAAACCCCGGATGTGTGGAATTCCGGAGCTTTCTAGAGTCGTGTACCCACTAAAACCACCCCTTTTGCTCGGCGGACAGTCCGTTTCATTCTGTCATCTATGACCCTCTTTCATCTATCTGCCTCTTTAGTCATCATAATGTCGTTGAAATATTTGTTGATATAGTCTCAGGTTACTGGATCTCTGATCATAAGGGCAATCATATTATCGGGAGATAAAGATGTGCCCAACTTGGCGTTTGTTGCCCGTCTCTCTCCTTCCTATCTTAGGCATTCAAAAAGTGTGTGTCGCGCTGTGTCCACTTCACGGCAGTATCTGCACAGGTCGTCATTCGTTTTGCCTATTCGTTTCGTATAGCTTTTAAAGCTGCCATGGCGGTAAGCGCCTGAGTGAGATGATAACCAATACGACGGTGTTCGCACCTGACCCATTCAACTATTCGCGGAATCAATTCTCTGGTCCATTGCGCTGCTCTCACATTCGTGCTCCAGTTGTTCTGCTATTCCTGCAATGTGTTGGGTCTAGCTGTCTGCTTAGTTATTCTTATTTCGGCCGTGTAATTGCAGTATAGGTTTCTTCGCTCTTCCCCAGCAGTCGTGGGACCCCCAGGATAACTTGTAGCTCATGTGACGATACGGTCCGATAAGCGCTGGTAGCTCTCACCAGGAACTTTCTTTGAGCTTTTGTTAGTCTCTGTTCGTAGGTAGCTCTCTGTGCCCACTTGTACCATATCGGCGCACCATATAGGAGGGTCGACTTAACCACATGACAGTACACCAACTTTTTCCTATAGCTAGACCCAAATAGTGGAATCAACTAATCGCCTCGTCTGAAAGAAGGCCTAAGGCTAAGTGAACGGACGGTTATCAAGGAGCATATTGATATGAACCCTTTTATACGGAGTCAACCTGTGTGCTTCGGCGGCTTCAATAGGCCTTCAATGACAATCAACTAGTTGATAGTAAACCAGGCAACTTAGTTGAATTAACTGAACGGCCTCGTCTGAAACAGGCCTAAAACTGCATTCAAAGTAGATTCGACCAATTTGGTTAAAAGTTAATATGCAGCATGTTTCGGGTCTGGTAAAAAAACAAAGTTTGTGGAATTGGTGTTAACTACTTCTACATGAAATTAGGATAGCTTTGTTGTTGTTTATAGTAGGTATACGTAATTAGAGTACAAAGTGCTATTTTATTTCAATAACAGATGTCATACTATTTTTATGGTAGTTCATAACATTCATTCTTCCTAAATCAATATTTATACAATTGCAATGATATGTGTAATTAGTTGCCTAATCAAAGACCATTGTTAGGAATATCAATAGAAAATGGTAAAATTTCCAATCTGCCATGAGTTAATATTTAGTTCAAAGTACAAATTTAATTAAGCTTTGGTGCATTCATGTTTTAAAATGAATGTAAATCCAGAGTTAATTGAATGTCTATATTTCGAGCATATTTGTATAATTGCCCTGATGGTCGAGTCTTCCGTATTGGCAAGTGTATAGTTGTTTCGTAAATAACATGTTTTGTGATTTTCGTGTTACAACTGTATCTGCAGAAAAATTCACAAATCATTGCTGAACGCTTACAAATTCAGTAATCGAATTGATTTATTTTTTTTTATCTTATTTTTGTACTAGGTGCGTTAAATATAGTAGATTGTTTTTTTAAAAAAGTTAGATTATAGTTTTGCTTCAGTTCTAGGAATTAGCGTACACCTTCCTGCTATAATGCATCCGGAAATGTAGGGAAATAGGGATGACTTTCCCTACTCCATTCCAAAAAAATGTCTGTAGCTCTATAATTAAACTAATCATTGCTGTGTTTATTATATTTCATTTTGTTTTAGTTACATAAACTACACTAACTAGCAAAATTAACAAATATTAGCTGTTATAAGAACATGTACTTCAAGAGAATTCATTTAACGATAAGGTAAAATTCTTATTCCTATATTTCCCATATATGAGTAAATCGGGCGTTATTAAAAGAACATTCATTATAGCACTAAAAATGCAGCTACTCCCTACAACCGGCATTACAAATCACATTTTGCGTTTTGTATAAATGATTGCCGTCGGAAATGTCATAAATTCGGTACAGAATTGCAAGAGATAACAGTGATGCTACTATAGAAGCAGAGATTAAATCTTTCATATTTCACTTACAACGCAGAGGGATAAGCAGAAAAGGTTTAAGAGGAATGATGTCTCCCTTGGCGCTCTATTCCCGGTTAGGTTGAATTAAGATATATAAAGTATACGACGAGATAATGGAAAACATGTTTTGTGAAATGAAAAGAGCTCTCTCGCTGTTTGCATCTGCTACCCCCCGTGCAGACGTGGAGGTCAATTATCTCTTGCGAAATTAATAGCACGTTTGTTTAAACTGACAAATTTCCGAGCGCTTTCTTCGTCATTTCCTGCGAGTTAGAGTTGTATAAATTTAATTGAACATACTTTCTCTGCAAATGTGACTCAGGTGCCATCTAACTAGTTACACAATATAAAGAACAATTCTTGGATTTTGTCACTTATAAACAATTTTTATACAAACTCTGTTAATTTCAGCAAAGCTTAATTTTCAAACCTCTTCGGAAATATCGGAACTTTAAAATATAAAATTTAATTATAGTAGTATTAGTATTAATAAACACCGTTTTTGTATTGTTTTCTTTCTTCCACTGCTGCCTTGCATTACTAAAAAAGAAAATTAATCTCAACACTTTGTGACGGTACTCTGGGGAACTTGGAAATGAAAGTATTTGTTTCATAAATCACACAGCCAATCTTAAAATTGGCTCTATTATTGTTGAAATGTTCAATTCTCTAGAAATATCAAGAACTGAAGACTTTTTGGATTAGCTCAAGAGTATATCCTTCCCGATTGGATAGTGTCTTACTACCCTTGCCTTTCAACATTATACTCTCCAGGAATAAATTTGGATTGCATTCACATTACCTTTTACAGTATATTTTTGTCACATTTCTCAAGAGAAATAAATGAAATAATTACAAAGTTATAATTATTCTAGTTAGTCTGTCCTTATTTTTAAGTCCCTGGCAAGCTACCGCCTATTTCCACCACTACTTAGATTTTGTGTATCTATTGATTGATGAAGTTTGTTACTTGCGACTTAGTAAAGCTGAAGGAAGTACCAAATCCAATGAAAAACCTTGAGGATACCAGTGTGACTAATTTATTTGCCCCGTCATTCACTTTTCCTTTTCGTTTCTCTTTTGTGTTCGCCCGGTTTAGGGTTTTAGAGTATATAGTTCTATTACTTAACAAACTAACAGTACACCGGAATAAAGTTACTTATTTGTGAATATTAGTTCAAGATAAGTTTGCCATGTTAGTTCGTGGATTCATCATGTCTCATTGTTAAAACATTGTGGACTTAGGTTATTGTCGATGCCAAGGATAGGAAATATTAACGCGAAACTACCCCACAGGAAATTGCAATAAAGCTTAACGACCGGAAAATTAAGCTAAAGTTTAGTACAATATTTAAATCATAGATGATTGATGTGTACGAAGTAATAGCTCCTGCACTTAATTTTGTAAAATCGCGATTTTCTGTTTCAGTAATTATTGATAAAATTACGGTGTAGAAGATTCTGCAGGCGGCTCACATATTTTTATAGTTGTATCTAAAGTAACAGCTTTGAGCTATCCGTATTCTGTTTATATGAATACACAGAGACGTTCTTTACGGAGATACCAATCTTCTGTTTGCGGTAGGAACGATTGCAAGCACGTTGAAAGAAAAAGCGGTGTTTATGATATATTATTTATCTCTTATGCTTCGTTTTTGTACTGTGCTACAACTATTTGATTCTTTGAAATTTACATTTTTTGTAAGGTAAGTTAACTGACATGACGTTAGATGTGTATGTTTGTTTATTACTGTTTTTTTTTTTTACAGGGTTGCTATAGTTAATACCTTAACATACCGCCCATCTTGAAAGAATAGGGCATTCTAAACTTAATTAAATACAATGTAGCCATGATAAGTATAATATATTACAAATAGTAAAACCTAAATAACAATAATTGTCCGTTGCATTATTCTTCTTTTCTGCTAAGATTCTAAATCACTTGGTAATACACACACTTTTCTTGTAGGTCGTTTGTAGATACCATGAGGAGTACCAACTAATACAACTCTTACAACATCGTCTTGCCCTGGGTAGGTTTCAGCTATGCGTCCCATTGGACACCGTAGAAGAGGAGTCTCATCTTCCATTAGCAAAACTAAGGTCCCCACCGTCAAGTTGGGGGTATTTGTTTTCCATTTGTTGCGTTGTTGGAAATGCTGCAAGTATTCTTGACGCCATCTCTTCTAAAAGTGATATTTTACAGTTTTCAAATGTTGTCAACGTGATATTCCATTGCCAGGTCCACTTGCATTTAAATGATCAATAGGTTCTAGGGGTACATGTCCAATAAGAAAGTCTGATGGTGTGAGTGCAGAGTAATCGTTGGGATTTGAGGCTAAGGTACTAATGGTCTACAATTAAAAATTGATTCGATTTCTGCTAGAAGAGTGCTGCATCCTTCAAATATAAGTGTAAGATTTTGTGTAACCTTATAGAAATGTCTTTTAGTTGTCTTAACTGCCGCCTCCTATGAGCCTCCCATGTGGGTGCTCGTGGTGGTATAAATTTCCATTCTATTTGTCATTTCACTAACTCGCGTTGAATACATGATACTTCTGTTTTCAAGAATGTATAAATTTCTTTTAGTTGCGATTACCTCCAACAAAGGTTGTTGCATTGCCTGAGTATATTTGTTTAAAAATATCTCTTCGAGCAACAAATCAAGGCTGCGAGAAAGGCCTCTGTCCTTAAATCACTAACAAGCTTAATGTGTACCACTTTGGTACTAAAACAAACAAATATTGCTATGTAACCTTTGGTTGTTTGAATTTTACGTCTTCGTTTATGTTCCTTTATTTGAATAGGTCATACATAATCAACATCACATATTACAAATGGTTCATCAAAGTCGTTAACGCGAGAGCTGGATAAGTTGCCCATAAGATGTTCTGTACGTTTAGCATTAAATCGAAAACATTGATGACATATACGTACTACGCATTTTGCACATTGTCTGCCAGAAATAAGCCAAAATCTTGTTAATACAATTGATAATAAAAGTTCTGGCACACAATGATGATTTCTAATATGTTCATGGGTGAAAATTAAGTTTGTTACATGATGTTTAGAATGTAAAAGTAGAGGATGTTTCTCATGGGGTAGCATATTAGCATTTTGCAATCTACCTCCCACTCTTATTAGTCCCACCTCATCTGAAAACGGGTTTAAACTAAGAAGTTGACTCTTACTATTCAGAGTTTCTCCTCTTCCTAATTCATGTACTTCTCTTGAAAATGCTTCTTCTTGAACCATGCGAATTATAATTTCTGTTGCTGAATTCAATTCTGATGCATATTTCTTCACCATATTTCTTGTTAATATTGAGCTTGCAATTCTTAATAAAACGTAAGCAATATGCTAGTACACGTTATTCCAAGTAGAATATTTTGTAGTAAGTAATTTGAACTCACTTGGATATGCAACAATAAATGTTGACTTTTAGGTTAAGTAGAACGATTTACTAGTACTGTAGAATCTTTTTCTGTATTTGAAGATCAGGAATTTCCTCAAATAATAGTTTAGGTTTTTTAAAAGCTTTTGCACACAATTAAATTCCATCATTAATAATAAACATCATTTCAAACCTTTGAAATCACACATGCGCGGTATGCGCTGAAAACTATGCCAGTCGGCAATGAAATGCAAGACGTTAACTGGAGACTGGATACACGAAACTGCGTGCCCCAAAGCGGACCGTATAAGTGCATATGGAGTGCATAAGTGCATACTCGAAATAGGTTATATTGGAAATAGTGCCCCGGAACATAGTTTTGAGCGTTCGCATATGCGCTAGTGTCTGTGGTGCGGAAGTAAACTTTGATACCATCGTTGTAAAAATACGTAAAAATAATAAAATAAAATAATGCACTAAATTACATTCGAATTTCTTTCTGTGTTTATCTTGGTTTGGGTTGGCACGTGTCCTTGTGCCCTTTAGTACCAGTTGCTACTACCTATCTGACGAACAGCTGTCATACTTACAATTAATAAACTATGTGAATCTTTACAGAAATAGTTGTTTTTTTTATTAGTTCTATATTTTTGTTGCTTAAACCAGTAAACAAAGATTCATATTTATGAAATTACATTTATTTTACTGTCATGCAAATGTGCGGATCAGTGGTAAAAATTTCCTCTAATTTTAGATTGGTACACCGGTCCACGACGACAGTGATAAGTATATCTACAACAGCTTCAACGTCCCTTAAAAGTTACGTATTGTCGTTGCTAAAATTAATACTCAATCCCTAAAACTTACAAAAATCTAATTTATTTTAGTGATATTGCCAAAATCGTTTTTATATCGATTACTTGCTTAACGATACAAACACGTTTCAATTTATTCATACATATTTAGCTATAATCGTATATATTACGATCGCTTTCAAACCAACATTTTTGCTGAAAAGCACAACAATAATATCGACAAAGAAATCTACTATTTAATTCATTGCATTTGCCTATACATACAAATATGTGCAGGTAGTGACATGAATCGTTCCCGTACGTATTCGCTATTAGCCAGTCGATTTAACACAGCTAATTGCCGTAACCAACTCAGGTATATTACGCTTCACAATGCGTTGAATCAAATCAAGCCAGCTCCAAGTGAACGAATATTCACGAAGGTTGCAGACCTTTGATAGGGCACAGTTCCACAATCACAAAGATAGACATTCCTTGATTTTCCAACTATTTTCTATATATTTAAATTCAAGTTGAATGTATTCTCGACAGATTTATTTTTAATCCAGAAATTTAACTGTGATTTAAATTGTGTGATTTTAACATCACAGGTGCAGAAAGGAGATTTCTTATTTCACTTATTACGTTATTAAAGTAACAAAATTTTACGGTTACTAATTCACTAGAAGTAAAATTACAGGAAAGCACTAGAAAGAAAATATTCTATTTCAATTTTAAACCTAGTTATGCTACGAGCAGTCAATATTCACAAGGTTGTTTCGACAGCTAAAGCCGCTTTACAGTTTGCAAGGAAAATTGCGTGGAATACAAATTACCCGCATGTGCATTCAATGGATTTAGATCAGCTGAGTGCAATTTTACCTGCATTGCACATGCAATACATGGAATAGAACATGTGCCATTTTTATTGCATGTAATTTTTATTGCACGCAAAAAAAAATTGCGTGCAATAAAATTGGGCGCAACGAAATATTAGAACACGTTCTACTCCGTGCAATACCAATAAGAGTGCACACAAATTTGAATTAGTATGTTTTGCATCGATTTCGATAATTCTTAAGAAAATGTTGGATTTAAAAATGAGCTCAATAAAGCAAATGACTAATTTGTAATTCGCTGTTTGATAGGAATATTAGGAAAAAAAGATTATTTACTAACCACGTACCTTTACACTGTGCGACTTGTCGTATGATTATTGATAACATGATGCAATAGTTTGATTAATTTCGTATATACTCTTGAACTATAATTCATTTGAAGGCGTATGTTAAATAAAAAATTAGTTATTTGTCATTTCTTTTTGAGTATTGCCGTCTCGTAAAACAGCGAAAAACATCAGGCAACCAACCGTGACAAATGTACATCACTCTTTAAGAAAATTATCTAATTCTATTTCGCTGCATTGCGCTATACCTCACAACTTGAAATAACATCGTTTACGGTGGTTCTGCGGCACAAATATATTTTATCTGAATTACTTACTTTCCAAAGTTAATCTATCAAGTTGAAGATAGATGTGATTGCAACATTTTCGATGGATGACCAGTTTTAAAATTATTTAATCACGTTAGCATGTGAATAATAATGCGATAATGAGTACTCCAACATTTATATCATTATGTTAAGTTTTAAAGATGCATCTATAATCATAAATTTGTTAACAACTTGATATATTCTCTAACTTCCTAGTATTTGAATTTACATCAATAGCGATTGCGATTTACATACACTATTTTTAATTGTTTAAATATTTAAACATCTACTCTTAGTCGGCACGCCCCATAGAAAGTTTCCAATATAGTTTATTTCTCCTATTAATCTCAAACAACTGTTATTAAACAAGGTAACATAAGAACTATGTTACGACGTTTAGGTTTTGAAAAATTACGATTCTACTTTGTGCAATGCGGCTCTGTATGGTATACCTTTTCGAGGTAGATATGAAAAATACCTATCTACAACATTTTTTAATATTACGTTTTCATGCTTACTACACATTTCAAACTCAGTACGGTGAAAGCAATATTTCACTGTCCGCTAAACAAGTTTATTTTCTTTACTCAGACTAGGATGACTATAAAGCATAGTTAGATATATATATAGTTATTTACTTTCAACAAATAACAATTTTGACATGCTTCGGATAAATTCCATTAAAGATCATTTTTTCAACATTTAAACCAGATTTGCATTAGAAACGACGCAACTGCAACTAACAGTGGCTAAATTTCAAACATTAGAAGAGAGCATAAATACCTTCTCAATGTGTTCGGAGAATTTTAAAAAAAACGGTCGATCATATCAAAGCACTGTCTATTTTCCCGAAAATTTGATATCATGAGCTTATGAACTTTTGTAGAAATCACATCCGTGCAAAGCGAATAAGTAGTAAAAGTTGGACTACGGTTTGTATCTAATAGACGTCGCCAGAGTCTCCATAAAAGCCTTCAATAGAAATCGACAATGTGGTCTTTGACATCGCCTAAAATTTCAACACAATGCCTGGACATAGTACTTTGAATTCTAACAGCAAATTTATCGCAACCAATCGCGTTGGTATAGACACCTGTACCAACTGCAATCACATCGGAGTATCGCTAGCGCCCTCTATTACAACATTTGAATAGTATATTTGAAACCAAGGGAGGAAAGTGCTCTACTCCATGCCGCGGGCAAATATTATAAACCAAGCCGAAAGCGAGGTTTATAATTGCTCAAAACCTGCAATAGCACTTCCCTCACGTGGTTTCAATACTATTTTTTTTTTCCCAGCCAATCCAATTTTAACTAAATGTCTAGAAATAATAAAGACATATCTGTGAGTGACATGATAGATGGTAGGCTTAATCTGTCAAATATTTTTTGAGAACTGTCAAGTTAGGGTCGTTTTTAAAGTGTTTAACAATAGTTTAATCGAAATTTAATACCTAATAATTTAGCAATTAGCGCACTTTCCTCCCTGCTGGGAAAAAATTATTTTATTCACATAGATGCGCGTCACAGTATTTTAATACAGTAATATTAAGTTAGATTAGGATTATTGAGCTCGCATCATCTCGACCTTTTCAGATCTATTGCAATCCCTTTGATCCTAGAAGACACTTTGTCTTTTTAATTATATTTACCATTTTTCAGAACATATCTTTTGTGTAGCATTTCCGCTTCGAGATTTCCGAACCCACTGTCTTGTCCTTGCCAAGCTATCACATTGGAATAGAAAATGAATTGACGGTTCTTTTCGTTTTAGCAACCGATAGTGTGCATATATCAATTTAGTTTACAGCAACCAGTTAGTACACCTACTATTATTTTAACCGTCTTGCTCCTGTCATTGCTCAGTAGACCCTTTACAAACTCGGGCATTTGTTTCTTTAAGAATTGTTTGGTTTTTCTTTATATCTATCCAACTTTTCAAGGATCTTTAGTAAAATGAGGGATAGACTTAGTGTTCTTTATGACTGGCATTTAGAGGTATTAGAGCGAAATATAACTGCACAGTCACCTTCTTGTACTGCTCCAGTGACTCCATATCTTCCTTGTCAATTATGTTTCCTTTGATTGATCCCGAAACGGTCCAAAGATTTGTAGGTTTGTTTGGATGTGTCGATTATTCACTATTGGACCGGCGAGAATCTTCACCAGCAACTTTTGTCAATTCTCATTGGTTACGAAAGCTGTGCATATCCATTATCTCTCCTGTTACTGACTGTGTACCTTTTCTTCCAGAGCAAAGAGAGTTGCTCACACTCAAGACCTGAGGGCATAGGCTATGCTCCTAACTCATTGTGCATCATCTTTATCAGCACAGGTAGTGGGCCATGACAGGATGGACTATACATTTAAAGAAATAAACGGGACATCTTGGAACGCTATCATATACTGTTAACCAGTAACGTTACACTGCTTTGTCTCTCCGGTCCGATTTGGGTAGCTGGGTAGCCTTTTCAGTTTACCGCAATCTCTTTGAATTATTAATTTCCCGTTCCTGGTTCTGCAATCTTTGGTAAGTTAATCGAGACCCTTTTTTCTTACTGAGGTTTGCGGAGAACCCAGTTTTTCTTTATCTCACCGTTTACTCTCTGTCGGTGTAATCTTTGTGGGTTATCGAGGTTTAGCCGGCTCGCCGTATCTATCTGGTTTACACTCCAGGCGACCGGTTTCGTTCTCAAAAGGACGCCTTCAGGCCAGCTAAGAGCATTGCAAACGGGAATGCAATTTTTTTTAAAGAAAATGTATAAATTAATTGATTTTATAGGTGAAAATTAAATTAATTTAATTGCCCTGAAATTTTTACTTAACGAGAGAGATAATATGTTGTACGAAACTGGAGACGTCTAACTATTATATACTAGGCAGGTCAACAATGAATTTATGGATTCTTGAGCTGATCCAATAAAATAGTTGAATAAGAGTTCGATTTGATTTACCTATATTACAGAGAAAAAAAATTGAGTGGGATGAAAGTCGAAACGTAGTTTACAAATACCGTAATCAAAGTATGGAGGGATACAAATAACGAAATAATAATTGTACTCGGGTTGAATAAATTCCACCATATTCCAATATGATTAATTCTATGCATATACAGTGACCGGCATAAATGTTGCAACAGATAGATCATCCTTATTCAAAATTGTAGTTTCTTGGCCAAACTTCTTAATACTTAAATCAAATTCATAAGTTGGCCTGTTTTTATTCTTAGTCATATAAGTATATTTGTTTATTTTTGCTTTACAAATTTTGATCAAACATTTATCAATGTATATAAACATCCAGTGTAGATACGTATATCTGTTTTTTTAAATGTTTGTGATGTATATTAATTGTTAACGATTCAATTATTTTTTTTTAATTGAAGAATTAAATATTTAACGTAACAGGAAGAATATGAATTGTAAAATAAATTAAGGTTGTCCCGAAGTTATTATATAAGTCTTTTGAAAATGATGGAAAGAAAGTAAAGTCATCGAAACGTAAAGTAAAGAAAAATATGTCTATGGCTAGGAATAAAACATAAGCCACTGACTCAGGAATTTGATTCAATTCAGCATCCGTATTGTTAAAATATAGTTAATTCCTTTGGGGAATAGACCCATATTTAAGAACCCTGAAATTTATTTCGGCTGACTATAAATAAGGGTAGAATAAACAACAGGTGATGTTGGATGACATAATATTTATAAAGTTATTCGAGAAAGTTGTTCAGAGTTTAATTTTAAGAGTATATGCAAAATTTACATTTTCAACTTTACAATATATGTTAAAACATAAAAAGCACGAACGTGTACAATTGTTTCAAAATCACAATTTTTTATTTAAGATACGCATTTCATTTTTTTCTTTTCAAAAAAAATACTTCAGTATAGTTAACTGAACTAGAATCTTTGAATCATTTAACTTGAAATTTAAAATTAATAGCTCAAATATCTCCCGTTGGGTGAGTTCACTTATTAGATATCAAATTGTCAAAGTTAATCTTGACATATTCACGTCAAAAAGGCCACTCATTTCTTTTTTTCATTTTTTGCGCAATGCTCTCGTAAACAAGTTTGTAAGTTATCGCCTCTTATAAGCAATTTAAATATGTAAGGTAGTTCTTGCCATGTCTAATCCTTAATTTATAAATCGTTACAAATTTGTTCGTTGTCGTTTTTCTCGTCCTGTTTGTGGTTATCTGTATTATATCCTTCCAACACTACCTCATTTGACTCATTTTCTCTTTTAAATCCTGCGTCATCTGGTTGAAATCTGACATATTAATTTTCATCGTCTTCTTCACTATTAGTGTTATATAATTAATCCGTTAAATAATATCCATCACTAAAAAAAAAAATCTCCTAAATTTTGAAATTCTTAGATTCCACAAAAATTAAATTAGCGCTAAAAGACGAATACAAAATTGAGAGTCCTGTAGAGATCGCAATATTTGCTATGGCACAATTTGAACGTATTTCACACCCAAACATAACTTATTTATCGACAGTAAAGAACGGCAACGCAAACGAGAAGATAAGTCTTGCTTTTATTACTTGTTCGAACCGTCCAATCTCTTTATTAGTTCGTTCATAAGAATATACAGCCCGCACCATAATCTCCGCAACGGAAATCCAGTCTAAGATAGTATAAAGTTTATCGTCGCCGTAAAGCGTGAGGACATCTCAAAGCTGAACGGAATACAGCTTTTGCGATCATGTTATATTAACATCGTTAACACCATATAATGTGCTAATCAGTACAGTTCGGTGAATTAGCCGTAAACGTTCTCCCCTATTAAAAATCTTAGAAGCCCAATGTTTTCTCTGTACTAGTTAGTCTTGAACGGACAAAATAATAAAAAATGATAAATAATTTTTAAAGAAATTCTCAAAGAGAAACTGGAACACAAAATATTTTTTCTTAACTTACGTTTCCTCTTAGTATTCTGAAGTTATTAACTCTATAATAATAACAAGTATGAGTTTACATATTTACAAACTATATTCGGAAGAAAGCTAGTTTTTAAAAAGGAGATAAACGGAGATAATGTCGGAATATTAAATACGGGTGAGAGTTGAATAATATTGTAGCGGTTATCTTTAAACTTTTCATTTGAATTTCTTACTGCTCTATCAGATGGCGCCACCTCAAACCAAAGATCACGTAGATAATAAAACTGCTCATAGAGGGCGCCATGGCTAATGCATAGATTCGCAATGGAATTTTCTAGTGCGAATTCACTCGAAAAATCAGGACATGTAGATTTCTCCAGAAGCAAATGCGATAAATACCCGCGCCCTCGAAGAGTTAGTTAGTTGTGGTGGAGAGTGCTACTGGAAAAGCCTAAGCGATCGGTGAAAATATATAATAGTGAAAATAAGTTGTGAATATAAATAATAATATTTAAGCAAATTTAGTTTAATAAGTGTTTTTAGTAGTATTTTATTTTTATTTTAAGCGTAGAAATAAACTGTAGTGACAGCGCCAATAGTTATATATGGTAGTGAGACATGGCCGCTAAATACGATAGAGCTAACCAAGGCGGAAGTATAGGAGAGAAAGGTATTCAGGAAGATATTCGGTGAAGCAAAAATTGAGAATAGCTGTATACAAAGAACAAAAATGTAAAAAAAAATAATAAAAGACGGGATGATTAAAAAACCGTTCTTCTTTTTATCACTCGTGAGAGACATTTCATGTAAAGGGCACTACAGCAAGATCTCATTAACACCAAATCAATAATGAGATGATAAACCAATTTTGCAACAATTTTCACAATTATGAGCCTCGTAGTTATCATTACGGAAAGCCTTTTCGATGTTGTTACGCCCATACCAAATTCACGAGCTGTTTGGCGAGATGATATAGTAAGGTTCAATTTTATGGAAGCATATATATTTAAATTTCTAATCACTTACGTTCTTATTCGGAACGATTTTGCTTTTATTAATTATTAAAGAAAATGTTGGTTCGAAACGCCGGACGATATAACTTGAGCTACAAATATAATTCTCGAGATGGTTAACTGAAATCAAATCTCGTGGAATTATGAGTATAAAATTGTTTTATCGTAACTAACTGCTTCGGCGTATTTCTATTATTAAAAAAAATGTATCAGGGAGAAGTAGACGACTACACACTATAAGTTCAAGCAAAATAGGCATGCCGATGTGTCATAACAAGAGTTAATTGGTATTACAATTGCACTTTACATACATAGATACTTGATTTTCATCCTCGATCATCGATGTGATAATATGCCAAGCAGGATTTCCATATATCGATATGTAATATAAAGACGCAACAATTAAAAGAAAAATATTATATTATAGACTGCAAGTGGCAAAAATTTAACTAGATATAGGAAAACGAGGGTAGGAAAGAGCGCCCCGTTTTAAAATAGACACAGACATATAGTCGTGTGGTGGTAGCCATCACATGCTTAACGCTCAATATTGTTTCAAATTTGGCATCGGTGTGTATGTGCAAGACCATTTTATGCATAGTATAAGATCCCTGTACTTAATTTAAATTTGTCGCATAGTATATTCATCTGCTATAACAAATAGAAATCATCTAGCTTTTCTTTTCTCTTAGTTTAGAATCGCCTAGTCGCAAGTACTCACCTTGATGCTTAATTAGTATTGAGGTTGAATATCAAGCTAGAACAAAATATTGGCAATAATCTAAAAAAATTGCGACTGTTAGATAACAACCCCCTAATGTACTTAACGCATTTTCTACCGCATTGAAATAAAATGCAATAAATATAGTTTATTGAAGGGAGCAAATAATTTTGATTAATGGCAAACAATACGGCCTACTATATTATTTTAGAAATATAATTAACTGAATCAATTAGTAATTAATAATGCTTATTATATTCAGTATCATATTTTCCCTGTAATTCAGATTGTAATTCATTCGTATTTGTCAAAAATAATTAAGCATTCAGGTATAGCAATATGCAATACTCTATGCATGCCATGTGATTTATTTTAAATAATAGTAAGTGATCGATGACACGAAGAAGCTATAGACTGAGTTTGTGTTAATTTCAATAGATTTTATGTTCATCATGTTGCAAATTTCAGTCTGACAAAAAGGTTTCATTGTTTTCCCATGTTGAACAAAATATAAAAAATCGACAAAATTCGCTATATTATTGTTTTACAGTATATTGAACTTCCATTGGTCGATTTTTTCGATTCGCAATGTACGAAGAATGATAAGTTAACGAATCGGTGAATACGGCTGGCTGATAAGTTAAAGAAGAACGCAAAATTTAAAATGAATTGTAGGAGCGCAATATTAAGGAAGTTTCCTACATTAATTTATTTGGACAGAGTAATGGCAACATCAATAGATTCAATAAAACAAGTGTCTTTGAAACATAGTGTAATTTAATTTAATGGAATTAATAAAATTACAATTTCAAATTTCGAAGTAAAACGGCAGCATTCACAACATACAGTATGCAAAGAAAACCTATAATATCTATAACTTGACAATTAATTAGTTTTTTAAAACTCCTGAAATATGCCTTTGTTTTCATAAGAGGCACTGGTTTACAATGAAAATATTTTCCTGTTTTCCACATTATAATATATCGTAACCATTACTTCTACTAAATTAAAATATCATTCTTAGTTCTGCTTTTACTAAGGAGAATAAGAGCCCATGTCATGAGTTATTTTTTACCGCATACAACACCATAACACAATTTTGCACAGATCGGCACTTTACATGGATTTTTTCGGGATGATTTTTCTATTCCTTTCAGATTGATGTCTTATACTGTTTATATCATCTGCTATATTAAAATAAACCATTACAAATAAATAATTTATATGTATTATACTAAGGGTAATTTCGCACCAAACCAATCTAATTCAGTCGCGTGCGCAATCAAGTCAGATTCAGTCAAATCACATCAGTCGATAGATTTCGCGCTGAACGTGTTCTATACGAGAAATTTTATCAATCAAAGAATTTATAAAAAATGCTTCTTGCGCAATTAATAATTTTAGATAGATTACGGAAACGATTAGGATGAACACCACTTTGAGTTATAATAATAAATATTAAACAACCCATTTGTATGCTATTTAGTCAATCATTTGATTACTTATAAAGATAGAAAAAAAATATAATTATTTTCGAATGGGTCCAGGTATTTTTTCATCTAATTCTTATTGATTCGGTAACATAAGTTGATTCTACTCTTAAATATGTTGCATTCCCAAATGTGGTGAATAATTTGATATATTAAAAGCATTTCGAGAAATAGGCACTAATTTGCAGAATAATCTAGATTCTTGTAGTTTTGTTTTTAATATGGTAGTAAATTCAAAATTTCTATTGTTCAAATTCTTTATGGACAAATTTCGCATAAACGTTAAACCTATTAGATCATTTCCATCGTCAGCTTTTTTCAGAATTGTTTTAAATTGTTTCAAATACTGTTTATCAATATCATCGTCCGGTCTCATTACTTCTTTTCGGTAGTCTTTATTTTCTAAGCTATCAGAGGACGTTGAACTTTTTGGTATTTATATGTCTTGGTAGACTTCTGTTGAAACTGTTCTTGAAATTTTGATTTAGTGCCTGTAGTGATTTTGCATCGTGATCTTTTTAGTCATGTGTTGTAATTTTGAAAAGACTTCTATTGGTTCTCCATTAATTCCTGAATAACTCAACATTTGAAATGCCAGTGTTATACATGTTTTCTTGATGTCGCTTTACGCTGTAGTGTAAGGTTTAAAAACAACAGTGGGCAGTCCGAACTGTATAGGAAGTATTAACGAAAGCAATTCGAATAAAATCCGCAAAGGCTGATTCTCAGTTTCATAACCACAACATTGTCGTTTTAGAGTTTTAATGTCTGTGCTGTTGTAAAACGCAACTTTTTTTCTAAATCTACAATAGGAAAAGTTAACAAACTGGATTTCTCCTGATCTATTTTCTATTAATCTATTAATTTTCTCACATCTATTGTGTCCAAAATTGATATGCGGAGAGTAGTGACATAAAAATTCAACCAATAAGACTTGAAAAGTCGTGACTGGTCTGGACGGAATGTGACGCACTTACTGTAATAGTAAACTTATGACGTCTTATTTTAATACTAATTTGTAAATGCCGGAATTCAGGCAGCGTCCGATGGGACTGGAGGCGGCTGGATAGGATTGACTTAGTGCAAAATAAAATCTAAGAACAGTTAAATGAGATAATGTTCTTCATCGGAAAATTTATTTTTACTAGAAAGGACCCCTCCTTTTTTGTGTGACTATTGCAGCATTTCTTAATAATAATTTTCTAGGTATCGACACACTGTATAAACATTGTGCTAAGATTTTCTTTTTTCAATTTAATTCTAACAACGCTAATGATAAACTTGTACATAAGAAACAGAAATAATATGATTATCAAGTTAAAATGGTTTTCTTTTAGCTCTTTAACGTTCCTAATGAACTTTTTCGATAAAATCCTCTTTGTAATCGCCCATTTCTTATTTTCTTTATTATGTTCCTACACTTTTTTAGTTGCGACTGGCATTTTGAATATTAATTATCCGCTTAATTGTGCATTTCGCACGTAATTGAATTTGCAGGTAACGAAGTGATAGCAGCAAATTTCTACAAAAGCTCTTTGATCAGCCAGCCGCACCTCTTTTGTTAGAATTTAATAATTCCAGAACAAAATTGGTACATCTGTGAGTATTTAACACAGTGAATTTTGCAATTCATAAAGTGACAAACAAATAGGTAAAATCTAGTACCTATGTGTACATATTATACCGCGCTGATAAAGAAGCTATATTAAGTTTTAATTGTCAATTGTACGTCTGCATGTGTATGTATGTCTATGATCGTTCAATATACCGATACTTCAGGAAATGCATTAGTTTCCTCGGCATTCAAACAAATATTTGCCACCGCCGAATGTATATCTTTGAAATCTACGCATTTCTATATCGATAGAAAGACATTTTCGTCAGAGGAACAATACATTTATATACAGGAAGAAGTTGAAAGACAAATATAACTCTGCTACCTGTTACCATTACTACTAAAAGCTACGTTGTCAATTCTATATGGAAGCAACGTCATTCGATTTAATTCTCGTAGTACCTATTACTTTTTTTTGTAGAAGCCATTGGATCATTAAGTCTCCGGAAACATTGCAGCTTCTAGATTTTTGTATTTATTCTCCCATTTCTTTTATCCATTAAATTGTATCAGTCATTCCAGTACCTAGTACCTGCACCAATCTGTATCTGTACAGGTCTCTAGCTGGTTTGATCGAAATAATCCTCTGAGTTCATTTTTCTCTTGCCTTTTTACGCCCAGAATCTCCTATTCACACAGAGTATAGCAAGAGCTCTCTGCAGTTGGTATCTCCCGTGTTGAAACCAAATTTCCTGTAGATGTCCTTTCAGTGCACAGTGGCCTATAAGGAGACCTGCTACAGTGCAAAGATTATTCCTACTAAGGTGCAGTAGCCCTTCAGTCTCTTCTTTGATAGTTCCTTAACAAAGGTATTTTCATGAACTTCCATGGTACCATACGGAGCAGTAGTATGGTCGCCAAAGGTGCTGCAGGCAAAAAGGGTCAAAACGATAAGTGATTTGTAGGGGCTACTTTATCGGTGTACTACGAGTGCGACGAGATTTAAAATTCTTTAGATTAATTCTGAACCTGCCACCGCTGCACATTTATGTACAACGAATCGCCTGATCTACAACACGCAGATCTATGTGCAGTCTAACACCAATAAGTAAATCGCACTAATACAAAATTATTAGATAAACTTAAGAATACTCGTATGGAAATGCAAAGTTACACCATTGTTCAAAAATATAACTTAGATTTATTGAGTTATAACACCAGATAAGAAGGACTAGAAGAAAGATCCTCGGAATATATATATAGAAAGACACCTAGAAAGAGCCTCACGGTTAGTTTTAGCAAGAACAAAGAGTTTAGAGAGTTAGATGAAAGTGTCGCTATTCCCTGACAAGCAGGCAATACTTAACCTTCAACAGGCAAGGCTGAGTCACCTAGCAATGTAACTAATAGCCTATGAAAGGTTAAAGCGATTACGTCTGCAAGTGTTAAGTCTAAGCTGGTTTGAGTCTGTATAAGTAAGAAGGAGGTGGGCACAGAGAGGGAACTCACGTTGCTCTGAGTTCCCAGACAAACGGGCATGAAGGAAAACGAAGCGGCGGTCGATCTAACCTGACCAGGTTCATCAAAGTCATTGATTGGGTCTGGTCGTTTCTTTGGCAGTACCAAATAGCAAGCTACAAAGTCCATCGACAAATGGAAACATAAGTTCGGTGCCAAAACTTACCAGAACAGGTAAGACAAGGAAACAAAGGCATAAGAGGAACAAGGGCCTGAATTTACTAGAGAGTAACTAAGTAAAGGCATGGAAATTGTTAACATGATAGTAGGTCTGCTAACCGGCGACCATAGTAGACTAAACAGGCATAGGTATAACAAAGGCCTTGCAGAGGAGGCAAAAGTATGCAACTGAAGCTTCTTGACATTCAAAGCTAGACCAATGGCCAAGCACCCGTCACCAACACAAGACTGTGCCTCCCCATTCTACTGTTTAAGCTATCAATGTCACTATCACTCGGTAGCAGATTTCTATCGTTAGCATATTAAATTAACTTGAAACCAGGGTACATTAAATAAAAGTGGCCGTAAAACCGACCTTTGCGGCACACTAAGGTTAATGTTTAGAAGAGCATATAAGTTCGCTGGCCTATGATAACTTATCCAACAAAATGGAGGAATAGATGATTACTGCATTTACTTCTCTAATCTTCGTCCGATGTATCATTATTATTAATATATAATTGTCGTAGGCATAAATTATCTGGATTACCATGCAAACCCTTCATGTGCATTGGTAAAACACGGGATCTTTTTTAAGCACCGGGATAGATAGAAGCTTTAATAAGTATGTTAAGTGATTCAGTTCCAGGAATTACATTGTAATGTGAAAAATGGTTTTAATTACTTTTACAAAGTCGGCATACTTATCTGAAATATTAGTTATTTCGAATAATAGTATGACTAATTTCATTAAAAGTGACTGCTAAAAACTAAAAGTCTCGTTGACACTATATTCACACTTTCCTAATTAATATCAATGATACTTAGCTGTCGGTAACGTTTCAAGAATGCTTTTTGCACAGTGGTGAAACGAAGATTGAAATTGCGGATCGAATGCTAGTTTTGAGACCAATTTACAAAGAACAGTGAGTATTGATAACACTCCACATTGCACATGTTTTTTTTTTACCAGAATTTACAATAAAATCCATATTATCCTTTAATTTAATATTTTTAATTACTTTACAGTGTGTTCAGCTATATAAAAAGCAACATTCATGTCACCCTGTAAATAGAAAGTAAATGGGTTACAAGCGTATCTTGAATATCTAATTCTGTTATCAATAAAATGCCAGTCAATATCATTAATGTATTTATAGAAGCGATTTTGGGAAAAATACATCGTTCCTTCACTACCTTGGATCCAAACGCTCGAAATGAAGCCAAATGCAGATAATGCAACTCATGCGATACAACAGCGCTATGTCCGGTTGTACACGCACAGCCCGTTATTCAGCCCGCATTATAAATCACGATACTAATTGCTACACCTACATAGGCGTATGAGAAATAAGAATTATCAGGGTGCGTAATCTCATTTTCTCAATGAACGAATACCCATCTCAAAAGTGGCATAGGTATCGGTACAAGATAAATCATGTTTGCCAGTACTTAGTATTAAATTTTCTATTGAAATCGCCATTCAAAATCAGCGCACATTTTGTACTAAAAAAAGTCATTTGTTGTCTTAGAGGTTTCTAATTATTTTAATACCACTAATAATAATGTGGAAGTATAAGAAATAACGTAAATCATTTCTAATATTATTTGCAGGTAAACAATGGTGTATTAATCCGATCACTCAACGCTATCTTAATTTCTTTATTCGAACAATTGTTTCGGAAATTCTTGGATTTCCATTCTCGACCGAACATGACAGGCGGAAATGCAATCAGAAACTAGATTCACGAAACATGACACATTATCATTATGAGAAGGTTAAATAATCAGGTAAATAAATGATACTGGACATGGCATTACGATAGAATACCTTCAACCAAAGAAAAATGCAACCTCGGTGAGGACACGCCAAAATCCTATACCAGAGTATAGAGATGTACAGATCAAACAGTCGACCTATAGTCAGGGCAGCGCAGGTTGGAACTAGTGGGGAAGGGAAATAGCATAAATTACTATTACTATTTCGCTAACAAAATGCAACTGCGCTCTGTTGAGTGAAACCATAGACAAGGATAGAACATTTAGATAGCGGATCAAGCGCGAGCGTACACCAACTTCGAGGCAGCCATTTTGATGCATGTCAGGACCGTACTGTTGCCAGAGCCGCACTTAGAGCTGTTACTTTTTTTATGCGTTAGTTATTTTGTGTTTATTTTGTTAATTTAAAATAGGTATTTATGTTTAAATGTATTATAGGAAATTGATTACGAACATATGATATTTAAACGAAGCTTTTTTATGTTATGTAATTGGATGAACATTTTGTATTTACTACTGCGGATATTATCCTGCATAAATGAACATATTAAGCAGTCATATAACATAGGATTGAACCTATGCATCTCTGTGCATTGAAAAATATTGGTTTTGGTTTAATATGGAAAAATAGAAACATTTAGAAATATTCAATTAAATCCTAATCCTATTGTATAAATATTTCACTTAGTTTACATCGTAGTGATACTTTGTTATGTTAGCTTAATAATAATAACGCTAAACTATAAAATTTGGACTTCAAAAAAAATATATCAGAAGCAAACTTGAGTAAATTTTATTGATGATTATGATTAAGTAACATTTCATATATTATTCACTGTCTGAGGTATACGTATAATTTTACCAAAGCCTTACAAATTGAAAATGTTAACTCCCACAATATTTATATAATACGTAGTAAGAAATATAGGGAATATTCATTACGGTGATAACAGAGGTTTCATTTCATATTATATATTTTTAGGTACAGATACATTATACATGTTTAATATATTTACTTAAGTCAGTAGGAAGCACAATTTTTAAAATACTTGTTTTTTTCCTGCAGAATATTCTTTGGTATCAAATAACGAAGTACTAAAAATCAACCATCAAAAATTAGGATACCTCAGCAAAAGGATATAATTATGTTTTTATACACAGTACATGTTTTTATTAAATTTTTGTTGCTTTGAAAACATTTGATTGCACCTTATATGATTTTAAATTCAATGATGATACTATAAGAAAACCTTTTCCTCCTTTCATTATTATATCGGTAGGTTGAAAATGTTATAAACACATAAACAATGTTTTCGTCCATTCAATATCCTGCAGACTAATAACATTCTTTTCTCCATTTAGAAGTCCACACAAATGGTCTAATAGATGTGTGTGACTGATGGAAAATTATTTACTCTCTGGTAAAATTAATCTCCTGGTCATTTTATATTCAGGATCACGTCAATCTACTATCTGGAAATATCAGGAAAATATATAACTGCGTCTATATCACAAAATAACGTACCTTCCAGTAGAAATTCCAATATTTAGAACCATCTTTCAACGTTCTTGATTACTTTTAAAGAATGTATGTGTGCAATAAACTATAAAAATATATATAAACAAAGGATAAACCGGGAAACTAAGCATATTGAAGTAACCAATATTTATCTATTTTATAACTTAAAGTGGTATAAATTAAAAAAAAAACTCCTGCTGGCACATAACCCCGATGCCATTACATTGCATATACATATGTAGCTTGTCTAATACATTGCGATCATGAATTGCCGAATATTTGCAGGTTGTTCACCACACGTGTATCAAAGTGGCGGCATCGAAATGATATAAAAATTTTGGATGCGCACTCGTCTATCCGCTAACTAAATGTTCTATCCTTTGTCTATGAGTGAAACGCTATATCACGTGGTTCACCAATACAATACTACTTCTCTCTTGCCAATGATTTCGACATACGTTACCCTGACTATAGGTCGACTGTTTGATTTGTATACACTGCGAAAAAGGTTAAGTAAACTGTATACTTGACAAAAAATTGTTTACCATAGGTAAAGTTTTGCTTGGAACTATTATCTTCAATTAGTACCTGCAACTAAACCCAGTTTCCTGAATGCTAGTTGTTACTGTAAATAGTTTTATTAACGGCTATTATACAGCGTGTCTGACGAATTTGTGCTAAGTAACGTATTACTTATGACTACAGCACACGGCTAGTAGAAGTAACAAGAATGCTGATCGCTTTAATCTCATGTATTCTCATAAATAGCTAACAACTTGCCACAACTATGATTGTTTGAGTTTTGCTGCCACCCCGTGATTGTTTTAGTGTTCCTGATTGGCTAACGCGCGGAGTAATAAAATAGTCCCCGAGATTGCTACGCGCGCAAGCGCGGGCTAGCGTCAAATAAGAGTTGCGGACCGCGGACGTGTGAAAAGGTCGTTGAAAGAGTGGCCAAGGGTACGGCCATTGTAGACCAGTTGGAACGCAAATATATTAAAAATACCGGGTGGGTTAACTCAAGGCCTCATCCGTATAAAGAATCCCAGCGAAAGAAGAAGTACCGAGCCTATAAGCAATCGGATGTTTCAAGATTGCAGTTTTAAACTACGTGGTGGGATATTTGAATTCCTCATCACTGTGATGATATCTGCGCCCGCTGGTGAAGTTAAAGTGTGGATGCCGTAGCTAGTGATCCGACAGTCCAAGTGCCATCTGCAGCTAAGGATACCGCGACGAAGAAGCCGACGTGCGCCGACAGAGAACCAACTCGCCGAGACAACGCCTAGTGCAAAGAACCAACAGACACCGCAAGTTTACCGCCTAGGTATATTATTTTTTTGTTTGTTATTAGTTGTAACTTCAAAGCCATATTTCTCTTTGTCTTTGTTTAGATTTAACATTTAAATAATTCAATAACTAAATAACGTTTCAAGAGGGCCCATTTACCTATCTTTATTATTGCTTTGTTCATTTTTTTTTTTTTCATTATTAAGGAATATTATTTATGAGTCATTACGTTGTAAATTGTTCAAAAATAAACTGTTGTTAAAGCGAAACCAATATTTTTCATTCATATCAGGTAGTCACTGTGTTTGTCCTTTACAAAATAAAACTATTACTAATAATACTGCTTTTATTTTAATTTAGTTGATATATAAGTTCAACAACAAGTTTAAGGTAAGTATATTGTATATATATGAAAAACATTATTTACTTTTATATCAGGTATCTAGTGATCGTGCATTAATACTGTTTCCTTATCACAAGTAATCCAAATAGCTTGCATTAATTGAGGTCAATAATGAAGTGTATAGCGATTATAGAATAGTTTACTCGTAGCAATACATCTACTTGACATGAACAAATTTTACTTACCGCAACTGCATATATTCTTTGGTTTACTACTTCAGTTTAGTATCATAAGTAACTTCATAAGTACCGTATGAATCAGGCGTAAGTAACTTAGATTGCTTGTTGTTAGATCAGTGTTTAGGATCTCTTTTACTAGTGCTAAGTAATCTGTGCTTTGTCCCTATCCAGCTGAACTTTTTACTTACGATAATTGTATTTTCATTTATAATTATTAAATTTTTTTCTCAATGTATGAGTAATGACTGCACCTGTATTTATGAATATAATTATTCGTCCTATTTTATTAACCTTGGCGCTACTGAGCACACGATTACAGTCAGAATGCATTCTTGATTTGTTGAATCCGTGCAACGTTAATCTGAAAGCTAATGTCTCAGCTAACTGCAAGGTTAACCATGCCTGCCGATAGCTTAAGAAGTAATGGGGGAACAACGAACAAAAATATCGGTACCTATAAATGTAGTTGTATTTTTCTAATGATATATTGGCTATCATAATATTAAAAAATAAAATAAAATATCTATGTTTATATGCTTATAATAAACGCTGGAAGTGTCCGTATTTTGGTCATAAGCAATAGAGATAGTCAAATAGTATATTAAAGAACTGCTTTTACAAGGGCAGCTTTATCATCGAGTTTTTCAAAGAATGGCTGTAGAAGAAGTAAGGCCTTATGAAACGAGATCTTGATGGTATATTTTCTAATTTGCACATTAATCGCCCTTTTTGACTTAAGACGTTCCGGTAAGAAGCCTTCTAAAAGCTATTAATTGTAGCGTAGTGCGTTTATATTATAATTCATAAACGCATTTCTTCGAGCCTGTATTTTTAGTACATAGTATGAAAGTATTTTCCAAATTATTATTTCATTACACGTATAATAACTTTGACAGTATAAATGTTTTTCTTATAAGTTGTAAACAAAAATTCGAAAATTGCATTGTGAAACTTCTTATAGTATTTTGTATTTTACACAATAATTTAAGAAGTATCTCTATCGTTCAGTATTAAAGAACAACATAATGGTAGAAAGGCAACATGCAAGTATATTAAGGTATCTCTTATGAAAAATTCAAATTTGAAGAAATTTATTTTGTTTATTACCATATTGAAGCCCAGTAATTTTATTTAATTTAATCCCTTAATTCGCCATTTTTTTACAGTAAATAAGATACCATTTAATCTTGTCCGTATATTTCAACGTGTATTATTTATCGTTATATGAAATTGTCACACAATTTTCAAAACCATCGATTAGCGGCCCATGCCTATATTTCAAGTACACACTTGGCTTAACCTCATATCGCTTACCGTCGATACTCCATCGGCATTGCCGTCACCTACCTCTATCAGCAGCTGCTATTTATGTTAAGGATTTAACCCTTAACGATGTGAGTACTAATTGCATTACTGTTACCAAATACATGCGGGAACTAATTAATTAAGTATAAATACTGTAATTATGCAGTATAAATCAGTATATTAAGGTACAAGACATTCTGACTAATAATTTTTTAAGATATGTGCAGTGATTTTAGTATAACTACGACGACTATAAATTTTTTCGCTTACAGGTATTTCAATAGTTTTTTTTTAATTTCAATGTTTTGTTGCCACCCGCTAATATTCAACTTGTGATATCTATTGACTTCTTTGTGGATTCATTTTGTAATACACAAATTATGGCGTGTTTAAGATCTCTTTGAACTGCATTGTTCTATAAAGTTAAAACGGGTGCGGCTTAGTAAGAGACGGCTTAGTAAATATCCGTTTATATATTGTAAGAAATCATTGTATCATCACATTGTTTGCTCTATTCTTTTTGGTGGTATTTTACAATAATTTCTCAGCTTAGTTTACATGCTAAATATTGCGTTACGTCTATTTGTATTCAGTTGTACTGAAATGAGTATCCATTTACCACATAGGTATCTACCTCTTTAAAAATTAATGCGAATTGAAGCTCCACAAATTTTCGATTATTTATGCAACCGAAACTATAAATATTGCGTACAGAGCAATGCGTAGTACAGAATTGTTTGCAAATAATTTTTAATTAATATTTCAGTGTGCTGTAGCTTTGATTGCATTAATACTCGAAGATTTGTGGAGCTTAGATTCGTATTTAATTTGCTAAAGATGGCACTGCCACTCACTTTTTATATGATTCCAACAACTGGCTTTCAATTCTTTTTTCCCAGTAGGAAAGTGTCTACTTTCTCATTTGAGGGAGGATAGTGGACATGGCACAACAAAGGAAAGTTATACTTTTTCTCCCTGGGCAGGAAAGTTGTACTAAAAAGTAAGTGACATTGACATGATGAAACTGTACATCTTTTAATATGTGATATTATTGAAAGATGACATTAGTACATTCGACCCAGTCTGAGCCCACTTATGAGATAATTGCCAAATTATTAGGTTTTAAATTTCAAATTAAATTATTATTAAAACATTTTCAAACCACGCTAACTTGACGCTAATTATTTTTCTCAAAAAATATTTGACAGATTAAGCCTACTATCTATGATCGTTTTCAGATTTTAATTAAAATTGGGACTTGGCTGGGAAAAAATTAGTTATTCAAACCACGTGAGGAAAGTGCTATTGCAGACCTTGGGCAATTACAAACTCTTGGTTTGAAATATACTATTGTTTTACATAGGAACCTCAATTTTAGGTTCCTTCGCAAAGTTTCAAAAAAACTAGTACCGCAATAAAAACGAAAACTTATCAAAAATGTTGTCCTGGACGCTTGATCCAATATTTAGTGTGACATCTCTTTGGTCGTTCTTTTTTATGCTGAGAAAAATTCTAGTTTGTCTATTAAGATATAACTGGAACCAAACAATTATCGAAAAAAAACCTATAAAGAACGATGACGAAAATGATGATGTATGTAGAGGACCATCAACCGCACAAGCTAAATTCCTAACAGAATATATTAATGGAACTAATAATCAGGAAACCACATGTGCGATGCTGAATCTACCGAAGGCAGAGCCCTCTATACTCGGTAAAGTTCTTCGTGAGCCATCGATAACAGTGCATCGCAACATACACTGCATATGGTAAAGAAATAAGACCCAGGCAACAATATGGTTTTTGGTGTCCCGCAGCGATCTATTTTGGGCCCTGTTGGTGACTTTACTTTCGTATGAGCTTACTTACCAAAGGTCAGTGATAGATTCATAGTAAAAAATCATAATACCATATTATTATTCGCAATAAAATAATATTGTAACGTTCACTGGGTCAATTAATCACACGGCGCACTTAATAGAAGGTACCTATTTATTTCTACATTTAAAGTTTATAAAAACAAAATAACACTACTAAAAACACTCATAATAAATAACTAAAGCGTTACTACAAACACTTTAAACTATATTCACTTAAATGCTACTTATGCTATTTGTGATATTTTGACTATAGGAATATGTACCCGGTTTGAAACGGTATAGAGAGCGCATTGCTATCTTTAAAATTTTAAATTGGAAAGAAGATTCATATAGAGCGCGGGAAATTCACATATATACTTATGACAGGACAACTCAATTAGATTTACTCTAATGCCAATCTTAATCAAAATACGATATAGAATATCGATTCCTATCTACTTAAAATGACATTTGTTACACTGAGCAAGGAAGGCATTCTTTCATACCCAAAAAACACTCGATAAGATTCTTAATTTAAAACTAAGTAGACCATTATCTTAAAGCAAACAGCGCTGGAAAAAATGCTGGGAATTAAAATTTCATTGCTTACTTGAGTTTTTGTTTTCTTGTTTCAAATCTATTTTAGGTAACAATAACTGAAAACATATATTTGTGGCCCAATATTTTTTGTCGTTTCAACAACATTTCAAACACGTTGAACGAAACAACGTGATTGTTTTAGTGTCAAAGTAAGAAAATATTGATTAAAGTAAAATATATTTGTTGGAAAAATCGGTTTGTTTCTATTCAAATATTTCAGATTTTGGTTTAATAGGAAATATTTTTTAAAATATACGCGTGCGCATTATGTCATACGTTTAGAATTTGGTGGGGGTTAATAATATCGGTTGATGTTTGTCGTGTCGTATTTTTTGCCTGCCAAAAACGTTCTATGCATCGTATTTGTAATTTGCATCAACAATAGCAGTAAGAATTATTATTATTAGTTACTTCATTTCAGTAACTGCATTTTAACATAATATGCATGCCTATATTAATCAAATAAGCAAAATATTACAAATGATTCATATACCTAATTCGCAGTCAGCCATTTGTTGTAGAGCTTGGCGTGTGTGAACTCTATTTAAAAAAATAGGATTTTGAAGAATATGTAAATGTTTTGATTGGTAAGTACGCAAGCATTTAAACTTTTTCTGCGATTATAGCATTTTATTTTGAGATCGTTAATGTATCACTTAACTGTTCTCTTCTTTAGTATCATTAGGTTAGGAAACTAATATTAAATTATGTTTGTTATGTGCAAAAGTTTGTTTGCGCGTATCAGTTTCAAAAACGTAACCTTACTTAACTTAACTTACTTAACCTTACTTACTACCAACACCAATCTTTCCTCGGAAATATATTGTTTTACATTGGAAGAATATTTTATAGTATTTAACATACCCTGTCGATTAAATAAAATACTGCTAGTATTTTATACAAACGCGATGACTGTTTGATTAAAACTATCCATGTAAAAACTAATTTCATTCAGCGCGTGCACTGTAAAAACTCGAAACCATAACAATTATTTGAAAGAAGAAATATGTATTTTTGTGCCAAACAATAAGTTTAAATATTTCCGAGTATTCGAATTAAAACCACAGACTGTTGAAAATATACAAATAGAAGAGTTGTTTGACACCATTTTTTTGTTGTTGTTGAAACAATCTTTTTTCTCAGTGTACATGTGACAGCAGATCACCTTTCACTAAAACTAAAACGAACTAAACTAATACCTAAATCATTTATTTCGGATAAGTTAGTAGATAATGTAAAATTGTTTTCATTGTTTTTGCCGTTATAAAGACATCTTACTAATGAGGTTTTATATGAACCTATGTATGTATGTAATGTATGTATGTAATAGAAGGGTGGTGTTACACTGCGACCTAAAAGATCTATTGTGTCCCCTATTCTTGCTGCTTTACAGCTGGCCTTCCAATCCTATTCCTTTTAGAAAGTGTAGGATGTCAGAGGGCCCAGTCTAGGTAAGTCTCCCTCTTCGATTTACATATGCACCCAGGTACAATGCCCTCGGGTTGCACAGTGCTACGCAGTTTTGAGAGGAGGTGGATGGATGTTTCATTCTGGTTCCCACAAATCCTGCATTCAGAGCTTTTTCCAATCAGCTTACTCAGGTTGTCCTTTCAGTCTACAATGGCCTGAAGTATTCCCTGTTAATATGCGAACATTGATCTTACTTAGGTTGATGCATTCTGTAAACCTCTTCTGGTTATAAGTTCTCCAGAAGAAATTTTACTTTGCCTCATTCCTTGGAGATTTTCCCAGTAACTGGATTTCCTCTGCTTCATTTCCATTTTTGTTTCTTCTAGTATTGTACTGCTACTTAACCCGCAAAGGGTTCAGGCCCTACGAAAGGCAATTCCAGCCTTTTTTTGCGAGGTTATCCGTTATTTCGTTTCCTTCCACTCCTGTGTGACCCGGAACCCACAGGAGGGTTACTTTATTTCTTTGCCTTAGCCATTATTATGAACCTATCGTCCATATAAATTTTAAACAATTAAATATTATTTGGTAAGTCGTCTGTTAATCAATTTTATTATTTATTTTAATCGTTTTACGAAGTTTATTCCCTTTATTCTTAAAACTTTAGATATATAGTCACGCTTCCTGTCTTATTTTTCAAACGGGGTAGGTACATATTCCTGCAGTCGAAATGTTGCAAATTGCATCTATACTTACATGGTTTTTTCCTTTCGTTACAGTATTATATTTCCTTTAAACAAGTTATTAAGGGGTGCACAATTTTACGACCGTGCTGTAATAACTAAGTTATTTCTGGATTCCGTTATAAAAATTATGGACTTTAGTCAAGTTTGAAGAAACAAAAATGCTTTTCAATCCTGGCAGCCTCGAAGTCGAGACTTTCGAAAGGAATTCAAATAAATTTGTATAAAGAATAACAGTGAATAGATACGAAATTCATTATTTGCCAATAGTTTGGAAAACTTAAAACTAAAAAATTCATATATGTTTTTCAGTAAATTCAGTAAATTTGTCAATAGAAAATATACTCTTGGCTTGAAATTAGTGAGGTATTTCATGCACACCCTTTATTTCAATATTATTTCTTTTCCCTGAGAAGTTCACCTTACACTTGAGTTCAAGGTCTCATTATGCAAATTGCTTTTCATATCCTTGCAAATAAATGACCTGTAGTGTATATAATATAATGTGACAAAAATAAAGGAATAGAAAAATATGCGTTTAGCTATCATGAAATACGTTTTTCATCACGCACATTCGGAATGCTCAAATGGCATTTTAACAGAGAGTCCCACTACAATAGATGCTTTTAAATTTAATAACTTGTATGTTTATAGTACTTAAGCATATAGTAGTACATAGTAGTTTTGTTCAAAAAGCTTAATTTTTCCATAATGAGGCCGTAAATATTTTATTTTTTCGAGATTGGTAAAATAATTGTATCCTGTACCTGTTTTTTCCCTAATTGAACTGTCTTTTGAAATACGAATTCTCTTATTCTACTATATATCAATTGAAAGTAAATACCAGCGTAAATGTAATATTTAAAGAATGCTCCTTCAAGAAAGAATTCGATTCAGTACAAGTATCAGTTATTACGTGGCCGGTTAAACCTATTTACTTTTTTATTCCCCTAATTCTTTGGGGTTCCCAGTCAATTTATCGGCTCGTACATTATTTCCGTTCATCCTGACGATTACTTTAGGCCGGTGAGACTGATACTCAAATTTCATCGAAACAAACGGAAAGTTATCTCTGATAAATCTTCAGAATGCAATTTAATTGGACATTGTTATTTAATAACTGTACTTCTTATCTACTCCTATAATCTTACCCTACCGGTTATAATCTTCGTTCCTAACGACTTTTTAGTTAAGAGAAAGTAGACGACGATATATAATATTCCAGTTTAAATTTCTATATTGTACATGCTTTTTTGAGGGAGCCGCCTGGCCTGAAGTCTTTGGAACCGCTGCAGCCTCTTGCTTTTTTGCATTTGCTCTCCCATTTCTTTTACCCATTAAATTATATTAACCATATTAGTATCCTAGTACCTTGCACTAATCTGTACAGTTCTCTAACTGGCTGATCGAAGTAATCGCCTGGGTTCATTTTGTTCAAAAATTGCCTGTTTTCTGTATTCAAAGCCTCCCATTTACACAGAATGCGGTAAGTGTTCTCTGTTGCCCCATTACACTGTTTGCAGTTGGTATCTCCAGTGCTGATTCCTATTTTTCTGAAATGTCTTCTCGATGTACGAGTGTGTTTTAGAAGATCCGTGTAAAGATGATTCCTACTGAGCTGCAGTAGTTCTTCAGTCTCTTTTTTTATGGTTCCTTAATAAAGATCTTTCTATGAATTTGCCTGATTGCTTTATCCCAGTGTTCTTTGTGTTTTTCTTTTACCCAACTGTTTACCTGCTATCGTGCTGTGCGTTTGGATACTTCTAGAACAGGTTCCGGCCCTATATATGAAGCCGATGAAACCTTCCTTGCTAACTCATCGATTTCCTTTGATTGCCGAATGATCGTGCACCTACAGTGAAGTGACATTATTTCGACTTATTCAGTTCTCGAATACATTCCCAAACTAGTTCTTGATGGTATTTGGGGTCATTAGCGTCCGTTGTACACTGCCTTGCATATGCCTCTGCATGAAAGACCGTACCATATTTTCCTAGAAGAAAGGTGATTATTGTGTTATTCACTTTACCATATATTCCAGCTCCAGTCACGCTCTCCCTTCGCTCCATTACCACCAGATGGAGAGGTGGGCGTCAAGCAGACATTCGTTTGCTGCTGTAGGAATAGCCTTCATTGCGTCTGTTATTCCTAAACACGCAAGTTGTTGCTACATCTTTGTTCACCATGCTAGGGCTGGTATAAGCTTCCCAATCAGTTCTTCGGGAATTACGATATGTTTCAATTACAAGTTCACGACGCCCTATATTAAAATTGGTATGTTTCTGCAAAGCAGCAGCCAGCCTCCCATTCGCACATCTAGATTTTGCTTCTCCAAATATGTCCTGATCGCCTCTACTGATTCCTCTCTTCCTGGGATCATAGCTAACACCTTCCGCCTCTTTGGAAGCTCCTCGGATTAACCGCAGTTAAATCCGCGCCCTCTCGAAGATCCAACATGATAATTCAACAAATTGACAGATTGGCTAAATAATTAGCAATGTAAACTGTAAACAATGTAACTTTCTTTTTCTATATAAATTACATTTGTATTCAACACATTAATGTAACTGTAATGTGAATGGCATTCACTGCCTCATGGTTAATGAATAACTCCTATAATTAGTTATGTGGGAATATAACTATAGTTAATGAATTGCCATATTGCCCGTATATGTTTAATTAATATGTTTAATTTAATATGAAGAAATTAAAAAAATCGGTATTACTTCATTATTAGAGCTTATATTTACTGGAATGGGAACACATTCCTTCCATAATTACAGCTACAATTCCAGAATGTACCTAAAAACTAATGAGTTAAAGTAGATTTTTTTCAGTTTTATTTTACTTAATCGGAGTAACTACAAACGAATACAGTATCATAAGCTTCTCTACCTTTGTTTGTTTTTATTACTAGCCTTGTTTACTGCAATTCATTTTATCTCATACGTCTTTTCCAGTTTAGAACAATTAATCAGCAACAGAAATCACATAATTGAAAACTTGTTCTTATAATCAATAATTGAGCATGAGTAGAGCAGTAGCATACAACTTCTGGACTTTCATAATACCCTACCATGAACAAATCTTTCAAGCATTTTGAGTGACTGATTGCCCGATCAATTTCGCTGTTGACGAAATATTATTAATTCTGTACAATTATTTGTTTCAGCAATTTGTGGATTCTTATATTCCATATATATATATATTAACCAAAGACCGGATAAATTAAGAAAAAGTCTATTACCTAAACATGTAATTCTCTATAAAAGGGTTATATTTACAGGTTTTTTTCACGCCTACTTGATCTATCAAAGTACCCATGAATTAGCAACGAATGTGAACGTCTTATCCAATAAAACTACTAATGCTGACTAGTAGAGGGCCCAACTCAACAAGTCGAATATTTTTTTATACGTATAGTTTCGGCATGCATCCAGTTCCTTCGACGAGTTACACTTTTCGCTAACTGCACGATGTCATCTCCAGCATTGTGTTGTATATCGTGCAATATTTGAATGATTCAAATGTTCCATAGCGATGATTTGTTGTGTGTTCCTGGACATTAGGAACTTTGAATTAGAAAAAAAGTGTACCTCCAGCAAGGGATGCACACAAAACTTTATATATGAAAAAATAACTTTAGAATGACTTATTGAATCGGGCGGTTGCACAGTTGCTAGCCTCCCCTCGCGCTGTGGGAAAGTATTCTTTGTTCTTCCATTTCGGTGCTAGCAATTTAGGACTAGAATGTGGAGAGCTTGATTTCCAATAACGTTATTTCAAAAGACCGTCTATAATGTCACCACTTTTCATTAATCGCGAGGAAGACAATATAAGGGACCGGTCACCATTTGCTAGTGATTTCGTATTTCAATATGTCTATCGTTTTTTAATTCGCTGGTATTAAAGCGAAAAATATCACCTACATTATGAGCTCAACTAGTCGGGTCTTTGTACCTTAACAAACGTTAAATTGATATTATAGGATATATGCTTAACACAAAGAAGTTCATTACTTTGTAGTGCTGTGAAAGAAATATTTATTTACGAATTTAAAGATAAATCTTCAAAACATGTATTTTTTTGTCCACCGTGGTGTTTTCCTTTACTTGCAAAATATCGCCCTAAACTATTGTGCATAGAGATCAATCTGACTTCTTTTTGGAAATTATCTTGATTGCTTTGGGTTTATTTAGCATGTTTATCCTATTGAAAACAGCAAATATTACGTTCAATCAGCATTACACGACAACAGCATAAACTTATACTTCAAACCATCTATTTTGACTTTTTCTTGTTTCGAGTAAAGTCACGTTTATGTCAGAAAAAATACAAGTCGTTTTTATCATTTACTGAGGCTTTGTTAGCAGAGCTTTCTATTGCACGAAATTTGACAGTTTTTATTCAGACAAGCTTACCAATTTAAAATTCAATTTTTGGACGCGAGACATTTACTTAAAAACTTTATTTTTCTTTATTAATTTAAACTAAAACCGTATTGCAAATTTTGATACCTTATACTTATTTCTAATATTTGAATACAATATAACTATATTCAAATGAATTCATAGTGCTTGACTATTGAAAGGAATGGCGATAGTTTTGGTATCCTTGTATAAATATTTTAGTGTGCCCGCACCTATTTTTAAATTTTTCATTTGGATTTCCCGCTGTTGCCGGCATATGGCGCCACCTCTTAGATCACGAGACCGCCCGTAGAGGCACTGGTATATAAGGCGTTAATTTGTAATGGAAATTTCTAGTGCGAATTTATTTGAAACTTTCAAGAAACATGTGGAATTCCCCAGAGCCTAGAGCTCTAAATATAAACACGCGCGCGAGCGAGGGCTACTCACTTTGCGTGCGTTCAGGGAGTTACGGCGCTGCCAGCGCTGAGCTCCGCTTAGATTCGAGCGGCGTCCTGAACGCCGGGCCGCTAGATCCGCGCGCTGGAGCTAGGTCGCGCATCTTTTCTAGCGAAAAAATATTTTTCACTAGGCAATATGGCCGACCGCTAGATCATGCCAGTTGAAAGTGGGGGTAACCGGCAAACATTCAAATATGAATTTGTAAAGCGTGTGAACTAGATGAAATCGTTAAGTAATTGTGGTAATACTAACTTTTTATTGCTTTTTTTATTAAAGTGATGATGAATAAAGTGAAATGGAAACAATATAAGTCGCAGAGAGGTTAATATAAATATTATAAATACAGAAGCTACAATTTTTAGATCGATCACGGCAAATTATTTTATTATACGGACATTTACGGAAATTATAATATCAATAGTTTACGAATACATATAAAAATTCACGATTAATGCTTTTTTCCTGGATATTTATTTGAATATTTGCCGATGAGGTTATATTTATCTATAATTTACGCTTAAATAGCAACGAAATCACCTGGATTAATAAATACAGATATTATAAGAGCGAACGAGGATATTAGTGATACCTTTAAGATATGTTACTCTATAAAACTTATTTTAAAGTTTTAATTACGGTGGTTGTTTTTATTTCCTATAGTTTTGTGATTAAAATAATTGTTGCGTACAATTTCTTATCCCTTTATATGTGTAACAAGATATTGTTGTCTAAGATTAAACACGAACGTTTATTTTTGTGATATAAATTAAAAGAAACGCTTGAGCAAGCAACCTAACCTTTCAACATACTCCAATTCTGTAAACGCCGCTATCAAACACACTAAATAAGTAAGCAAAGAGCATGCGCCAGCAAAAGCTATTCTTATGACCGTTTCAGGGAGTCTAGCGCCGGTCACAGCGCTAGCGGTTATCGCTTCCAGCGCCGTAACTCCCTGAACGCACGCTTTGTATCCGACAATTACAGCGCGAAAAGCCGAACTAGCCAAAACGAACAGTGAATATAAATCAGTTTAAATAATATAAATATTAGTAATTAAGAGAATTAGTTTAACAAATGTTTTTACTAATGTACACTTATTTTAATATAATTAATATAATTAATTAAGTAGTGTTAATTTATTTTTCAGAGACTTTAAGTGTTGAAATAAATACTTTTTATTAAACATATCGCCGTCGTGATTATTTAAACCCCAAAAACTTTACAATATCTTTTTGCTATAAATTTTCTTTTAAAAGCCCGACTAGAGTAAACCTCCTTTTGTATTATTACGTGAAATTGTTTTTCTGTATATATTATATTGCGGAATAGGTACTTTCCAAAATTGCTATAGTATAGAAGTAGAAACTGCAGCAGACTTTTCAATAACTTTATAATTAATATTGTGAAGCAGAAATAAAAATGCAAACTATTTTAAAATCAATTCCATTTTTATCTCAAATCTTATTTTAATTTCATTTTTTTTTTATATTTGAGATACAAATGGGAGCAACAAAAAAGAGATTTGAATTACTACATAACTAAGTAGTTACCTATACATTAAAATCTGACTTATTCCAGCTTTACTTCTAGTTTGATTCCTAGTATCCCTATCTTATTTCTCTAAACTAAACACCTTTCATTTCATTGAAACATCACTTGCAAATCTCATAACCTCATAAAAAATGCAATTTGATACAAAAGCTATCGTTAACATTTCGAACCGTATTTGTTTGTGTTATTTCGATAGCTGAACAACATTATGAACAATTATTTATTCATTTCAGTAGTTATAAAGTCAATTCATAAATTTTTAAACCAAGCGTCAACTTCATTTCATTCTTTAATTTTAGTTATTATTAGAGTCTTATATTTCAAAACACACATTATTCAGTAAACAACGAATGGAAAATATATACATACAGTTTGTAGTCTCACCAACACTATAATTATATAACAATTATTTTACACTAGGAAACAAGAAGAAACTGCAAAACGACACACGTAGGATAATCCCGCCGCTGCTTGTATGGACCACATAAAGTAACAACTCACAACTTTAACACAGCAGCTATATTTTCAAGAAATAGAACTGAATCTCAATATTAATATGACTAGGTATTTATTCGTCAACTACATACAGTTAAGTGCCCTTCCGAGGTACGGCCATGATTCCTAATCTCTTCAACGATGCCGCGATGATCTCATGTTTAGTCTTCAACGTCCCTCGATCATGGCATATGCGAAGGTTTGCTATTAAAGTTCTAAGCCTCGATTACATGCAGATTATATCACGTTAATTTTAAATCATTAGTAGCGTTGTTTTTGTAGAGCCTGCTTCAGTGCGCTTCACTTTTATGAATTTAGCTACGAGCTACGCGCAACAGGCTCAATTAATCGGCTATTTCCAGTTCCTAATTAACGAAGGTGAAGTAAGCCGAGCCAGACGGTAAAAACAACGCTACTTTTGTCCGAATATTTTCAATTTTATAGTGTATGTTAATCAAGTTATTACAAAATAGTGCTGTCACTATCCGGCTAGATAGATATAATAGAAGAAACGATATAATTATCAACCAACTCAATGTTAGTGTAGGTATTGCATATATTTACACATTTTCTTTGTATTACATAGGTGTTCAACATATAAGTGATTATTAACCTCGTATCTGGAGGTTTCTGATAGCGGATCCAGATAACACTAACATCCGGGTATCCGGATAGTAAATTATCCTGATCCAAAATTATCTAGATCCGAATAACAGCACTATTACAACACCATTAAAGTATTTAAATCAACACGCCGGCTTCTTTAATAAAGAAAATGGCGTCGGCTTTGCAATATTTTGAAAATCGATATATACATGTATATAGGAACTCCAAAAGGTCAAACTTTTATGTAAGCTGTGTTACTTTTCTTTGCACAAAGTACTATATCTAAAAGTATACAAAGTGCACAAGCAGAATGGGAATGTATTCAAATATTTTCTATAAATTTATAAGTTCGTGAATGTATTTTTGCAATAACGTCCTTAGCACTTTCTATTGAATTTTTAGGTTTAAGATTCCGTAACAAATAGATAGAGGTAACTATACTCTGGTTGACTCTCGGGCTAGACTGCGTCCTAAATCTATGGGCAACCACCGCAGAAGTATATGTGCAAGGATACGGATAACTTTTATTGCTATTGTTATTAAACAGCATGTTTCTTTACAAATTATCGCAAGTAGAAATATCTTCGAAATCTGATTAAAGAATTTTTAACAAATCGTCAATTTTTCTGTCGCAAGTAAAAGTTAACATGTGTAACAATATGTGGAATCTTTTGAATCCTTCGTGTGCAATATGCGGTTTCAATGTGGCTAAAGAATATAATCAAAAACGTTTAATATTACACCTTTGAAATGAATTAAGACATATTGCTAGAATAAAATAGATAAGAAAAAAAAACTTAACAAAACAATTTTTTAAAATTCAAGATTGGAAGGTGTACTGGCTATTCAATTCAACAAAATGTTACACTTCCAATTGTGCTTTCCCTTTGTATTTGAATTACATGTTAATGATTTCTGATGATACCAATTTTTATTAACTTAATCGAAATTGTATAATAAATAATAGAGTAACAAAGTTACCAATACCTGGTGCTCGAAAACTACTGAACCTAGATCTATTTGATAATTAACTTTGATGAAAGCAGGTAATTATTAATCTACAAAGCAAACATCTGCTTATTACAAAATCAGTTAACTGCCTGAAGTTAATCAAATCTCTAACCCTCAAGCTTTATTCATTAAACAATTCGCCAATTAAAATCTGTGAAATTTTTACATACGGTGAATGCGCCGACGGTTCATAAAAATTTATTATGTAACCCGTGAAAAGCCAACATGTAGGTACCTTTATGGAAAAAAAATACATATTTAATTAACTGCTATACGTACGGAAATGCTTTTAGCAAAATAAAACAACCGAAAGCACGATTCAAATAAGTAGAGGCATTTTGGAAAGTTGCTAATCCTTATTAGAATAACAAATTGGCTTTTATTTAAATTTTCTGTGAATAATTAAGTTCCAGGATCTGAATTTACCCTTTATCGATGCTGGTTAATTGCGAATAGCCTTCAAGAAGAGGATTTCTGTTTTAATTTTATATAGACACGAACATTAAGTTAATTTAATTTTCCGCTGATTCAACTGCGACAATTAATTTCATTTTCATTTGCGAGTAATATTTGAGTTAGGCTGTTGTAGTGCTTGTCCTTTTAAAAATCATTATTACGATGCTAGTTTTCTTTTCTGCAAATGGGGTAAATACTAGTTTTAATTACACGTGAGTCGAGAACCATAGATTGTTTAGCTTTCAAAATTATTAACATCTTACAAACATTATAATTGAGGACACGCTGTTAAAATGATTCATGCTAATGTCATGTAGCTCCAAACGATGGACCCGGCAAGAAGGTGAAGGTTTTCCTAAATACTCGAAGGGTAGAGTATTCCATTCAAACGTCTTTAGCCGAATATTTGATTCTGAAGAAACATATTCAAGTTGCAAGATAAAGTATAAGATATAAATTTCAATGGAGGTATACATAGGATGACATCTATGAACTAACAAAACGGTAGATACCTGAAGAGATTGTTTTTGAATTACATTTTTTAAAATGAAAATTTGAAATAATTGGTGTTTAATTTTAAATTAACTGTAAACCAAAAAGAAAATTACTAATGTAATAAAAACTATACGAAAAATTTAAATACGCGCGGCTAGCAAATGACTTCTTGAAGTGTAAGTACCACAGCAAAAATATTGTGATATTGTAGCAAAATAACAGTATTATTCTACAGTATTCTTACGGTAACATCGTTTTTAAAGTAGGTTTGCTATATTTATCTAAAGAATTCCTTTACACTCTTTAGATTGCCTTCGCCTTGAAAGCCATAATGACAAGCATTACGTTAATTTTACCTCTTGTTCGAAGCCAAAATGTAAAAGAACGTTTAAAATGTCTTTGTTGTTCGTGCAAATTATGTATAATCGTTTGGGCTTCACGATATTCCCATCAATTTCCAGCGAATTCGACGACAAATGTTAGAAAACCGAAATTAATAAATATAATAATTGTAAAGGCCCCCCCCCACTTCCGCCGACAGAGAACGCACACGCATATAAAAACAAATTACCCATTGACACAGGTGCAAGCAAAATCGACATTTTGAAGTAAACAACATATACAGTTCTGTTCATATAGGTTTAACATAAAATATATATACATATAAAGTTATAAGGTAAGTATATACAGTCGCGGCAATTTTAATATTGAACAAACTAAAATAACATATATTCTCAACGAAATAAGTAGGTATCTGCTTTCTTTGCCACGCTGACTGTTAAATAAAAATTAAATTATATAAATTAAACCGTCCCATTACATTGTTTGGTATGAGCTGTAAATTTACAATGTAATCGGAAAAGTTTACACTGCAAATTTACTTCGCAATATGAATATTATTGTTAAAAATTACACCCAGGATATTTACGGAAGTATAGGTAGAAGAGAGAATTCGTGCCTGGAAATATTGTAAAGTAATAATTCGTATATGTCTTCTGACGACAATAGTTTATCTTCAAACAGAAATGAAGCGTAAACGAAAAATAAAAGCGTCTCATAGCTACCGATGAAAAAAAAAAAAACTAGTTTTGAGAACGTGCTTGTGATAGCGCGCCACCACCAATTACGCCCATCACTACCAGTTACCCCCACAACTATCAACTACCACCAACTATTCCCACTACCACCAATTCCTCCCATCATCACCAACTACCTCACCACCAACTACTTACGCCACCACCAGTGTTGGGCAAGATAGGAGAAGTGAATAAATTTCTACAGCGACTGGATATACTCGTGTTTATTCGCGTCATGAGTGGGGAGCAGTGTTAACCAGTGATTTACTGAGAGCCGACAACACACGAGTATGTCTAATCGCTGTAGGAATTTATTCACTTCCCCTAATTGCCCAACACTGGCCACCACCAACTACCACAACGCACACCAATGACCCCCACCACCGGTAATTATCTCCCTCCATCACCAACTACCCAACCACCGCCAGTTATCCCCTACCCAGCGGGTAGGAAGGTTAAGGAAGCGCAATACATACAACGTGAATTCTTTAAGCTTCAAATATCTTAAAATATAAAACGCGTACAGGAATAGCAAAATATTCAAAGTAGGTAAAATCTTAAACTTATAATACAAGAGCAGAACAAAACAATTAACACATACAGATAATTAAAGATTTAGCAACCGCGGGCCGTGAAAACTTCCAAAGATTTATTTTTCATGGAGAAGTAGATGACGGTATACGTATTTGATTTTAACCTAACGCCACTGCTCCCTTCAGGAAATTGTTGTAAAAGGTGCGAAAAGAGATTAATATGAAATTTTACTTACCATGTTATTAATATAACAAAGTTTTACTAATTTACTGGAAGTAAAATTATAAGAATGGAATGCTACAAGAAGAATAATCTATTTCAGTTTTTATTAACATTATTACTTACAAGTGCTTTTAAATAATTAGTTTAGTCATAGCTATGCAAGGAACCATAAGTCGCCCTACCAACTGAGCTACCAAAGGCGGTGGATTGCTATTCTAGATTTGAATCAATTTGATCGATTCCCACACGATGTGGAAAAAAAATATATATAAAATTTGCCTTATTAGTAACTGTGTTAGCAGAAAAACATTAATCCTTGATGATCTTCACACTGGGAATTACAATTTTAAATTATTTAAAAGCACTATAGCAGTTTATATACGTATTTACAAATAAAATAGGTGGCTTGATTTACATCGCTCTTTATCATGTGTTCATTATTTCATCGGAACAACTTTGAATTGAAGTAATTGGACAAATTTAGCTCATTGTAAATGAAAGAAAAATGATCATTGTTTAATGCTATTCACAATTCATTAATCACAGTTGCGCATAGTTACACCTTCTTTACGTCATAGTTTAGATTGGGTTCTTGCCTTACATGAATTAACAACACATTAGAACTTGCGCTTATCTTTTATAACTTTTATAAACCAACCCCAACAATTGAACCCAAAATATTTCACAAAATAATCGAGCACACCTAATGAATGCAGCGTCAAGTGAAGGGGAATATCTGGCAGATCCCCCGATATGACAACTTTAACTCTGGGTGCATGCTATTTGGAGCAACTACGACATACGACAAGTACGCAATACGACAAAATCGAAGAATGTGAAAAATAGGTGATCGGCGATATACTATCAATCACTCTTAAATTAAAGAAAGAAGAATATTGTAATTATATGTACAAATATAAATTTCAATGCTGCATGAATAGTATTTATATATGATTGAATATTGTAATCAGCATTCTAAGCAAAAAGAATCTACTATAACTAACAATAGGAACGTTATTTTCTTTATAAAAATAGATTATCACATCCAATTCTAAGAGTTACCGAATTACTTTAAATCGCAGCTGAAAGTAATATTTCGTGAGTAATTGTCCCTTCTCTTCAATTTTTTCCCTCCATCTTCAACTTGATTTACTCTACTGGCACAATTACCCATCATTAGCCTTAATCATTTTATCGTAGTCAGATGGCGAAAGCGCCTCATTCGAAATTTAAAAATGTCACCGAAGTATTTCATGTACATTTAACGCAATTTTATATTTATTATTTATTTTTTCATTGTCTCAATTTCAGTTTACTCAAGATCGAATTTTTTTTAATGGACGCTTCTTTTTAATTTAATCTTTCCGATGCTTTTATACATAAATTATGTTTTTCATAAGAATATTTACTACATCGAAGAGTTTTGTAGGCCGTGTGAAAAACATCATTTAGTGCTGTTTTTCAACAACAACATGAAGCAGTTCTACATTTGAAAATACAAAAAACCAACATATTAAGATGATTAAAATCCATGTATGATTACGGTCAATCTGTATTATGTGACTAAAGGAATCTCAATTGAAATTTCTGTAAACAATTAATTAATTCCCATAGAAGTTCCAGCACATATTGCGCTGTTTAGGTTTTTAACTTATATACGGTATTTTATAATAAATATCCTTTGTTTTCTTCAAATAGAAAATGTCACCGTACTGTGCCATTAATGTTAATATGAATGGGTTGGATAAATTTGTCTAGAATTTGAAGAAGAATGATATCAAGCTTGACAGAATAAATGGCAAAACCTTTTATTGTAAAATGTACATTGAGCAAGTTAATTTTTTTTCTTTCTCATTTTCATATTATTGCTCTGTTATCGCTTGTTTGTATTATCATAGTTGCGTGATTAGATTACTACTAATTCATATTCTGTGTTTAATTTATTTATGGATTTTCACACGTCAGAGTTCCATTTAACCACTCCCCTGCCATTCTACTTTGAAATATAGTAATGTAGTTGGCCTGAAACGTTTCTCTTTTACACATTTAATGGATATATTAGTAGCAACAAATAGGGGCACCAAAATAGCTGCCAAGATATGAAATAAGTGGCATCATGTCATCGAATCTTGCGTTAAAAACACATGAACTTCTCATTCCTTTATTTCATATTTACAATTATGTGCGTATCATCGTCGCATAGGATGCTAATGATGTAGCTACTGTTAACGATATGAAATCAAAAATAGTACTATAAAATCAATGAGTATTCTATCGCCTTACAAAGTGGATATACTATGATAATAAGTGTATAATTTACATTAATAAGTAATGGAATTACAAAGTAACGTCATTGATATATAATTTTTCGTTGCAACCAATAAATAAACTAAAGTCAAAAATTGTACAGACACTTTGTTTATGAAAACTAAATTATTACGAATCATCCCAACCCCATGCTCCACCTAAAAAAAGGTACTACACGAGCCTACCTATTCTAAGTACTATATGGGTTCCATAACAATTGAAATGTTTCTACTCTAACTAGATAATTTCCCTATAATTCTTAATAACAGAAATATAATACAGTAGTCTCGCGACCATATGAATACTACTTTTGTGAAATGATGAAATATGTGAAATGTGATTAGTTCACATAATCGCGAGTCTACTGTAAACTATCAGTTATTATTAAATGCCCCCATGGAAAGACTTTCGTTATCTCCCAGCATTCGCCAAGGACACTGATTATATATAATATACTTATATAAAGTCAATGGCCCACGGAGTAAGGGAAAACTATGGCATAAACCTTACACTGGGAGGATCTGGAAAGAAGTCCCAGACCTTATTACTGATAGCCGCAAATTATAATTATCCTTCTGAGTGCCGAAGAAGCAGCCTCCGCATCTCCTCAAATTCCGACAGCCTTGCCATTCTCGCGTAGTTGCTCCCTTTTTCACACATTGGAAGTTGAAACAGGAGAGATGATGACCTAAAAAAAAAAAACAAACAAAACAACAGCAGTACCTATTCTAATACTTAATAATAACTTAATCCTAATAATTCTAACCAAGAGTAATTAAATAAAGCTTTATATTTTAAATATTGGTAGTTTAACACTAATTCCGACCACTGAAGAGCATAAAATATTCATTTGTAAACGTGCTACCCTACTAATTATCTAATTAACATGCCGTAACCTATCTAGTTCTTTAGCAATATTACTAAAAAATTCCCACCATTCGATCGACTCATTATCTCTAATATCTGTTTCGCGGCGCGGCCAATTTAACCCCCTAGCTAATGCCCTAACCTTCGTACGCGACCGCAACTGATCAGTGAGTGGACATTCAAGTAAGACATGCCCGGCTGTATCTACTCCACCACACTCACAAAGCGAATCATTAACTCTCCCAATTCTACATAAAATACGATTTAAAATTACCATGACCTGTTATTAATTCTACCGCCTGATACGATAAATTAACCCTCATATCCCTAAAACGTATAACGCTACCGATAAATTTCCTAGTCCACCTCCCATTTATGATATTATCCCACCTACTCTGCCAATCATCATCAAGTTTATCCCTAAACGCTTTTTTAACTACATTAGCCGAAATTAGCCCAAATCTAATAATCAAGCTATCTCCCCTAGATACCGCCTCTTTCGCTAATTGATCCACCCTCTCATTACCGATTGTACCTATATGAGTCCTAGTCCAAAAAAGTTTTATACACCCCTCGCGCAACATATCCCAAGTATCTATCAAAAAATCGGCGCCTCTAGTACAGATAAGCTATCTGTTATAATTCTCACGTCCCGCATAAATTCCCATTCACGCCTACTATACTCTACTGCCTGATTTATTGCAACTAATTCTGCCTGAAAAATATAGCCAATGATCCCCTAATTTAAACTTTTGATTATGTATTTCAATACCCCTAGTATAAACAACAAAAGCCACCCCTGTACCACCCTCACCCTTCGACCCATCCGTAAAAATTTCTAAACCCTCTCGAAAAGTACCTATAAATTTATCATAACTAATACTTTTCAATTCCGCGGGATGAATTCGCCCCCTATATCTACTCGCCTTTCTAAATCGCCCGGTTCTAATCTAATTTCCGTTCCCGTAGTCAAACCCTCAAACCCTATTTTATTCGCGTCCATACGAAATTTGAGTTCCCTCAAACGTAAATCTACTGGTAAAACACCCGAAATAACACACGCCGTATCTTCCGAAATAGATGAATGCGCGTTCGCGGCCCTAACTGTTAACAATCTTTGCGCCCCGATTAATTTTTTAGTTTCTTTGATTTTACTTTTTTTTATTTTTACTACTCATTTCCCTACCTTTCGCGGTAATATACTGAATATGCACTTTAAAATTTAATTTATCATCTAAAATAACCCCAAGATATTTAACAAATTCTTTACAATAAATTCTACCCTCCCCTAACTTAAACGTAGGCTTTCTTTTCCGCGGTTTGCCAAAAAGTACCGCCTCTGATTTATCCGCATTAAAATTTAATTTATTATCTAAACGCCAATTTAAAATATTTGCTGAAGCCTGATTAGCCCTATTTTTTAATGTATTATATTGCCCTGCTTAACTAATAACGTAGTGTCGTCCGCGTACGCGACAATCCCACAACCCTCTGGTAATATAATTTCAAAAAGACTATCATATAAAATATTCCAATACCCCGGTCCCGAACGCGAATCCTGTGGACAACCCTTAGTAATTTCCCTTGTAATACTAATACCCGGTTTCTCAATTCTATCGCGACTCTATCAGAAAAATATCTGCTAGCGATTTAATTGTACTATAATTTTTGGCCACCAGGCATTATCAAAAACACTAAAAAAAACTGTACAACGATATAGGTATAAAAGATACTAGAGAAACATATTTCGGAATGTGCACCATCAAAGAAGTAAAGAAAATTAAGGAACACAAATATGACCATACATTAAAGTATCTAATTGAACCGATTCCGATACCATTCTGAAATAAATCAGATTGATTTTGCTATAGAATGAATATTCTGAGAATAATTTCTAATTATGCAAAGTAACTTTAAATATCGGCCGTTATATCCTCTGCACTTGGTGACGATTGTAGAGGCAATAACGAGATCTCAGATGATAAAAACTACCAAACGGCAGATATGCAGAATTGGAATCCACTAATATTGTTGATCATGTGAAAAGCAACCTTTTATGAATGAAACATGAGACTACATGATATCGACATATCCTTTTAACAGGAATTTCGAGGTGGAAATCACGGATCGGATGAAATCAATCCAACTACAGAGACAGGTTCGGAGAATAGATCTGGTTTACAGACGAATCAAAAACTAAAGACTAGAGCTGGAATCTCAAGCGGGGAGAAATATAATAATCGTGGTATAGTCCACAACTTGTGGTGAATTACTCGTTTTGTTTGTGTTAAGTGTTTATATGTGTACGGAGTATCGCAAACTTTACTGAAAGTGTACCTACGTTTCATAACGTGTATTATCAGAATAAATACTTAGATGAATACACAAGACAAATACACAGTATAAAGGAGTAGGGACGACTTCATTAAATGGAGTAAATTACGGTTTAAAAGAAGTAGGAAAAAAACACAAATTTATGTGTTTTTTATTCTAATATTATATTATAATATCTGAACAGCTTATAGTAACAAAAACAACACGGTTCTAGTAAAATAATGTTTGATTAAGTGATACAAATATTTGCAAGTATTTTACAATAATTGAGTTCACATTCTTGCCTTTTTGTGAAACTAAATCGTTATTTATACAGCTTACATTAAAATTTGTGTAACATCGGTTGATATTAGCATACATATGTTTCACCTTACCAAGGATCTTCAGTGCTACTGGTCAACCTAATGTATTATACAGAGAAATTCGTATATAAACTTAATAAGTGGAAGAATAATTTAATGAGAATTTAAAATGGAAATCTTATTACTAACGTGAAGACATTTGCTTTGACAATCTGAAACTACAATATTTATGTATAAAGGATAACAATAATTGTAGAGCGACTTTAAGCCATAAATGCATTAATTAACTAACGCTAGTTAATAATTAGATCACATTAAAAATATGTGTGATACTCTGAGAGATGAGATTTCCACCTTAAATTCTCATTCAATTATTCTTCCGTTATTTACATATTTTTCAGGAATAAATATGTTGTACTAAATCGTTCTGTCTAATACAAAGACTTCTTTTTTATTCGACTAATCATTTCTTAACATCCGACTCTGCACTGGTTTGTCAACAATGATGTCGCGCAACTTGTCACTGCAGTAACAAGTTTACAGTACGCACTAACAAAAAAGTTCAGGAGTATTTCTGAGATGAAACATAAAATAAAAATAAAATGTTATTTGATTTTTTTCAAATGAAATACATTAATAAATAATACACTTAACAAGCTCAGGGCCTGTCTGAAATTTATGTATATGTATACACTGTATAATTTTCTTTTTATAATAAATTTATGCCAATTTTGTTTATTTATTAAACAAATAATAATAATAATAATCAATAAAATACATTTATTGATACATCATCAAGATCGTACAACAAAAGGAACTAATTTTTGTAAATAAAAATTTTGAAATTTGTTCATGTTATCCTTTCAATCTTCTTCTCTTGATGCTTTAATATTTCACATTCACCAGATGCCTATATAACGAGAAAGCAGTACTCTCTTTCAGTAACATGGACTGTCTCTTGAATTTGGTGCCAATACAAATCCTGACGATTTATTGTAAAATATAGCTTTTATCGACTTGTAGTAATGAAATGTTTCTGTATTTGAATGGACATTTTACTTCGATGATGGTGTTATCATTTACAACAGGGCTAACTCCAATATATCCACAAGGATGCAAACAAAAAACAGTTAGTTTAACTTCCATCCCCATGGCATTTTCAAAATGTTCAACCGCAAACTTTTCGTGCAATTAACCCCATTGCATAGCTTGCACATTACTTAAATCGTAACCCTGCATTAAAATCTTAAACAACAAAATAGCCAGTTCGGGTTTTCAGCTTGCCCCACCGTTCATTCCTTAATTCTTTCTATATTTCAGGCGATGCTTTACATTTATCAACAACATATTCACTTTTATTTTCCACATTATTATATGTCTCAGAAAACAAAGTAGCGTCTAGATGTGTTATGGTGGATTCTGTAGACTATGGTAGTGTAGATCTTAAGAACCATGAAAAACCTATTCGGGCTTTTAAGCATTTATATTTAAATGTTTTACATCGGTATGATTTGTTGCTTCAATTGGGCCATAATTTTCTTTCAATGGAAACAGATCCTTTAACTTTCTTGCTGTAGCCTCTTCTGTATGTTTTGGAGCATTCCGTGCACAAGCTTTATCTGTTATGCTGACATTATGATGTGCGTGTTTGCATAACGCTACTATATGGTGGCAGATAGCTAGAGCCCTGGGACATGAGCATTTTCCGTCAAGAATTCCACCTTTTGGATTAACCAACACCTACTATAGACAAAACTTACACTAAAATCAAATTATAGTTAAGAGGTGTGTATAGCAAACCACAAGAGAGTTTCTTCATGCTAGCATTCACTGTTCATTTTAAAGTAGCAGGTTTAGTGTCAGGATCAAACAGCGTATTTATGACGTACTCACCGTTGTAGGAGTTTGCACCTCGTTCTGTATATTTCATAAATTCTTGAAAGATATTCCACAATCATTGACAAACTTATCACATATTTAGTTGTCACTAAAATGTAAAGTAAAATTCATGTAAAAGGTAATAATTAATTACAAATAACACCTACTCTTGCTATATGTACTTCACTAACACAATATTTTTTCTCGATATCATTAATAGTTTTCAACTTCTCTCTCAAAACTGCTGAGAGGTTATGTGACACACTTGGTTCTCTAAAATAAAAATTAAAAATCAATCGTAACATTGCTCAAAGCTTGTATTGTAGGCATTTCTGTTGTTATTATGTGTCTGTACTTACCAACAACTGTTTGTCGATATATTATGAAAAATTAATTATTGTCCTAAGATATTTTCTTATGGAATTTACCCTGATTTAACACAACACAGTTACGTCACAATAATATAGCGTATACCTACTATTGAATGACAAAACGATTTAAGTAAATATTTATATAAAATCAATGCACGTAAAATAATCCTTAAGCTCCTTAGCTTAAATCCAGTCCTTTTTTGAAGATATAAGATTGAAAACTATGCAAATATTGATGGTTTTAACAGACTTTATCTTAATCTTATTGCGGCCTCCCTACTAACAATAAAGAAATGATAACTAACACACGAAATATCAGTAAACTTCTGTCTCACAACAGTTTTTTAATCTTCGAACACTATGTACATTTCATTAGCTATGCTAGCATCATCAAATTATGGGTTAACCAGTTATTAAACCTCGGTAAAAAATACACTCTTGGTCCGGTTTCCAAAATTCTAACACTTTAAGAAATTAATATATAATATCTAAATTGTTGAGCTGCATATTGCAGGCATAGAAATCTCATGCTTGTTGTATTTCTATCTTTTTTCCTGTATACTTTCAAAACACGAGGTCAGTAAAACGTTTATCTTACTAATATGTGAATGACATATGTTTGTGACGCAGGGCTCTTCTTTTGTGATTCCGAGAGTATTTTCGGTTATTTTGATTCAAGTAAATATTTGAAGTATATGTCAGTTCCCCGACATAAAATAGTTTCTTTTCGTTATATTTTTTCTGTTTTCTAAAGTGCTTTTCCTGGAATATCTAGTTCTTAGTGTAAAAAAAAACAAGGTGATAAACATATTTATTTGCATTGTTACTAGCGAAATATCGTACACAGAAAAAGAAATGTTTCATTTTCAAACAATTATAAAGTTTCGCACAACAAGTTGTTGAACATTTAGCGACGAGCACAACTTGTGTTAAATTTTCCCACAGAACTGTTGACGAAAGTTATCACATTTTTTGCAACATATGCACACTTTTGTTATGTAATCTATGTTGACATAACCTGTATATTGCAATAGCATTAAGTGCAGACCACTTGTTGCAAATTGTAAATTTAGGCCAGAGGTAATGGTTGCAACTAATCGTCAACAACATATTTACAGTATTTTGCTACTATTATAAATCTGGGTAGTGAACTGATATTAAGATTTTGCATACAGATTAACTACATTGTTGCCATAATTAATATATCTACCTAGTTGTGAGTTGTAAATAATTATTTACTGCATAGTGTGTTTTTGCAACCTTATGTGTAGTTTTCTTGCACAATTTGTTTACATAGCCTACCCTATAAAAGGAGCATAAACTGCATATTGCTTGTCGCAAATGCAATAGTGAAGTTTCAGTAGGATTTTGCGTGCAGTAAAGCTGGACTGTTGGATCAAGAAATAATTGTTCCTGAATTTGAGAAATTTTGTTCTCATTAATTTATTTTGTTCAATATATCACGTTTGCGAACTTTCCTTCGTCGGTATACGATGTTTTTTCTGGTAAATTCACCAAATCAACGTTTTATAAGCGTATTTGATGAAATAAGAGAAGCGCCATCTTCACAACAATGGCAGTAACACATATACCTATGTGGGTAGGAAACTTCGCCGTAATGATAATGTTTAGATCAGAGAACCTGTTTACAAAAGTGTGGGCTAGGTTTGGAAAAAAAGTAATTTAAACATAATAATTACATTAAATTAGCTACAATCGTGGCTAGCGTAATCCTTATTTCTTAATAATATTCATTTAATTAAATGGGTATGTTAAATTAATAAACTAGAAGTAACAGAATAATATGATCGCTTTCTATACCAATTATTTTCTTAATTTTGGCAATATCTCTAAAATAAATGAGATTTTATTAGTTTGGGGGTTTGTTGTTAATTTCATTAACGACAATACGTAAATCTTGAGGAATGTCGAAGATGTTGGCTGTTGGTGGATATAATTATTACTACCATGTTCACAGGCCGATGCACGTCTTAACATGAGCTCTTTTGCTTCGGAAACAGCAATTCGTAAATTTTGTGGCATGTCAAAAATCTTAGCAGATCGACGTCCTTCTTAACATTAGTGAAAATCAGAATATTGCAATTATAGTCAATTAATTATGAATTCGATCCGTGAAGTAGTGTTCGAGTGCTATAAAGTTTCCCAGTATAAAAATTCTCGTTTATAACTTTTGCCACTTCATCATATGCAATTTATTATATTTATTAATTGTAAAATATTGTAAAACATTTCACAATATTTTCTAGAAGATTGTGCTACAATATTTTCTAACAATTTTTTTCCTTTTTTTGTAACTGTGGTATACGATTGCAGCGACGATGTTTTAAAGTTTCGCACAATAGTAAAAATTCTTACTACAATTTTTGTCCAACAGCGAAGTGTAAATATTACTATGCGGATTTTTCTCTGTGTACATTAGAATATTTGAGCAATTAAATCTTGTTTTAAATTTTTCCTCAAGTTACAAAAGACTGTTTCGTTTATTTACCATAAAAGAGCATTAGGGCTACCATTACTTCTATGTAATATGATACACTTAATTAATTCAAAAAATGTGTGAAACACATTAAACAACCGCGGAATTGATGTACACTTCTAGTGGATACGCATCAGCGTGACCCACCGCTAATACATTAATTCATAAATAAAAATATAACTTATTTCTGTAAGTTCCACCATCAACGTATTAAAACACATCTATAGATCAAAATAAAATTTTAAGTAGATCAAATTGCACCCACCAAAAGGCATTAAACATCGAAGCGACGAATAATAAGGTCGGTGTAAATTGTAATATGTATATATATTGTACCTACCTTGTTTTCCTCGCTTTCCCCCTAAAAACCAACGTGTTTTCTCTTTATCACCACTGAATACCATGCACGGTATCCAATTTGAATTTACCACAAGTGTGTAAATTTAGATTGTAATAATCGCATAAACTCTGATTAACTAAAATGGACGGTTTACAAAGTTATTTGCGTTTGAATTATGTATGTGAAATACGCAAACGTTTGCGGTCAAACTAAAACCAATTTGTTTGACTTGAATATTAAAATAGCATTAAAAATTTTAAAATCAATGTTTAAAGTTGCTGAAATGCATACCTAAATATTACCTGGATCATATCTTCTACAGATACATACATTAAAATTACTTACAATTGACTAAGGAACTGAACTTCCATCTGCTTAACCGAATTCGCTATCCCATTTCATTTTAAATTTTCACTTAGATACCCTTATCAATATTTCATAAATTGTTAGAACAAATTATGATATATTTAATTTTACTGAAAAAAGCACCAACTTTTGACAAAATTGCAAATATCTCAGCAACGCCCACATTTATGATTAAGTAACACCAAAACTGGTCACAAATAAATAGAAAAATATACTAGATCCCTAAAAATTGTGGCATGTGTTGATATCAATACCTTGTACGCCGGTTGTGCTACTGAAAATATTTTCCATAAATAAAGCTTAGTTGGCCCTAAGTATTCTGCAAACTTTAAAATCAAATTCCAACTAGAAATTCCAAAATATCTAAGAAGTCAGTTCGACGGAATCCTGTATATAGTACTTAGCAATAACGGTCTCTAGTTATAAGGTTACCGGAAAGATTACAACTATTAGATGCGATTGTAAAAGCCTACACGTGTCTGTTGTTGAAATTAATATCATGAATTTTGAAAATACATGCACAAAATTTAACTAATTAAATTGGCTAATCCGTATTTTATTCTATTAGCTCCTAGCACTATGACACATTAATGCAGAGCATAATACCTAGGAGTATTTGGATTTCCCAGAGTAAACACAACGGACAGGTACTTATCACGTCCAAACTATGATCCATTAGGCAACTAAATCCATTATCTGCACCTAAACATAACTACATAACTGTAAATTCAAAGCGATCAATTTCAATGAGTACTCTTATTGACAACATATGTATATAATTATGTCGCTTTTATCATTCGTGGCCGATCATCACATTACACGTACTATTGTTTCGGAGCTAATTTAAATACTGAAATTTAACAATGAAATGTATATTTCAAGTATGCTTAGTAAGGATCGTAGAGTGATCCAAATATTGCCGTTCAGATTCTTCCAAGTTATACAAGAAATGGACAAGACAAGATTGTATCTACTTAAAATATGCAACGGTTAATTCTAAAGAAAAAATTAGTAATATATTATCAATTTATTAAACCGTACACAGCAACGAAAAATGAGTTATGAAGCTTTGAAGTTTTAGAAGAATGCATAAAATTGTCTTATTATTCAATTTAGAATTGAAGTATTTTGATCAAACTTAACACGTTGTTGCAATAAGCCCTTCAATTTTTAACTTCCATTTTCTAGTTCTTCTTTGCTTTGTACGGCATTGCATTCTATTCCCTGTGTCTTTTTAGTAGGCTATTATTATGAATAACTAAATTTACCAACAACTACATATGCTTACTTGCTTATGGTGTTTGGAATGTCATACAAACTCCAGAATGGTACATTATCAGCGACAGCATATGATGCGACTGCAGAGAAAAACTGAATAACAATAACTACTACTAATGAAACATTGCAGGAGGGCACGCGATCTGCAGTAATAACACATTTCACGAATTATGCTTTTAAGAAGAGAGAACACATTCCTTCTGGGTTCTGGATTCTCGATTGTTGGTTGGGAAGGGTGGCTAACCACGTGCACGTAGGCCACTCTAACCGGGCCCATTGTACTACATTTCCTAGACGCTGTTCCTCGTCCACAGCCAACTCGAGCCAATCCAAGGGAAGAAAAAACTCGAGTAGTGTAGCAGGTGAGGTGTCGCCAGAACTCTCCTAGGACGGAACATCTAAGTTGGGCAAGCGCTGAACAGTTATATGAGATGTGCTCCGGCGTCTCGTCTTCTAGGTAACATGCGCGACTGAGCTGGCTATTGGTCAGTTCTATGCGGTGCATATGTTTATTAAGCTTGCAGTGGCCAGTCAGTAGCCCTACAACTTGGCGTAAGTTACTGCGAGAGAGTTGCAGGCAGTAACTTACTGTCCTGGACAATGGCTTTGCGTGTTTGACAGCAGATAATTATAAATGCCCATGTATTCCTATGTAGCGTAGTGGTTCATTAATTTATTATAATGTTGAATGTAGCCGAAGAATTGTGAAGAATAGGCTGCGGTCCCATGTAAAGAGAACACGATTCCTGTCTCGTTTCCTAGATCACCTTTATGATCTTTAACCCATCTGAGTAGTCATTATGAATAGCGATCGCTTCTAAGGCATTGTGACACTGAAATAAGAGACCTGAAGCGATCTTATAACTGCTGAGAGCTTTAAGGGCAGCTTAACTGATGCTTCTTGCTAAAATTTCTGCGGCACTATGCAGGATCGCCAAAACCTCGACTTGAAAAAATGTAGCTAACCTACTTTGTAGCAACTCTAGCTTAAGCTCCGGTGAGAAAACTCCCGTACCCGTCCCCGTTTTTGTTTTCGATCCGTCTGTATAGATTGCGATCGAAAGTAATTCGACGCAAGGACCGACATGAAGGCGGTAGTCTCTGACGAAAGTAAATACGGAACGCACACAGTCCTTCGAGCCACCAAGAAGAAGCGCTTTAGCGACGCCCTCGTGGATGTGATAAGAAAACGAAAGTTTGGGATCAAATAACACTCCCAGATCATTCGTTAGACTTACAGAGATTAAAGTAGTACCGAAGATAGTATAGGGAGAAATAACAGGGTTGACCTTTTTAGTGAAAATCATAGAAGTACACTTGGAAACATAAAGTGAGAGCCTGCATTTACTTACAGGAAACAACAGCGATGATATTGAACTGAAGTACTTCGCAGTCCTCAACAGAATCAATAGAGGCAAACAACTCTAACTTGTTAGCGATCATCAGTTTTTTCACAGTATACATCATTAACAAGGTCATTAATAAAAATATTAAGAATAGAAGAGGTCCTAAATTCGACCTTTGAGAACGCCTGATGTAGCGATAATGAATTTAGACATGAAATTACGGCACTTGACACATTGTTTCCTATTTAGCAGGTAAGATTTAAAGAAATTTAGCAGGGAGTTAGAAAAGCTAAAATTTTATCTAAGAGAACATGGTGATCTATCTGATCTAATGCTTTCTGAAAAGTATATTACATTGATCTGACCCCTGCTATCTATAACTTCAGAAAGAAATTGGGTAAAGCAGGCCAAATTGATTACCGTCCACTTATTTTATATGAAACCATGTTGTAATGGGGATATTAAATTACAAATTGAGGAATAGATATGCTTATATAAAACAGTTCTAAAAAGTTTTCGTAAAGTTACATATTAGTGACATGGGTCGATTTGAAGCTCAGATGGGTCACCCTTCTTCAGAACAGGACATATATGCGCTATTTTCCAAATTGAGGGTATTTTCGAACGATTTAAGATTAAATTAAATATGATGTGCCAGGGCTTTGCAAAAATACCTGCGCAATTCCTAATAAGAAATATTGCGTAGACTTTCACGGCCGGGATCTACTGTAAAAAGATTTTCGGGCTGTTGAGCCGTGGTCTTGTGGAATTACTTATCGCACGTTTCGTTCACAACTGCGGTGAACATCTTCAGCGGCGAAGTTGAAGTTTCCTTCGTGATGACTCATTGTTTAGTGATCCGGCGTCCTGAGTGATGTCGTTATATATAGTCGGTGTCTGTGTAACAGGAACACGGAATCTTCAGGCGTGACGGACGCTTCGGATTGGTCTTGGTCCGAGTGCGTTCTGTTTGTGGTACGAGCACGCAACACCGGGTACCAGATTTTGTTTAAAGTACCTGCTTCCTCTTCCCGGTTGAAGTTGTCCATTTTTGTAAATTTCTATGGATTCTCGAAATAGCCTTGCGTGGCAGTGCGAGGTAGTGGATAGTACTTTTGTGTCATCAAATTGGATGTTATAGCCGGCGTTTTGTAGGGCGTGTTCTGCGATGGCCGACTTCTCAGACTGTCCCAGCCGACAACTATGCTCGTGCTCCTTAATTCTGGTGTTGATGCTTAGTTTTGTCGTGCCTATATAGACAGATCCACACGAACCTGGTATCCGATATACCCCCGTAGATGATAGAGGGTCCTTAGGGTGTTTCACGGAGCGTAGAAGGTGCTTTATTTGCCCCGTCGCGTCGGTTTGAAAACGGTCTTCACGTGGTGATTCTTTAGAAGTATACTAACCCGGTCCGTTACATCTTTGAAGTAGGGCACGAAAACGGTACCCTTAACATCTTGTGAGTTGGCAGGAGTCGTCTTTGGATGCAAGATCCTCTCCACCTCCTTCTTAGAGTACCTACTCGCATGTAGGGCGCCATCTAGGTGCCACCCAGTGCCCTGGCCTCGAACTGCTCCATGTGGTAATTCGCGACAACGGGAGCCAAGGGACCCATTGCCACTCCATCCAGCTGGTTCCATTGCAAATATGTTGTGCTCAGAACATGGTCGAAAAGCCGTGCGACTTCCGGAGCGAACTTATTGCTAATGGGCCGCAGTAGCTCTTGAACCGGAACCATGGTTAATAAGGAAACTACATCAAAGCTCACTGGTATGTCAGATTGGAGAAGTTTGAACTCTGAGATTTTCTTGACAAAATCATGTGAATCTTTTATGTTGGATGCCGTGCTCCCTATATATGGTTGTAAGAGGTTAACCAAGTATTTGGCAAAGGCATAGGTCGATGAACTGTTCGCGCTAACTACTGACCGTAGCGGCATGTTAGGCTTATGTATTTTTGGTAACCCGCACAGACGAGGTGAACAGGCCTCAGATCTTATCAACTGTTTTTGGTCTTCCTCGGGAATTGAGAGCTCTTGATGAGTAAGTTGGTCTTCCGTAGAACTACGTTTGTGGGATCCTTAATAAGTTTTCTGTGGGTTGACGGATCAAACAAATCTCGGATCTTTCTTTCATAATCGGCGGTGTACAGGATGGTGGTGCATTGCCCTTGTCAGCCGGCAGGATGACAATGTCTTTGTCACGTTTCAGCTGTATAATAGCTTTCCTTTGCGCCCCTGTGAGATTACTTATTGGTGGTTTTGCCCGTTGCCTAGGCTGCTTCCCCTCGGATTTCTTACATAGCTTCCGTGTCTAGTTCACGTATTCCAGATTCGATGTTGGCAATTTTATCCTCAATGGGTAGAGATTGCGGAGTGACAGCGAAAATGCCTCCTTTCGATAGTACCGAAGTTTCAGCTTCAGTTAACTGCTTTTTCGCTAAATTCACTATAATGTGAGGTGTGTTAATATGTGGAGTCACACCCTGTGTTGATGTCAAGCGTTCAAATTTCCAGGAACTCCCAGTCTGTATCCCGCATTCCATTTTTTACACCTAATAAGAAAATTGGGAAACGAATCAAAGCCAGCCGTAAAGGAATTTGCAGAACATTTCAAAGCACACTCATTTTCTTCTACCGTAAAGTATGGGACACTAATGAGCTCATAAGACACATTTGGGAAATTAGGGTAGGTCACCAGTAACGGAATCTGTATATACACTATTAAAGTACTTCCAAACGCATTTACAATAGAATCAGGCGAAGAAACTCATTGTTATTATGTCTAACAACGCCAGGAATACTGGTAGTACCGTTCTTTATTTTGAATGAAAGCCTAAAATTGCTTGGAGTCCCAGTGCATTGAATTTTCGACATTACTAATATGAACTCTGCAAGCAATATTAATAAGAAATTTCGCTTGAGACCGAAAGTACATACCAATATATTGTCTCATACTTTTTGTATTTCTTAAGTTGAACCTTTATTTCGCAAGCAATCAATTACATCTTTATTGAACCAAGGAGGATAATATCTACGCTGACAAAAAGTGGCTTTAAATTTCATATCAAATACGTTGTTCAGAAAAATTCTAAAACAAACTGCATGCCGCATCAACATCTTCAATTGAACTGATCGATGACCAATCGGTTTTAAGCAAAATATTATACAGTACGTAAAAGTTTGCCCTCCTAAAATTAAACACTTCAAGTTGGTTATTTATTTTACATATTCTCTAATATAATTAATGCTAAAAGAAATAGCAGGATGATCAGAATTCTTATCAACCGGCGGTGAAGGTTCGAAACCCACTTCACAATCAAAGCCACAAAATACAACGAAGAGATTCGAAAAGAGTTCACTACTAAGTATTTTGCCACTTAGCCAAGTTTCGGCCAATGCAATCACATCAAAATTACTTGATGAAATGGAGTTATAAAAATCGACAACCTTCGATCTTAGGGACCCCGGACATTCTGATAGATACAGCGAAGGCTGTAATAACAAGAAACTGATTGAAAACAATCATTTGAAGTTAAACTTAAACATTCAAATTTAGGTAGGAAAGGCAGAAAACTATGGAGCACATTACAAATACAGATAATATAAAGACACAAATTTTAAAACTGTTTATTTATAAGCAGAGGTTCCAAGAAGTAGATTATTTAACATTGTTACCACTCAATCCAACATTACTTCTTCTATGTCGATCTATATCAGAATATTATTGAAAGATTAAGAGCGCGCGTAAGCTCTATTTGTCAAAACAGTAACTAAAGTCATACCTACATACACATACCAAACTTTGGTTTTGTTTAATCATACGTACTAAAAATTTACGTAATTTATTACACGCCGTAAAACACGAGGTATCAGATAAATACTTTTTCAAAAGTTTTAAAGTACTACTTTGGCGGTGAGAAATAACTTGGTCATTTACATAAAAGATTTAAGTTACGTCTTCTGTAATATTGCAAGTCCCGATATGATAAGAAGTTTTCAAATTACCTCCAGAACTCAATAAAGTTTCGGTATTTTTTAATATTATAAGTTAATGTAGGCTTGAATAATCTCGCAGCTTAGGTATTATACATGCTATAAATCAAAACGCCTTCCCATGGATATATTCCCAATGCACTGGCGTGTTATAGTAATGGATTTTGGCGTGAAATACCATATAATAATTTAGAAGCATATAACTCAATGTTATTACATAACGCCAAAAGAAAACCTACCGGTTCCTCGGAACGAAAATATTGATTACATTGTAATTCGTTCACTTATTTTTGTAAACATTAACATTCTACACTACACTGTTCGAAATTTTTGGCATTTTCCCTAGTTAGGACGGTTCCTCTCTCCTTTTTTGTTTTGTCCGTACCACTTTTTGTTAAACTTAGACTGGCAACTATAGTAAAATTTCGTCTTCGGTGTGGTTGTTAAATTATCAAATTTAAATGTTGAAATTAACTAATAACCAAATAGAACGTTGTCCGGTCGCGTTAAATACACAAATTAAAATGCCAATTTTTAATTTTGTCACTTTGCTTAATAACACGAAATGCTTGAGCTTAGGTCCTACAGGTCTTGTGTGTATTTGTTTTTCATGTGGTTTGTCGTCATAAAACAAAATTATATAATTTGGGAAGAACACTCCTACGTTTTGCTTTATAAAACAAAACATTTAGAACAGCAGATCTCTAGAATGCATGTCCATGCGTTAACTTGTAACAAAATAAAGGTAACTAATAGTAATACGATTTTGTCTGTTGTGGCACTCAGTTGAAATATCAATGAAACAAAAATATAACTGATTAACATATATTAATAAATGATCGGTTTAGTATAACAAATAAATAATACAAGCTTGTCATATATAACTAAAGGTAGTAAAAATGTTAATGATTAACGTATGCATCACCATTAACAGATGTTAAAAACTAGATGTTAATATCAGTTGAATAAGAATGACTTAGACTTTATATTTTCATGTCATGCTGACATGAGAAACTATACAAATTACACAAATGAAAAATAATCATATGAAATTCACATACCACTGGAATCTTCGCCATTGGGATCAAATCTTATTGTAACCGTATTCTCAAATTTTAAATATAAATTTGTTGACCAAAAGTGCGAAAAACAGTGTTTGCTATTAATATGGTATTGAGACAATAACTCAAAATTCTGATCGATCTAAAAATATTTTTTATTTTTATTAATACATATTTTTTGACATGAAGACAATAGACAAAACATTGAAAATTTTAAAAAAGCATTAAATGATGCTGCTATGTATCGGGACTTAAGATAAAAAGGTATGGTAGTAAAATATGAAGTCTGATCTTTGACTAGACGATTTAAAGTTAATACAGCTACAATTAATTTGAACAAAGCAAGTTTCCATTATTTTACAAAAAGCACTATAAAATAGAATAAAATCTGATACGTATGGGAAACTCAGCCAATGAACTTACTTAATAAGTTTAATCAAATTTAGGATTATATTCAAAATAGTCCAAATTGGAGAATATTTATGTATGTATTAACTTATACAACTAAAAAATTGACACCTTCTGTCGGACACAATATCACCGTTTGTGCTTGTACGAAACTGTTCCTGCATTTGCAATTAATCTTTTTGTTTTGATTTTTAGAGAGCACACACTTTATATACGAAAAGCTAACTAATTACAAGTCATCCTAAATCCAGTGCTCCACCTAAAGGTACTATACGAGGTTACCTATTCTAACTACTATATAATTCCCTAACAATTGAAATGTTCTTTAACTAAATAATTTCGCTCTGATTGCTAATAGCAATAACAACAATATAATTCAGTAGATTTGCAATTATGTGAATACTGCTTTATGTGAAATGCTGAAATATGTGAACAATCAAAAATGTGTTTAGTTCACATAATCGCAAGTCTACTGTAAATCGATCAGTTATCAGTTGTTATATTTGAGTCCGTGGACCGATTTTAGTTATCTGCCAGCATTTACCAAGGAGTAAGAGAAAACTACGGAAAAACCTTACTCTGGGAACAAAAGAACTTGCAGGAGATCACTTTTTCTTATCTCCCTCAACTCCCGCTTTTATAAATTATAAATAGAGTTGGGCAATTGTCCGGCGGAACAGATACGTATTGCGACGTGGGCCTCAAATAATGTAATATAAATAAAGCACATCAATGGTATTATCGTAATTTAGTATGTATTTATAAAACATAAGTCATATTACTAAAGTTGTGCAAATTTTGCTTGCGGACAAAATCGGATGAAACCGGTGAACAAACGCATTCCCATTTTATATCACTACATATTTAGATAAAATAAATATTTTTACATTTTGTAAACAAAAACAGGCACTGTTGTTATACAACACAAATTTGTTTTTGTGAGAAATATAAATCGGAAAATACTTTAATAAACTTTCGTACCGCGTTAAGTGATGGTCTCCTTTTTCCCTTCCGCACGTCCGTCATATTTTATAATTATACGTCCACCTTATATAAAGATTCGCTGGATACTGACTTGCAACTCTACGGTTCATCTGCTTTATTGGAGCACATGACTTGGAGCGCACTTTCTGAATATACGTATGTACCTGCCGCGCCGGAAAATTTGCCCAACTCTAATTATAAATTGTATTTATATGTATCACAACTGAAAACGTTACTAACTTGTTTAACTATGGCTGACACATTACTTTATGTTTGTGCAAGTATATTAATAGCAATGGATATGATTTGTTTCTGGTAACACTACTAAAACGTCCTAGTAAGTTAGCCTGAAGATGGCCATCACGGGCCGAAGCATGTAGCTTATCTGAAGAATATCAAAATAAATCGAATGGAATGAATTGAATTTTTAATTACTTTTCCATTACAGTATCATCCATTCATGAAGTAGAAACAGGGATATATAATGTTAATATTTACATATAATGAAAATTTAATATTAAATGTAAGTGATGAATCAATCGCCAAAATTTTGCAAAAAAAAACTTTGAATCAATAAAATAGATTTATGAACACGTTTTATTAGATTGCAGTATAAAATTATAAAATTATATTTCATTATTGTTTTACACTAGTCACCCTTACTACATTTTCCAAATAGCAGACACGATAATCAATATATCAAATTAAGATGAAATGTCGTATCTGCAATGAGGTTTCCAGTTGCTAAAGCGAAGCAAAGTTTTATCATATAAGATTAGAAGCTAACATGTGTTGAGAAACTTAGCCGGTAAAGTTTTGACGCTTAAGCTCTTAACCAACTACATATTTGCCATAATATTTCACAGTGTTATTAAAAGTCGCTTGCTACATAGATACGGAAGCAGCCATCGTTTGATTAATCTAATATTGAATTTGCACACTGTAAATATAAAAAAGTTGTTTCTTCCGTATTTTCTTATTTTATTATTTGCCGGTTTTTTCCCCATCTAATTCATTCTATATTTTATATTTTTTGGGGATGCCGGTATTTTATATTAATAATATTATATATATTTATTACGTTTCGGATTTTTTTTCAATTTTATTTTCAAAGCATTCTTAAAAATTGTTTAGTTTTTATATACCTACAATTTGAAAGGATTACAATAGTTGATATATATTTGAACACATTATTTATTTACCGGGTAGAATTAATAAATTGTACTAAAAATACTTGTCGTTTGTATAATATAATATAATAAAAATAACTGATCGCAAAACTGACATCACAAAAACAAAAGAAAGCATGGAATACAATAAGGGAACAAACACAATTTAAAAAAAGGATGTGAAGATACGTACCGAAGTAACGGTGTGTATAGAGTCAATCAAAACAATTTTTGGAAAAATATTCATGCTCATAAAGCATAAACACAAGTAACTATAACGTAGCAGCATTAACGAAACATGTATTGATAATAAACATATTTGATAAAACAAAAATATTAAAGAGTGAAAATTATCACTGTAAAAGGCTATTCAAAGAAATGTGACAAATTAAAAAACAAAAATGCAATTAATAGTAAAAACCGTATAAATAATTTAAGTAATATCTATAATAATCTCATAAAGATAAATTAAGAAAAACATCATAAATTTAAAACATAAAGCGATCAAGATTGATCACACTTTATATTTATTTATTTGTTTTTTCTATTCATGATTTATCAAGGATAGAACGATAGGAAGGTTTAGTTTATTAAATTGTAAATATAAACAGGGCTTCACATATGAAAAATACAGATAGGTTTTGTTGAAAGAATGAGAAAGGTCATTTAAATAATAAAATTGAATGATTTATGCAATCAGAGGCCTTAGGTAAGTCCAAAAAGAGGCCAACAGTGTATTTGCCGGAGTCTATACCTCTATAGACATCATACAAAGTGTTAAATAGGGCCGTGATGGTGCTTTTACCACTTGTAAAGTCATGTTAATTGTCATGAACATAACTACATGATTTAAAAAACTAATTATTCTATCATTCATGACTGTTTCAAAAAGTTTGGCTATGGTTGATCAAGCTTGTATGATTTTTATACGTAGCCACTGCAAATTTTATGCAACAGTAGCCATTATAACTTGTGTATTATGACTTAATTTTTAATAGACAGCAGTCAAAATGTTTTGTTGTTACTGCATGATTGTACAAAATCAATTATGAGATAGCTGCACACATTTCAATGTGATTTTACTCTAATACACGCACAATCTATAAATATAAATATTTTTTTTTTACTTTCTTTGAACATATTTAGGTTTTTAAAATACTTTTGGCTAATAGAACGTTCTGATACATTTAAAAATATGAGCAGCTTAGAGTTAGGAAGTTATCAGAATTTCTTAAAAAGCTACTAAACCTTGTAAAGGTAGCTGGGTAAGTGAGAAATGCTCTTGAGCATAATATATAATATAATAAAATAATATATGTCACACTTTTATCGCTATTTTGATTACTTACAAATTTTGCTAAACAGACTTACTGATCAAAATACCTGGGAAGTCATAACACACTAAAAACGCGTATAGTATGATATATGTAGTATCTCATAATTTAAGAAAGAATGTGTGAAAATGCAGATAAAAAAACTTTAACCGTAATCTTTCAAATTGGAATGTATCTATTTTGCGGATTTTAATAACTAAGCTTTAATAAAATTAATTAAGGCAACGCTGTGTTGTTTCTTGTCCACTTTATGTTTGTTGCGAGCAGTAAAACATTCAGTCTATTTATATATGCACATCCACACGGTGGCTTTTCTTGCATTTCGGAAGGCCAGTTAGCCCTGGGAATAGGAATTAAATTTAATCTCAATTAAAATTTAATTCATTTACTGAGATTAAATGAACTTCAAAATTTAATTCAAGTTGATGGAACTGACTTTAGCAAGTATCTGAGTGTATTTAAAATTATCTTCATCTAAACCAAGCGGCTTTCACCAATTATGTTACAGTAAATTAAATTTTAAATTAGAATGTCAACGAGAAGCACATACAGCTACGCCTGGTATCCGAGAGACCTTCAATAGTAAGGTAAAAAGAAAACCAAAAATGAATTTGTTTCAATATAATAACAGGATTTACTTGCCTTATTTATTGTTTTCGATACATTAAATCTCAACATCAAACTCAATGGTGTGTACTACAATTCTAGAACGCCTGTATATACTTTCTTCTTATTTCACCTAAATATAAGTTTTTATTACAAAATCATATCCGAGAAATAATCTGAAAGCATTTTCATCCGACGTTTTATTATCAAAACTGTGCGCATTGTCTAACTGTAATAGATTACACGTAGGAGATGGTGCACTAGTTGTTTCAAATGCTCTGAAACTTGCCAGAAATAAAATCAATGTATTGTTATGTTATGAAATAATACAAGATAATAACTTTAAAGTGACAACTTTATTAAGAAATAATCAATTTTTATAAGTTTAGTATATAGTCCTTCGTACTTCCTCTTTATCTACTTTGTTTTTTTTTTTCAGAAACCAATGAATATTCCTGAACTCCTTGGATAACGGTCATTCACTATCATTTCAATCGTGTAAAAGAAATCTGCTCCATTTGCAATTATTTTTGAAAAAAAGGTACATGAGTGCGCCAAAGCACGATTTTTCAGGACAAGCAGTTTTCTGAATTTTAACAATAAAATAATCACTTCTCAAATTCCTAATTTTTATTATTTGCTTGCTGCAGTTGTAGTTTGTTTTTTTTAATTAGTTTAAGATGCTTCCTGCTGGCAAAAGCATGCAGGAATTAAAACGTTCTGAGTTTAATAAAATATAAAGGAATGCATTTTTTTATTGTTGAGTTGTGCGAAGTCTCCTAAGAATAGTATATAATTGTAAGATGCTTAATGAGCATCTTCTTGCCTACTTAATTTCATGAGGCAACCGTTCTCGATGCTTTACTCTGGAGATTCAATAAATTCAACAAACCATAATGATCAACTACCTCAATAAACCACAATATATACAACAATATCTAACTTAGACTTTCTTGAGAAGAAAAATATCGGCGCGCGTTCGGCGGTATAAGGTGCTTACATGGAGTGGTAGAACTGCTACTAAAAACTTAATGCTCGCTATCGCATCTTTAACAGCATCGACACAAAAAAAAAACCGATTACTGCGTGCTACACGAAATTTTATTATCTGGGGACAATTGTTTCGGGAATACGTGGATTTCCATTCTTAACCGAAAGTCATTCGCTCGGAATGTGATTGGAAGTGATCGGCTTCGCTATACATAGTCTCTGCATGCAGCAGTAGAAACCTCTCTTTGCCAAGCTGTCGCAATGACGTAGAACATAACCTGTATCACCTTTTCATTTCAACGAAATCTGCAATTGGTAAACTCAAAAGAAAAAATAATAATATTTACTGCAATTGTGCTCCAAGTTACAACACTCCGCGTTAATTATTTGGATAAGCAGCGTCTGTGGTACATTATACATCTCATATTTTGTAAATATATTGTAATTAAAGCAAACACCGTCATGTGTTCACAACACAACTCCAAATTGGTAATTTTTACAGATGTTTGGTTGTGTACTTAGTTGCGCAGTCATGTTTACTTTACAATAACATAGCTATATGAAACACTATCCTGTGTAGTAATTATTACTAGCTAAAATTGTGAAAAATGTTGTAGCAAGCACTTTTTTTAATAAGTAATAATAACAAGCCGTTGTTTACAAGAGTTTAATTATAATTTTAGTTGATAATACATTAGTTCATTGCACATATTAAAAGAAAGTCTAGTGTATACTACAATGGTGAATAGTAGTGATTACACTATATACAAAGTTAACAATGCCGCAAATATTTGTAAGTAATTGTATTTCTAAAAAGAATGTAAAAAATATTGTCAGATTTCACAAATTCTTTAGTTAACATTATAGGCATTAGTAGGCAACCGATTTCGTTTGTGCTACAATCTGCGCGCAGATTGTGGCTGGTAACCAGCAACCAGCAAGGTGTGTGCGTACCCATTAATATAAAAGCAGTAGCCTGCTCCATCGTAAATAAAGAATTTGTGAGATCTGACCACAGTCCTTTTATTTCTTTGTTTAATTATTTAACTCATGGAGTCATTGTTATTATGGTTTTATTAAATTGTATTTTCATAGATGGGGGTACACAATAAATATTTATAGCTTACATTACATATAGGTATAAGCCGTTTTTGCTATATTTAATATCCCTACACATAGATATTTGTTAGTATTGCTAAAGAGAATAAAGTGTACAAATGCTTTATGTTTGGTATTAAAATATGTAGATATAATTTTAGATGCTTAGAGGTGCGGCACAAATTATGTTAATACATATACTGGAAATTGCAGTTTTGTATACGATCCACCTAGTTGATAAATTGTATTTTCAGTATTTAATCCTAACATAAAATTTCATGCGAAGACAGAAGTTCAGAATACTTACAGTTTTGTCACAAATATTTATCTTTAGAAAATTTTGTTAAATATGTGGAGTACATACTTACTCTAAAAAACTACTAAAATGTTATATAAACGAATGAACTGTATTAAGTCATCTCCAATATCAATAGTCCAACTTACTTACTGTCCAAATGGCTATCTGACAAATTCAATCACTTACCTGTGCAACCCCCGGATTTAGCCATTAAAAATTCATACGCGTTCATTGAAAAGATTAAAAACATTTAACTTACTGACAATGAAGTTTTAGTTTCATTTGATGTGAGCTCACTGTTTCCCAGCGTCCCCGTTGATATCACTTTGACGTATTTAGAAGATTTTTTGAAAGGTTGGGCAGTAATGAAGTTGATAGTTTCATTTTTTTGGCGAAGCTCTGCATAAAACAAAATTTCTCTCAAATCAACGGTAACTTTGGCCAACAAACTGAAGGAGCAGCAATGGATAACAGCTTATCTCCCTTCATAGCTAATCTCTTTATGGGAAATTTTTAAACCGATCTTCAGCATACTTTGGCATATTTTCCACGGATTTGGGTTAGATACGTTGATGACATTTTTGTGTTTTTGATACTAATAAGTGCTCAATTAGAGATTTTCTTGAACAGCTAAATTCAAAATTTCCTTCCATTAAGTTTACCCATGAACAGGAAACAAACAATAAGATTGCTTTTCTCGATATGTTAGTAATAAGAAATAAAAATAAATTAGAAATAGACATATATAGAAAGCCCACTACTAATAACAGATTTATTTCAGAAGAGTCAAACCATTCATGGAAAAACAAACTAGCAGCTATTAACTTGTTGGTACATCGCTTACTTAATTTTCCTCTATCTACAGAACGATACAATAAAGAACTTAAAGAAATTATTAAAATCGCTGCATTTAATGGATGCTCAGAAGACGTTGTATATAATACCATTAGAAAACATAAAAACAAAATAAGAATTAAAAATGTGAGTACTTTAGAAATTACTGACAGGAAAAATAAGAAATATGTTAAGTTACCATTTTATCCAAGTTACACGAAAGGTCTACAAACTTTTTTTCTAAATTCAGTCTTGACATAGTTACTACTTCAAATAATAGTCTTCAAATATTTTAGGTAACCCTAAACATCAAGTAGATAATTTGGACAAATCAGGTATTTATAAAATATCTTGTAAAGATTGTGATCATGTATATATTAGGCAAACTAAAAGATCAATTAAAACGCGTTACAAGGAGCATTTGGCTCATCTTAAATTTAGAAGGTTTGACAAATCTAGTGTAGCCCTACATATGCTTGAAGAAAACCATAAAGTTGACAATATAAAGTTAAGGTAAAGTCAGGTAAGTGTCTAACCGGGACAAGTGTGTAGTTTGTTTATATTTATTTTTAAAATTGAAATACGGACGTCCTCTTGTTATAATACTAATGTACTAAACTTCATACAAGTTTTACAAACAAAAGTTCGCATCTCCTAACGTGTAATAACTTGAATATCTTGTGAATATATCATACCTTATTAAACAGGCATCAGTTTAGTATTACCAAATATTATATCAGTATACATATGGTCAAAGAAATGTTCCACTGGCGCACTATAGATGTCACCACCAGCATTTTCTATTGTTGTGCATTTGTAGTGGTAATATATTTCCCATAAGAGAATACTTGTGGTGCCATCTAAAGTACGCCAGTGGAACATTTCTTTGACCATATGTATACTGGAATAATATTTGGTATTACACTCTTGGCCGAACTAAAGGATAATGTTATCAATATATAAAATGCGGAACGATCACACACTTGCCCCATTTTGCTGGGTAAGTGTGTAGTATTGACAGTGTTTAAAATTTCTTTTCTTTTCTAGTAAACCGTTGATACTTATAAAAGGTGTGTCTATTGAAGGCCTTCAACTGAGCATACATTACGTACTTCTATGTGTAAAATTTATCAAAGTGTCTTATTATGTGAACAGTGTTACATTTTCTTCGCACTATGCAATTTTTACTACACACTTACCTGACCTTACCTTAGTTAAAAACGTGCACCAACTATGTGCAATTAACTTGTTATGAGGGTATGGAAATATATAAAAACAAACATATTTCAATGAATTCAGATTTAGCATCCTTAAATTCTTGTCTTTACGGTTTATTAAGTATAAGTAGTAGATTAGACGGAGTTAGGATTAGTGACTAATTAAGCATGACGGCAGTCAGCCATGACCGTATAAATTTTTACTGAAAACTGTAAATACACATATAATATACACAAGCTAATTCCATATGTTGCTAGAGTATTGCTAGGATTAGAGAATATAACTCCCAATCCGTTAAGATGTTTTACGTAACTATCCATTTCACATGTGAATACTTATTATTTAAGCGAAACCACCAACAACTTTGTATAGTAGAATGGTGTAAGCACATGTTTGTATATACATATACATGAAATAGCGTAAAACAAAGAAAGTCGTATATTTTTTGAGGGAAAGTTATGTTATTGGTCTGAGCGTGTCTATACAAGAATTGCTCTTGTTAGTATTACCTCCAACAGGGCAACAAATTTTCTTTTGTAATTTTAACTATTATATTATAATAAATAGAATATAATATCACGCAGCAGTAGGTACTGCACAAATTGAAGTTATATATAATTACAACAATGAAATTCAAATAGCTGTAATGTAATGCTAAATATTTTTCTCAGTGTATCTTCCATTAGATCTATGTTATACACAAAGCTGTCTAGTCTGTAGTGATTGATTGGTATTCCTACCAAACCTAACTAATTCTAACAATTCTAACAAATTCTAATTGTCTTTACAAAATTAAGAGCTTAATTAAGTGTTGTCTAACTGTCAAAGAATAAAATGATGTTTTATCTCAGTAAGCGCCTTTCTACTTTACTGATAATGGAACATCCTATTTTCTAAAAATAATTGAGATCTCCGTTCTGCTCTTTCTATAAATTTCAGTTGCTCGTTTATCTACCTTTGGACTTTTCTACGACGCCTTGCTCTCCAGTACCATAAGCTGAGTTTTTATACTGGTTACATTTCTGAAGCATGGCGTCATTTGTATTCTTGTCGAGAGATTTCACTTGATATACAGAACTATTTCTTCAGCCAGCACTACTGAATCTAATCTTTCCATTGTTCTCCCTTTTGTGAACAATTTGACAACAACAAAAATGACAATTTGTATTTCCTGGGCGTTGCCTGGTGAACGCTCACCATTGCACCATTTGCCAACTATGATTAAAAATATTTGCATTTGTTCTACCAGAATCTTTAAAAATCACCATCTGGTGAGTACAAGTAGTTAATTAACATACCCTAGACAATTGAATCTGTTCTTGGTTAACATCTGGATACACTTGGCAACGAAATTGAACATAAAAAATAATGGCCCTTGGGATACGATAATACGCACACCACATACACAATATTAATTCGGGTAAATATTAAGATTTAGTTTTATCAAACATGTAAATCAATCGTTTAAAATACAATTACCTTTAAATCATTAGTATTTATTTCAGCCTCTCAAGTGCTCTTAGTAAAATGCAGTGTAAGGTTACTGTACAGCTTGACAGCATATTTTTAGTTCTCTTAAGGGAGCGACCATTACTTTCTGCCATGAAATTAGAATTTATTACTGAATGATTGATACAAGCTCCAACATTAATGTTTAACATATAATAAAGTAGCAATGTTTACGGATAGTCATTAAACTAAAATTTCAACAAAGTCCGGCAAGTCCGTATTTTAATAAATCGCCGATGAGGAGTACATTCTATCGACAGAAAATATACCGTCCTTTTAATATGAAGTGGATAAGTACAAAAAGTCGAGAGGCTGCAGTGTTTCCCGACGTTCTAGGTCAGACGACTCTCATGACAAAAACAAAAAAAATGTGAAGAGGAAGTTAACAAGTATTAGCGACAGTGTTATACGTCTATTAGAAGGCGGAAAACTTATGACGGCCATCTACCTATTACTTTCACATGTGCCCATAACCAACATAGGTCAGTACTTGTGTTAGATTAGATTAGATTAGATTAGGATTGGGGTGGCCTATCGACCTGTTTCACCGCGACCTTTTCAGATCTATTGTGATCCCCTTTTTCCTAGAGGACGCTCTCTAATTTTGCCCTCTTAATTAGGCCTATCATCTTTGAGAGCGGCTTCTTTATGTAGCTACTAGCTGTGGGGTTCTCCTCTCCCATTACTAGAAACCTTGTCCTCGCCAGGCCTTGACATTGGCACAGCACATGAACTGGTGTTTCTTCCTCCTCTAGGCAGTATCTGCAGGTTGCATCATCTGCCAGGCCTATGTTGTACATATGCCTATTCAGTCTACAGTGACCAGTCAGCAGACCTACAATCATTTTGACAGTCTTCCTGTCTTTATTCAGATTATTAACAGTTAGGGCCGCGAACGCGTATTCATCTATTTCGGCAGACGCGGCGTGTGTTATTTCGGGTATTTTACCAGTAGATTTACGTTTGAGGGAACTTAAATTTCGTAGGGATGCGAATAAAATAGGGTTTGAGGGTTTGATTACGGCAACGGGAATTAGATAGAACCGGGCGATTTAGAAAGGCGAGTAGATATAGGGGCGAATTCATCCCGCGGAATTAAAAGCATTAGTTATGATAAATTATAGGCACTTTTCGAGAGGGTTTAGAAATTTTTACGGATGGGTCGAAGGGTGAGGGTGGTACAGGGGCGGCTTTTGTTGTTTATAATAGGGTATTGAAATACATAATCAAAAGTTTAAATTAGGGGATCATTGCAATATTTTTTCAGGCAGAATTAGTTGCAATAAATCAGGCAGTAGTTTATAGTAGGCGCGAATGGAATTAATGCGGGACGTGAGAATATAACAGATAGCTTATCTGTATTAGAGGCGTTAGGGAATTATAAAAATCCGACCGATTTGTTGTTAGATACTTGGGATATGTTGCGCGAGGGGGGTATAAACTTTTTTGGACTAGGCTCATGTATGTACAATCGTAATGAGAGGGCGGATCAATTAGCGAAAGAGGCGGTATCTAGGGGAGATAGTTTGATTATTAGATTTGGCTAATATCGGCTAGTGTAGTTAAAAAGCGTTTAGGATAAACTTGATAATGATTGGCAGAGTAGGTGGGATAATACCTTAAATGGGAGGTGGACTAGGAAATTTATCGGTAGCGTTACACGTTTTAGGGAAATGAGGGTTAATTTATCGTATCAGGCGGTAAAATTAATAACAGGTCACGGTATTTTAATCATTTTTATGTAGAATTGTAGGGTTAATGATTCGCTTTGTGAATGTGGTGGGGTAGATATAGCGGGGCATGTCTTATTTGAATATCCACTCACTGATGAGTGGCGGTCGTGTACGGAAGTTAGAGCATTAGCTAGGGGGTTTAAATTGGCGCGACGCGAAACAGATATTAGAGATAATGAGTCGATCGAATGGTGGGAATTTTTAGTAATGTTGCTAAAGAACTAGATAGGCTACGGCATGATATTTAGATAGTTAGTAGGTAGCACGCTTATAAATGAATATTTTATGCTCTTTAGTGGTCGGAATTGGTGTTAAACTATAAATATTTAAAATATAAATATTTATTTAATTACTCTTGGTTAGAATAATTAGGATTAAGTTACTATTAAGTATTAGAATAGGTATCTGCTGTTGTTTTGTTTTTTTTAGGTCATCATCTTTCTGTTCAACTTCTGAATGCGTGAAAGGGAGCAGCTACGTGAGACGGCAAGGCTGTCGGAATTTGAGGAGACGTGGGGCTGCTTCTTCGGCACTCAGAAGGATAATAATAATTTTGGCTATCAGTAATAAGGTCTGGGACTTCTTCCAGATCCTCCCAGAGTAAGGTTTTTGCCATGGTTTTCCCTTACTCCGTGGCATTGATTTTATATAAGTATATTATATATAATCAGTGTTCTTGGCGAATGCTGGGAGATAACGAAAGTCGTTCCATGGGCGCATTTAATAATAACTGATAGCTGACTGATTTACAGTAGACTCGCGATTATGTGAACTAATCACATTTTACATTTTTTTATCATTTTTCAAAAGTAATATTCGTATGGTCGCGAGGCTACTGTATTATATTTTTGTTATTAAAAATCATAGGGAAGTTATTTAGTTAGAGTAGGATCATTTCAATTATTATGGAACCCTTATAGTACTTAGAATAGGTAGCCTCGTGTAGTACCTTTTTTAGGTGGAGCACGGGGTTAGGATGATTTGTAATAATTTAGTTTTCATAAATAAAGTGTCTAAATAAAGTGTCTTTATTCAGTAGATCTCTCGTGAGTTCAGGCCTCTGCTCCTTTAGGAACTCTTTTGCCTGCCATTGTCCCGGTGATTTTTGCCACCACTCTCTGGACTGATTGTGTATCCATTCATTGATGGATTTTTTAATTTGCGATTTGGTAGTGCCGAAAGAGGGGTCGGCTCCAACGAATGGCCTTGACGAACCTCGCCTGGCCAGCTCGTCCGCCGCCTCATTTCCTCTCACGCCCGAGTGGCTACGGACCCAGGCTAGGGTTACTTCTTTGGGTGCCCACCTCATTTAGGGCGCTTACACAGTCCCAAATCAGCTTAGAGTCCACGCTTGAGGAGCTAATCGCTTTAAGTGTGGACTGACTGTCAGAGAAGATAGCGACGCTTTTACCCGGTTCGGTACATCTTTCTATCTCTCGGACACAAGTGATGAATTGCAGCAACCTCAGCTTGGAACACAGTCGTGTCTTTGCTGAAGCTTACCGAAAGAGCCTTTTTAGGCTTCTTAGTGTATATTCCCGCTCCAACGCCGTAGTCCGTTTTCAGCCATCCGCCATCAGTAAACCAGTTTGAGTCCGCTCTTACCGGGGCACCTGCCTCCCAGTCCTTCTTATCTGGTATTATAACCTGATATTTCCTATCTAGGTTAGGAGTTCGAACCATGGCATCACATGGCATTCCTAAAGGAGGTGCCTCCTTGAGTTCGTCTAGCAGTTTTTTATAGTCAGCCCCGTGCGATTTACTTATCGGTACTTGACTATGTAAGAGTCTGTGTACTGTGGACCTTGCGGCTCCTTGTACAAAAATATGTATTGGTGGCAGGTTCAGAATTACTTCAATTGCGCCGGTAGGGGTCGATCTCAACGCCCCCGTGGCGCACAGGCACGCCAACCTCTGCACGCCACCCAACGCTTTGGCCGCTCCCGCCCGCCGCGCCTTTGGCCACCATGCTACTGCTCCATACGTTAACATGGGTCTAATTATCCTTGTGTACAACCACAGAGTCATCTTGGGGCTGAGGCCCCAATTCTTTCCACACAGCCTCCTACACCTACCCAGGGCGATGGTGGCTTTGCTGGTCAATTTCTGGATATGTGAATTCCATGTGTGCCTTTGATCAAACCATACTCCCAGGTATTTCGCCTCTTTGACATATGGAATTCGTTCGCCTCCTATCACTAGTGGCTGTAGGCCTTCTAGCGCTCTTTTCCTTGTAAACGTGATAGCTTGGGTTTTTTGAGCATTGACTGATCGTCAATGTCGCTCTTGTTTACACCATTTGTCAACCATATTAAGAGCGTTTTGCATACGCTCCACCAGAACCTTTGGAAACCGCCCTCTGACGACTATTGTAAGGTCGTCTGCATATCCAAGGCAATGGAATCCCTTACCGGATTAGGTCATCTACCAGGGTAGCCCACAGCAAGGGAGAAAGAACTCCACCCTGCGAGCATCCCCCTCCCGCCTCCGCCTCAATGGTAGCCTCACCAATTGTGGATGTGATTATCCTTCTTTCCAAACTGGCTCTTACCCACTGTAGAAGCTTCGGCGCGACACCCCTTCTCCGTAATGGCCCGATGAGTGAATTAGTGGTAGCATTGTTAAATGCTCCTCGATGTCCAGAAAGTCGTCATGGCTATCTCTTTGTTTCTATAGACTTAGCAATTAGCCTGTTGAGGTCATCTAAAGCGACCTCTGTAGATTTTCCCGGTTGGTATGCATATTGTCTGTCACTGAGTGGCTGTTCTCTCAGTGCGGTATCTCTTATGTACCTATCCACCAACCTTTCAAGAGTTTTGAGTAAAAAGGAGGATAGGCTTATTGGTCTGTATGACTTCGGCGTTTGATCGGATACTTTACCTACTTTAGGTAGGTATACCACCTTCACCTTTTGCCCTGCAGTTGGGACGTATCCCCAGGCTATATATGCTCTGAAGATTTTCACGAGATGTGGCATCAGTACCTCTATCCCATTTTGAAGTAGGGCAGGGAATATTCCATCCGTGCCTGCAGATTTGAAAGGCAAAAATCTGCTTAGCGCCCACTTGACTCTCGTGGGTCTCGTGATTTCTGCTTCCAGCCTCCAGTCTTGTCTTTTTGGCCTCTCTGGCGTTCGATTTGCTACGGCCGGCCCACGAGCACCAGTCAGGATTTCTGCGGACGGAAAGTGAACCTTTAGCAGTTCCTCGATGCTCTCTTTATGAGTGCTTGTGTAGGTTCCATTCGTTCTTTTGATGAAGCCCACCTCGGTCGCAGCACACCCATCCTTGGCTAGAACTTTATGGATTCGTGAGCAAGCGGGAGCTTCGTTGAGCTCCTCGCAAAACTTCCTCCATGAGTCCCTTTTTGCCTTGCGGATTTCTTTGTTGTACTGTGTCAGTTTACTTTTATAAGTATCCCAGCTGTGGTCGGACTTGGCTTTGTTGAACAGCCTACGAACCTCGGCCCTCAGATTCTCTAAGTTCTTGTTCCACCACGCTGTTTTGGCGCCTTATAGCGTCTTGTTTTTTTCTGGGCAGTTTTCCGTGTATGCTGCCATAATGGCGTCATGCACTTAGTCTGCCGCTAGTTCTAGCCCTTCTATTACCCCCACAGGTGCCGTACCTCCCTCGAGAGACTCCCTGAGGGATATTACATATCCTTGCCAGTTTGTCTCCCTTGGATTTCTGTACTTGACCTCGGTGAGAGTAACATTCAGGTTAAATCTTATGTGTCGATGGTCCGAACACGATGGTTCCTCCGACACATGCCATCCCTTTATGGCGTCAATCATCCTACCTGAGCATAGCGTAACATCTAGCACTTCCGCTCTGGATCTTATGACGAACGTTGGTTCCGTGCCTACATTGGCTACCTCCAACCCTGTTGAAAAATTGCATGAGTGACTCACCTCGTGCGTTGGTGTTTGTGCTCCCCCATGCTGTATGGTGTGCGTTTGCGTCGCTCCCTATTATCACTTGGAGGCCCTTTTCCTCTCCATATGCAGCTATAGTACTTATTATGGGAGGTGGGCACTCCTTGTCCTCGCCGGGGAAGTAGGCCGAGCAGATGATCCAGCTTCTGGTTCCTTCCTCCGCCTTGGCCGTAAGGATTCCTGTAATCACATCGTCGGTGCAAAGCACGGGATTAGTGTAAGTAACCTCGTGCTGTGTACTATGCATGCTCTTGGCCTTAAGGACCTAAGATTGTATAACACTTTACCTTGTTGTGGTGTTAAACCTGCAACTTTTCCTTTTATTAACCACGGTTCCTGCAGTAGTGCCACATCCAGACTTTCGTTGTCGAACCTCCTAACTAGCGTTGCTGACGCAACTTTTGCATGCTGGAGGTTCGCCTGCAGGACCTGTATCTCCATCTTCCCTAGGAAGAGGGTTCTGTGTCGGCTTCGTCCTCCGCAGCCTTGTCTACCTCCATTGGAGCAGCCACCCTCGTGGCAAGATGCCGTCTGAGGGGACTAACTCGCTTTCGGGAGACTGGCTCTCCGGAGGGGCAGCGTCCATTGCCGCTTCCATTCCCCTGGGCACAATACCTTGGGGGTCCGTCGGCGCGTTGGAACAGGTGGCGTCTCCCTCGCCTGTCTGCTCTACTCCAGACTGCCCTTCTTTGACCCGGAATTTGAGTTTTCCGAAGCCAAAGTACGGCTGTAAATCCAGTTTCTTTAATTCCTCTGCTGACTCTTTATCTGCAGAGAAAGTCCACAGTGTGCCTTTGTCTCCTTTGTTGGAATTCCAAACGGTCCAAAGGCTTGTGTTAAGGCGTCGATTTCCCACCTTCAAACGGCTTAGGATCTTCTCCGCCGGTACTTTTTCGCCTTTCTCATCAGGCACAAACGTTGTGCAGATCCACGGCCTTGCAATGTCCTTACCTTCCAGCCTTGAGGGTTGCTCCCTCCCAAGGCCTGGGCATTGGAACTACTTCCTTGAGCCACTGCACGCTGTCCTGATCAGCACAGATCACGATAAGGTGACCTGGTCTTTGTGTACACCAAACGAACCGGACTTGGGGTCCTTGTTCTGAGATGTCGTCATACGCTGCCAGCAAGGAGTCCTGGACTGCTGTAAGCTGGTCCGGCTCCAAGCGGTTAGCTGGATAGCCATCGCTGACTATCGCGACTTTCACAGAAGAGGCTGCCTCTCTGAAGGATAATCCCTCAGTTTTGGGTTTTTTGCTCTTCGGTACATTGGGTGGAGTATTACCTTCCGACCGTGGTCGTTTTTCGGATGCCACCCGTGTTTTAACCGTCCGCTTAACCTTTTCTGGCTCTACGGATTTGGTTGCCTTTTTGGCTTTTGGTTGCGCCTTGGTGGCGCCATCCTGGCCTTTTTGCGCGTGCCGGATGAAGTTGTCTTTGATTACGGCTCTTCGAGCCTGAATGTAATCTTGACCCTGCTTCACCAGCTTTTGCACTTTGGCCCTGGAAATACCGACAGTCTTGCTGTTCGGATTTCGTCGTCGGACATTAAGTCAATGTCCTCGACTGAGCCTACCCTCAAGGTGGTCTTTTTTGTTAAGTCTGACGTACCAGGCGTCTCCACCGTTGGTACATCTCCTTTTAGATTTTTTCCCTGCTTAACAACTTTGGGCAAAGGTTTTTTAAAATCTACTTGGTCTTCCATAAATGGTCCCACGAGTAGCTAGGGAAGGGTTAGTCCACTTCAGCAGAGCCCCGCAGTACTGAAGTAAGGCATTTTTACAATGGGGTGCGCCCGGTGCCCAGGTTGGACTAGTTGGGACTGGTCTTCTATCCAGCCACGCATTCCATCGGCCTAGTCCGCCACCTTAGGATTTAGGTTTTTATTGAGGTTGTCTCCTCTCGGCCCGTGCGGTTAAGCCAAGGCCCCCATATCCCCCGGAGGGGATGGTATAACAGCCGCGAGTGAATTAGATTCACTCTACGACCGGCGCCGTAATTTCCTGGTGCAAACGATTAGCCACGACACGACGGCTTGGTCAGGAGGTTTTTTTTCGACCTGTTCTGGTCTAGACCGCAGTGTTTTGCTTTAACAGTGGTACCTCGAGTAGGATGGAGTACTTGTACTCCGCACTGCGGTCGGCAGCAGGAGGAAGCTATGCCTAAAAGGACTGAGTTACGCTTAGCCTGCTACTGGGTCCGTTCATAGGGTGACTATGATTGTTCCCTCACCACCCAGTACTTGTGTTAGTTATGGGTTACTTATTTAGTTTTATCTACAGTGTAACCTCCTTAAAGCTAAATAAATAGGTCTTCCGTTGGAAATAAGAATCTATGAATTCCTGGATCAACTGTCCCGAATTAAAAAAAAAAGAAAACGAGTGTATTCGAGGAGCAGTTTTGTGTGTTTATGTATCTGCTCCTTAAAGCTAAATAAATAGCTTTAAGGAGACCAAGGGAATCAAGAGAAGATCTATTATCTAAACATGCAACGTTGCACCTGTCTTAAAAAAAGGAATATTTATAGTAACATCCATAATTAATAAATATTTATAAATACTTTTCTGCGCCTGCTTGGAATAGCCAAGGCGCCAAAAACAGAACAAATAACAAATATGAAAGGAAAAGATATTTCTACTCTAATAAATGAGTCGGTACTGTAGAGTAGACAATGCATATTCTCGGTTAAGCAAATTATTTGAATGTTTTCTCACGTAGATATACAGTTTGGTTTGCGTCTAATTGATTCGATGAAATAATCTTTCTTATTAGTTAAAGCTTTCCTATATTAATATTATATCCGATATCGTATATATTACTCAAGACTGGATGATTCAAATCCCCAAATAGCGGTAATTTGGTAATTTTAATCGGATATTAGGCCAAGGGATTAAATAAAACGCACTTATTAACGCTCGGCATTTTAGTCATACAAGGTGTTTTGTTAGTTGGAACTTAAATAATTAACAGGAGAAAAGCTAAAACTACATAAGTATGATGAAAATCTAGCAACAGAGACGTACTTGGACTGAACAGCATTATATATTTGGACAAAAAAAAATACAATTAATGAATTTTACAGAAAAGGCAAATAACATTAAAAATGGAAAAACATTAAAATTCACTAAGATTACATAATCTTAAAAAATTAAAGATACATGTGCACTCCACGCACATAATTCTGATTACCGCCTATGCCATTTTAAAAATAGAATCCTATACTCGGTCTTGAAACCCGAATCCGCGTACCCTAAATCGGGCTTTGCACAAAATCTAGCTTTACCAGAAATCATGTATTACCTGAAATTCAGCTATGCTCACACTCGAATCTTACCCGATATATCGAGCTCTACGTGAAATATTCAGTTTCGAACAACAACTTGACCCTATACTCTTTCAAAATCCGATGAAGGCAATTAAATATTTTTCTTTGTCACGGTTTTCTGCTGAAATTAAGCTTGTGGCACTTTTTATTTAGTATTTATATTGAACTTTCCTGGATTCCGAACTACGTACATAGAATAGTAAACATTATAGATTGCTAACTTACCTTTGTCATATCTTGCCTTATTAACCTTCCAGTAGTCGCGCCCGGTCTCAGAGACCACATGTGCTTTCATTGCTAATTTGCCAAATAAATGAAAGTCGTTGTCAACTCCGCCTTTTCTATCTTACTGATTTATCGATTATAAACTGCTGTGTGAATTTCAGTGCTGTTGTATTTGATTGTAAAAAATCACAAACCTTTGCGGCATGTGAGACCGCGGTGACCACTGACGGAACTTTTCGATTTATTCTCAAGTAATTAAATACAAGGTATATTTTTATGTAGGGTAGCATTTTTTGACAGAAAAGTACCGTTATTACTCATTTTAGATATGGCTTATTCTTACGAAAAAAAAAAAACAGGAACGTGTCAGGAAGATGATGGAAGAAGTGCTAGACGAATGGGACAATAGTGAGTATGACAATGAATCAGAGGAAGATGAATCAGATCACGAAGAACAACAAGTTGACAATAGCGATTCTGAGTTTGATATCAAAGAAACCGACACCAACAATGTCAATTCTTTATCATTTCTTGGAAAGGATGGTAAAAACAATAAAGACGAGAGAAAAAAATGTTATTGTGCGGCTACCTGGTTCTTCATTAGCAACAAGGGGTAAAAAAAATCCTGTAGAAATATGGGAACATTTTATCACTGATGAAATGGTCGATATAATCATAAGATCTCTAGATCACGGAGTCAATATCAGAAAATTTTTCGCGCAGTAGAGATGTCCTCCCAACAAGCAGTGTAGAAATGCGTGCCTTGTTTGAATTACTCTACATGGCGGGAATTTACTATGCTAATCGACTAAATGTTGAAAATTGATGGAATACAGATGGGTCTGACGTCGACATATTTAGACTTACCAAGTCCTTACAGCGGTTTAGGTTCTTACTCCGATGCGTAAGATTTGACAAAAAAGACACTTGCTTAGAACGAAGATCCATGAATAAGTTGGCTCCAATACTCGATATTTTTCACCTGTTTGACAAGAGTTGCAAGAATGGCTATCACCATTCGGAATATGTAACTATTGATGAGATGTTACTTGGGAGGTATACGTAGGATCACAACCTACAAGTTATCTAGCAGTCCGCATGATGTTGTGATGTTGTCCTTAGACTATGTCAGCATATATTTGAATCTAACATCAAAATGGACGGCGTAACATAACACTGATTGCAAGTTACAACTGCGCTAGAAATACGCGGCGACGGCCTATGGTCGTCTTTTGCGCCATAAGGAATATTGCTAGGATTAATTTGCAGGTTATTTATAGTGCTAACAACCCAAACAGGAATGTTGTAAGACGTAAATATTTAAGGCAATTTGCCATTGAATTAATCCTACCTCATCTGCGAGTATGTGCGGTTATGACATGTCTTCCAAAAGTCCTAAAACTAAGATTGGAAGAATTATGTGGGCCAACTGCAGCCCTAATAGCAATAGCTAATGTAATAAAGGAAAGATGTGCATTTTGCGATAGGACAAGAAACAGAAAAACTCCTGCTTCCATTTCAAATATACATGTGCTTGGAACACTTGGGGGCGATCTGCCAATCGTGCAAAGAAAATGCTTTATTTTGATTATTTCTTTTCTAATTAGTTTTTGTTTATTTTGTTAACAGTTAGGGTTAACTTGTTTCGTTATTGAAAATGTTTAAAAATGTTACTTGTGCCATTTTGATTGCCATTGATTGATGATTGACCTTTTTTTATTGCTGAGCCAAAAAAATTGATTTTTCGCTTTGAAAATTTGACGGTTGACGTATTATTGATACCGCCTGATTAATAGGTTGAGAAATGTAAAAATCTAATATTTATTTTTCCGCGAAAAATTTGCGACCCAGGAGACCCGCGGCGACTACTCATGTTTCAAAATAACCCGGGGAGTAGTGGAAGGTTAAGTGGGATTTTATTAATCTGTTAATTAGGAATTTAATGTCGCCCATTTCATCATGTGTTTTAAAGAGCAGGTTATATATTATAACCTTTAAACGGAACAAAAAATAATATATTGCTGTCATTTTTAGTGATTTAAAGTATTTTTTATTTGATATATAATTTAATAATTATTTAGACAATTTAAAATATAGAAATATTATCATTAGAATTCTAACTGCCTACAACGACGTGTATGCATGGTTGCACACTGTATAGTGGAGAGCAGCTTAATAGAATTTCTAATAATACGAAAGCGGGACGTCGTAGAGTTATATATATATGAAATACAAACACGATCAACTGTAAATTTAAAGGTTTAAAATTCTAGTAAATAGAAAATGGTGCCCTCGATATTTGCGGTGCGTAAAAATAATTATTGTAGTGGTTGAATAAATTGATATTATTTAATTGTACCATAACTAGTTTGATGTTATATATAATATAAATAATAAATAAAATCCTATTTATTCCAAATTCCAATCTAAAAAGGATGGTTAATTTTTGACAAAGTTTATCATATTAGTATTTTACCGACATCTTTTACCTATATATTATTGGGTAATTTTCTCTAACGACGATATTCCTAAGATATGTTGCTGCCCATGAGCCATTTTCCGTAATTCGATGTACCATGGTCCCGTTCAACCCACCATTCCAGAACTGAGCGATGCCTGCCGATTTGCTCCCTCCGAAGATATTCTGCGCCCATATCAACCTAATATTGAATGAATATTTTAATTCTAATTTAAATTTTAATATACTTATAGTACATAGTCACCTTGCGAACGTGCGATGTGTTTTTCCTTGTGTCTCGCAGATTACTGTATTTTAGTGATATATTCTGCTAACTATTAACTCTAATTAATATCATCGGAATCTACGTGTTTAGTTCTTGCAAACAGTGTAATTTATAACTCATTTGAAACATTAATAGAGGTGCTTTGAGAGTGTAAAGATAATATAAAAGTTTCCTTTTTTGTCCTTTCGTGATAAACTTCGCACGACCGGCTGACCATGCGCCAGTGCATCGTTTGTCACACATCGAAATCGGGTCGGTCATACCCGACCGTTACGTGCCGTACATGCCAGGCCGAGTGTCATGTGAAGTGTATGGGCTTCCCTGCCGATTTTGATCCTCCTAACGATTGGCACTGCTCGTCCTGCAACACGGGAAGTGGTAGCCAGCCGACCGACGGAACCAGCTCCGAGATTTTATCCATTCTCCGCATAATTCAAGCAGATATTGCTACAATCAAAAATACTCAAACAAATCTCATAGAAACTGTACAATCTATATCCGACAGAGTGGATACTGCTGAAATCGAACTGCAGCAAGTAAAGAAAAAAATGGGAGAAATTGGCGCGATAACTGAGGCGTCACTGAACAACAAAATAGAGCAGTTTAAACGATAAGATTATGAGGATGGAGCAATATTCGCGCGATCTAACTTGGAATAAGCGGATTGCCCGAAAAATCTAACGAAAATCTCGTAAAAATTGTAGAAGACATCGCAAGGGTATACAAGTGCAGCTTTCTTCCGACGTTATTGAAGCATGCCATCGAGTCCAGCAGTTCCCTGGTTCTCGCTCCGGGGGTCGCCCGAAATCTGTAATACTTAGATTGAACTCCAGAACAAAGAAAGAAGAAATACTAGTTGCTATAAAAACGAAACGTGGGCTGGTTGCTGGTGAGCTGGGATTTGCGGATTCGGAGAGGGCAATTTATATTAGTGATCATCTCACTCCAGAGAATAAAAGCTATTAAAGGACTGTAAATCTACTTGTAAGGGTAAAAATTATAAATACGTGTGGGTAAAAGATTGCAAGATCTTTGTTAGAAAGGACGACAACAGTAAGATCATTCTCATTTCAAAAGAAGGCGATCTATCTAAAATTATTTAACAACTTATTTAGCCTATTTGGTACTTACTTAATTCTTTATTTTGTTTTTTGTTTCTTTTTGTTTTATTTTTTTTAAATTTTTCTTTAAGTAATTGTAATATTGCTCATGAGCACGTCATTGAGTGTGTTCTATCAGAATGTTAGAGGTTTAAGAACCAAAACGCTCAACTTTAAATTAAATGTGATGGCAGACAATTTCGATATTGTTTGTTTAACCGAGACATGGCTAAATGATAACATTGATAGCAGCGAACTTTTTGATTCAACTCAGTATGTAGTTTTTCGTCGCGATAGGAGCAGCAGTGCTTCAACTAAGTCTGAGGGTGGGGGTGCTCTTGTGGCTGTGCGCCACTGGCTCTTTCCGTCGGAGATGCTTGGGTGGCGGAGTGATGCGGAAGACATCTGGTTACAATTTGTCCAACAAACATACAAGAATTTACATATGCTGCGTCTATCTGCCGCCCGGGGACGACCTTGCGGTGGGTTCCTTTATTTCCGGATTGAATCGCATAATAGTTGATAGAGGTAACGAAACTTTATTAATATTCGGAGACTTTAATTGTTCCTCAATTAACTGGTATATTAATGGTAACAATTCTTTTTTATCACCAACCAATATTGATAATAAACATGCAGGGCTGATGGATGCTTTCGCTTTCGGAGGATTTATGCAACACAACACTGTTTTTAATAACAACGGCAAGTTGCTAGATTTACTTTTTACTAATTCTGTAAATATAAGTCATATCTGTCATTCTTTACATCCGTTGGTTGCGGAAGATTTGCATCATCCTGCTCTGGAATTTAATTTAAACATTAATAATTTAAGAGAACTACGACGATCTTGTGGCGAAATATTTCAGTTTCAAAAAGCTAATTTTCCTGATATAGATACTTACTTGACGAATATTCGTGTGGAAAGAAATTTTCACTAATAATTCTGTTGATCATAATGTCAGCTTGTTGTATGATCATCTAGCGGTTGCGATCGGGAGGCATGTTCCAAGTTAAATAGAAATACTCGGTTTCCTGCATATTTCTCGATGGCCACAATTAAAACTGTCAAGGAAAAGAACAAGTACCACAAAAAATGGAAACAGTTCCATAACTTTAATGATTACAATACATTTCAATTACTGCGCACCCGTTCTAAAAGAATGATACACGATGATTATAAAAGTACACACTGCTTGTCCAGAGTGAAATATGTAGCGATGCCAGGGAGGTTCTGGAACTTTGTTTCCCCAGGAAAAACTGTAAAGATTCCATCGGAGATGACATACGACGACAAAATAGCTTCGAATGGTCAGAGTATCAGTGATCTGTTCTCGGAATTTTTTCAAAGTGTCTTTTTGCCGGTGGTTCACCTCCTCATAGCACCATAGATGATAGTTCTAAGCTTTCAAACAGTTTGTGTGAAATTACCTTAACCGAAACTGAAGTGGACGAAATTTTGACTTCTTTAAATACTCGAAAAGCCTCTGGACCAGATGGTATCCCTAGCCATTTTATCAAACAACTTCACGCAAGCTTATCGGTACCACTGACGATTATTTTTAACCAGTCTCTTAGCTTTAGCATATTCCCTCGTAAATGAAAATAGCAAAGGTCATTCCTATATTTAAAAAAGGAAATAAAGCTGAAATAACCAATTACAGGCCGATAAGTTTGCTTTGCATATTTTCCAAGGTTTTTGAGGCTGTTGTATACAAATACCTTTTCAGTTCGGTTCGAAATATAATAATACCTCAGCAGCACGGTTTCTTTAGGGGTAGGTCGATTGAATCAAATTTAATGATATATTCCGAGTATATTTTGAAAAACGTTGACAATCAAATACAAACAGATGCTATATACACGGATCTTACGAAAGCCTTTGATAAAGTTGATCATCACCTACTCCTTGGGAAACTCTCTTCAGTTGGCGTTGGGGGAGCGTTTCTGGGTTGGATACAGTCATACTTAACACGACGAACGCAATATGTCTCAGTTCATGGATACTCGTCAAACAGCTTCACAGTAACGTCTGGTGTTCCTCAAGGATCCACTTGGGGCCACTATTATTCATAATTTTATAAACGACGTAGCTCAGTGTTTCAAATTTAGTAATTTTCTGCTTTATGCAGATGATCTAAAAATATACTCGGCAGTATCATCCATCAATGACTGCATTAATTTACAAAAAGATTTAGATGAATTTGCAGATTATTGTACATTGAACAACATAACCGTGAACTTGGAAAAATGCTCTACAATCACTTTTACAAGACGCAGGGATCCGATAACTTTTCAGTACAATATTAATAATGTAGTCTTACGTCGTGTCCAAGAAATTCGTGATCTTGGTGTTATATACGACAGTAGCTTGTTATTTGATTCGCATATTAATTCCATTGTGTTCTGGCAGTCTTAAGAGTCTGGGTTACATTATCAGACAGACAAGCTGTTCACAAATGCTAAATGTTTAATTAATTTATATTATGCTTTCGTATTCGGTAAGGTGAATTTCGCCTCGGTTATATGGAATCCCGTACCTTAAGTACCAACATAGACTTGAAGCTGTGCAGAAAAATTTCTAAAGTTTCTGGCCTTTAAACGAACTTCACTTTCAATGATTTGTCAGACGTGCGCATTAGATACAATATTTTATCATTAACAGCATTCAGAATTCTCCGTGACCTGACAACACTATATAAAATTGTTAACTGCATCATTGATGCTCCCGAGCTGCTGAGGTATAATAGATTCAATGTGCCTCCCGCAGGCTCAGATGCCATTCTTTGTTTGTGGTTCCCTACAAACGAACGAATATGTCGATGGGATCCCCATTTTGCAGAATGATTCGTAATTTTAATGAATATGCCGACGATCTCGATTTGTTTGCCATCTCATTATTAAATTACAAAAAGAGACTTAAAATAAAACTGATTCTCTTTTCATAGGCTTCCTCTGTCCTTCTTAATATCTGTATTTTGTTGATTCAGATTTGTATTGCTAATCATGAGTTATTACATAGATTCAAGATAACTACATGTAAGGAAATTGTATTATAGACTGTAGTTTGCAAAGTGTTGAACGGTTTACACATACGCTTTTTATGGAATAAGTGGATACTTTAGTGGGTATATTTACCTGTCTGTATCCCAAATAAATAAATAAATAAATAAATAAATAAATAAGAAATTTTATTTCGTTATGTTCTACGTATTTTTGGGTTAGAAACTTTTATAAACAACTGCTGAACCAGTTTGCCTTTATAAGGTGGCAGTTCGAATTTTACTAGTTAATATGTATTCACGGCACGAACCGAATACCCAGTAATTTTTACCACCTAATGTTGCATATTCCGATATACCTATCTTTTGAACATAGGATTATACAGACGAATTTCTCGAAAACTCGGGAATTTTGAAAGTTAATTTTAAACGTATTTACTTCAATAATGAATTTATATTACAAAAAGTGGAATTACTAAAGAAACGTATTTGTTACTGGATAAGCAAACTCATTTTACGTACCTGAGGTACTTACATCCTTATGTATGTTCTTTTACACGGTTTCACATTTCGAACCCCTATAAATAAAAATCTTGTGTGTTTTGACTTAAACGTTTTCTTCATCTCACAAATTTAATCAACAACCCTGATACTGCTTATATAAGAGTCTCTGTCCCACAATTTTAAGTTAAAATAAGCAACTTAACATCCTCCTACAGCGTCTCCGTTCATACTAAAGATTAAGAATCTATTCGTATTTCTTTTAATGCCAGAGCGGCCTCTAGATTATTGCAGTCAGAAATTCTCCACCCGTATGCCATCTGACACTTGAGAGGGCATGTTTATGATTGAAAAAAATAATAAAATAGATGACACTAAGATGTTTAAAAATTGGATTTTACCACTTTCATTAAAAGATTTAAAATTCATACATTCAAAAAATATATTTTTTTTTATCCTGGTTGCGTGCTACTATATATCTGTAAATACTGCTTCAATATAAATTTCAAGGAAAATATTCTGAGTAGAAATAAGTATTTAATATTATACATTACTTACTTGTTTACAAATTGCTTTTTATTATAATAATTGGAAACATTTCACACTATTTCACGAGCCTTTTTGGGAAATACTTTCGGCTTCGTTAGAGTTAAAGCCTTAAATATCTTTCAAAAGAACTGTGATAATATAAAACAAACAACTTCAATGTAAATAAAGAAAACACACGAAAAACACGAATATATAATATATAATAATTGGAAACATTTCACACTATTTCACGAGCCTTTTTGGGAAATACTTTCGGCTTCGTTAGTTGCATGCAATCTATAATCTTTTCATGTAACTCTTCAAAAGAATGAGCCCTTTAATTTGCATAGCCATAAATTAAGGACTTAATATAATTCCATAAGAAAAAAATCATTTCGGGTTTGATCGGGTGACCTAGGAGGCCAGTGAATGGTACTCCACCTGATGATCAGCCGCTTATTTAAGATTTCCGTAAGTACCTTCGCATGATAACTGCACTATGAACCGGACAGCCATCTTGTTGAAACCAAACATCTTGTATTATGACGTGTTGAAGGTTTCCTATGTAAAGTAACACAGTGTTTTGTAAAAGGTAACTATCTTTCCGCATTTAAGCTTCCTTTAATAAAAAAGAGACCAATTATGTGAGCTCCTGAAAGACTTGCCCACACATTGACCTTTTGAGGATATTGAGTGCGAGGATTGTATGTTATGTTTTGATTTTCTTTAGACCAATAACGTGTAACAGAGGTATTGTGACGTTCATGCAACGCGAATGAGGGTTCCACAGTGACAATGTTTTCTTAGAAAGCTTTTGTCATTGATGCAACGTTCGACAATTGCTAGATAAAATTCGAATCTGTCATATTTGTCGTTAGAAAATATTTTATTTGCTTTATTCCACTTATAGCATTGATATTTATTTTTCTTTAAAACTCTGTAGACCATATTGTGTGAAATATTCAGGTGCGCTGCAATTGTATTGTCAGCAACTGTCAAATTATACGCATTTTGTTTTAATAAATACTTTTGAAGTTTTCTACGAATAGAATAAACATTTATACTGTCATCATTAGTGCTTTGAGAGTACATGATATTTTTCTCGTTTAGATAATTTACCAGTTCTTTGTTACTTTCTAATGAAATGGTATTGTAAACAGGGCTGAGACACCCATAACTGCCAGTCACCGTTACTATCTACTAACAAACAGTACATACTGAAGCTGGCTTGCCTTCAATTCCTATATTTCGAGCACAAACCTTTAAACCTGTATATATGTAGCCACAAATACGTTTAGGAGCTTGCGATTGCATGTGGAAAAAACATGCAAGCACATGCGCTGATCTAATTAAATTTAATCAATTGAAGTCTAGCTAAATTATGTTTTACTAATGGTTTATTCAATTTGTAATGGATTTTACATTAAGTTAAATGAATAGTGAACGATTTACCGTGAATCCCAACAGAGAATGAACAGTCTAATGATGACAATATAATTGTTTATTCTATTCCTGTGAAAATGTCCAAAGTATTTATTAAAAGGGCATGCATATAATTTGACATTTGCTGAAAGCACATACTTATTGGATTTTCATGTTGCGACAAAGGAAATATTTAAATTCATTATGCGTAAACCTGCTAAAGTTCCTGTATCCATACGTGTAGCCATTTACAACACCTGTTGGGTTAAATTGTACACCTTCATTGTATAGAAACTCAAGTATTATTAGTAATTATATAACAACAGAAAATGAATGGGGATTATCAAGAGAGAGGGTGTGCCGTGACCTAAGAAATATGATTGTTTAAACGGTCGGTTATTTTTATACTCATTTTTTTTTAGTAATTTTGTGAGTACTTTCGAAAATATTAGAAGTAGATACTTGTTCTTTGGTCTTTTTTATCGGTTACCTTAAAGTATTCCATAATGTTTTCTTTTATTAAAATTTTCGCATGAACTTGTTACTACCCTCGAATGGAGTGGCGAGAATACACGTTCCTTTGCACAACTTCCCTAGCTGAATATTTTAGTATGATTAAATGTACGTCTTAGCTGAACTTAAACGTCTCTGAACCTCCACTTTATTGCGGCTCTTTAAATCTACGAGATTATAACATAAAGTCCTACATTATGCAAAATCAAAGTTGGTAAGTTACTTTGCTTTCGAGTGTTTTTTGAGCAGCAACATGTAAACATATGCGCACTTCTATACATACTATTTACTTTTACGATTATCCTGTAGTTCTCTCCTGAACTAAGCCATCATAAAGTAGGACTTTAGAGAAGCTTTGATATAAATAATCTATATTCGTATATTTATTGCCGAAGAAGCATTTATATTTCAGTATCAGATTATCTTTGACTTTTCGATGTATTATTTCTCTCTCAATTAATGTGAGCTAAATATAAGTTACATGCTTCCGAATAACATAGGTATGTCCGCCAAATGTGTAATAGATAAGTAATTTAGATATGTTAGTATAAATAGTAAGCGAAGGTCGTTGTTAGCAGTATGTCCAGACGTGAGTAAACATGTGATGAGTCAAAATCTTCAAACATCTTTATATGTAACACTAGGCTTTCACGGCCGATATAACTATAAAGGCGCGGGGCCACTGCACGCGAAGCGAAGCTAAGCTCAGCGAAACTAATTTCCTTGAAAATTAGCTCCCATGTTATCATACGCGGACGCGGCAACTAAAGCTAAGCGAAGCGAAGTTAGGCTAGCGAAGAAAAAATAGCGTCCACGTAAGATTACATAGGAACTAATTTTCAAGGAAATTAGTTTCGCTGAGCTTAGCTTCGCTTCGCGTGCAGTGGCCCCGCGCCTTTACTAATAACTTCTTCCGGGTTTCGCAGTGTCAAAACTTTCGCTCGACGTTTCGCTGTTCATACTGACAGCTTCTTCAGGATAACTGAACTGATTCTCCATGGTCCGACATTCTTTTTATACACTCATTGCAGACTAAATAGGCATATGTACAAAATAGGCCTGGTAGGTGACGCAACCTGCAGATTCTGCCAAGAGGAAGAAGAAACACCAGTTCATGTGAAGGCCTGACGACGACAAGTAATGAGTATGAAGTCCCCCACAGCAAAGAAGCCGCTCTCAAAGATGATAAGCCCAATTAAGAGGGCAAAATTTAGAAAAGTCGCGGTGAAACAGGTCCATACTACACCTTAAAAGGAAAATAGTTTACAAAAAGTTTTTCGCGTTAAAATCCTACATATCATAATTTAATGGAACACTAAAAAGTTAATTAACTTTTATTTTAAATACTTCCTTAAAAAAACCTTTGGTTTATGAGTTATTTCAGACCATCAACTTAAATATTCCATTCCATAATATTTTAATAAGAATCGAATTTCCGCACCTTTATCGATTAAGTCGATTTTTGTCTTTATATTTACCTGCTGGATGCTTTTTCGCATAGCCAATTTTATGGTATTGATTTGAGGGGGTTCTTTTTATAGTCTGTTATATTTTTAATTAAAGTGTATTAATGAGATGTAGCATATCAAATGAAGAGCGTTAATTAGTAATAAAGGATTTGGTGGAGTACCTTTTATAAATACTGAAGGAAAGAAACTAATATTGTGAGTTGCTTAACGAACGAACACTTTATAAGTTATATTTTTTCATGTATTTTTAAATAAATACCATTATCTATCTAACCTTAAAATGTCATCAAACTTAACGCCATTTTGTCCTCAATTTTGACTTGAACGTGCTTTAAAGGGCACCTAACACCTACCAAATCAACTGCATGATCTGCCTAACTGCAATCCCTGTGACCATTCACATTCAGATATAGGTATACAACCACTAATTTCACTGTTTCAAAAATTATCGTCTATTTTCTGAAAAGTGGTGACTTTTTACCATAGGTTACCGTTACCTAACTTTATGATTGATTTTTAATGCATGCTAATTAGTTGTAAAATTTTGGTTTAACTGGTGTTGAGCGCGACGCTTTAAAGTATTGCCAACAAAAAATATAAAAGATCCGGGTAGGAAATATAGCAATATTGATTGGATCTAATTCCAGCTTGTCGCATGGTTGATTGACTTAATTGTGGTCTATTTTTAATTTGTGGCCTTGTTTTTCATTCGGTTTGCACAAAAATACATTCTATTCGAGACTCAGATTGCAATACATAGAAGACGGAACATGTAAAATTATATTTTAAGTTTATGAGATTAGGAGGTAGAAATGCTTATTAAGGAAGTGATAGGGACATAGTATAATGTGAAATCATACAATTAATTATGTAATTAAATAACAGTGTATGTACTAGGTAAGGGTAAAAAACTTCTTCATTAGTGAGTGACTATATTATTCCAAAGATTCGAAATTTTCTCTTCGTGTTCGAGGTCTTGAATTTGTATTAGAATTTATCGTTACTAAGATTCTAAGATTTTATTTTTCTAATTACCAAAGGTTTTTTTCTTTCAAGCAAAGCAAAGGTGAACATTTTTGTTGTTGTGGGAGTCGTCCGACGTGAAATCTCCGAAAATACTGCAGCCTCCTGCCTTTTTGTATTTAGCCTTTCATTTTTTTATTTCATTAAATTGTACTAACCATTCCAGAATCTTAATATCCTGCACTACGCTCCGGTTGGTTGATCTATGTAACCTTTTGGGTTCATTTCGATTTGCCAAAAATTGCCTGGTTTTGCGCCTAGAGCTTCGCATTTGCGCAGAATACGGAGTACGTTCTCTGTGATTTCATTACACAGTCTTCAGTTAGTATCTCCAGTGTTAATCCCAATTTGCCAAAATGATTCCTACTTAACTGCAGTAGTTCTGCAGTATTGAGGTGTTTTTGGAGGCACTGATATTTAGACCCTTCTCCTGGGTACATGCTTGTACAACTTGTAGAGCGTTCTACGCTCGTCCACGATCAGATTCCATAGCAAAACTGACAGAACTCTACTCTTCGGACATCCTCTTCCAACTATTGCCACTAGTGTCTCTCCCATGATGGTTGTGCCAATTGATCTCTCTTTAAGCATGCAGTCTATCCAACTGTGGCTTGTTTCATTGATTCCTTTATCCGTCGATGCTCCGGAGACTGATGCTGCGGAAGCATTGTTGAATGCTCCCTCTACGTCGATGAATGTGCACAAAAGCACTTCCTTGATTTGCAGCGCATGTTCACCCCTCTTTACAAGGGTGATGCAAAGCTGTCTCTGTAGATTTTCCTGCTTCGTACGTATATTAGTCTTGCTCTAGTGGACGCTATGGTAATACATCATTCTGTATGTGTCGGTCTAGTAGTCTTTCGATAGCCTTTAGCAGAGATTTATTGATCTCAGAGACCGTCCCAACTCGTCCCATTTTCTTTTATGCTTTTCAAGTTACTATCCTTCCAGGGCACATTCCCGGAGATGCTCTGGTTCACCATGGCGCAGTCATCATTGAATGCCGATGTATAGCGTCTTGGATTTGCCCGGCTACCAATTCCAGGTCTATTGTATTGCTTATCTTTCGCTGAATCTCTTTCAGGCGGAAGTTTAATTCCGCTGTGTAGGCTTCACAGTCCGTTCTTCGGTAATTACGAAAAGTTTCAATACAGGTTCATGACTCCCTATATTAAAATTGATGTGCGTATGATCTGAGAAACTCTCCTCATTAGACACATGACAATAATGGACATACTTCCTACGTGATTGCCGACGTTATATTTATTACCTCTTCCCTTCTTGAGGTTCGCTGCCTGTATTCAGTACGTCGAAATTATTTGCCACAGTAAATTGCAAAGACTCTTCTTTTGGGTTGTTGTTTGTACTTCTCCAGGTCGCGTGGTATGCATCCGCGTCACAGCCAATGATGAGCTGTGATCTGCTAGTTTTGTTGCTCACCACCAAATCCTTAATTTTCCTCGTTAGTGGTAGTTCAGTGGTCACCAAAAAGAAGATATACCGATCCCATAGTTCAATTCCACGACTTATTTCTTTTTGACTTTATTTTCACTGCGACCAGTTCACATCCGATGCTTCTGCAAACCCAGAGTCTCTGTAAAAGCGCGAACTCAAAATTTTTCATGCCTAGTAGCCATGCAAATCTTTCAAGACCCTGAAGTTAATATTTTCGAGCTTGAACAATGTCCGGTGCTGGTACTTGCCCAGAATCCCGAACGAGGGAACGACGTCAATGAAGAATGCCTTGTAAATGTGTTGCTGTATGCTTGCAACAAAATTTTCACTACTATTACTGTCTTGTGTGGTATTCACCTCCAAAACAGGTATGTCACTTTTCAGAACCCTAGTAGAAGAGATTTCCGATGTCTTCTCCTGATTGTTCCGAGTTGGTTTATCGTTATTCCAGTCCATATGGTTCCCATAAGTAGGAGGGCAAGAATGATCCACACCCACGGTGCCATCTCAGGTATAAGACTGATCATTTTGACACCGTTTGTCCGAGGTGCATTAGAATTTACAAAAAATACATCTACAAAAAAGTTGCTAAATAATTGAAATTGTTTACCATCTTATAGGAAAGAATCTTTACATGTAAGCCGTATTTTGATAGGATGATGATATTTGATGAAATGAACATTTTAATTTTAAACGTATTCATGTTTTCTATGATGAATTATTGCAAAAAGTGGAATTAGTAACAAAACGTAATTGTTATTGAATAAACGAACTCACGTAACTTACCTGAGATAAGAATATCCTTATATTTGTGCTGCTTGTACACGGTTTCACATTTCGAATTCTGCTACTGAATATAACTAGCTATTCGTAATTTTTTAATGCCAGCGCGTCCTCTAGCCTGTCCCACCCAATTGGAAATTCTCACTCTGCATGCCGTCTAGCAGTTGAGAAGGTACACTTATGATTTAAAACTGATGAATATAGATGACACTGGGATGTTAAAAATTTGATTTTTACTAATTTAATTAAAGTATCATTTTTATTTTTTTTATACCGGGCTGTATGCCATCCCGTAACGTTACAATACATACTTAGCTTGATACAACAGTGAAATTAAAAGCTATACAATTATATACAGGGGTTCACTATAGTCCTGAACATTTGCTTAATTTTAACCCAAACTAACATGATTTTTTTTAAATAGCAGCGTATGTCTTTGCTTATGCTAAATTAACCCTTACGCAAAGCCCTTTCCGTTCATACTCGACATTATTTTAATAAATCCAATATTTTTTTATAATTTTCAAGTCAGTAACATATAAACGTAGTATAACCAAATAAGGCCCCAAAATTAGTAAGAAGCATCAGTATCAGATCAAAAAATACAAAACAAATAATACGTTTCTTTGAAAATAGAATGACATTAAGTCATTCGTCTTTGATTAACAGAAGCTATATTACCGATGTTTTGTAGGCTATGGTAATTGTTTATTTCCATAACCTACCAAAAATTATTATATTTAATTGATAACAGTTAATAATAATTAAAAGTTAAAGCTATCAAAAAATATTTGTTTATGTAATACGTTTTCCCTGATTTCCTTTTTTTGGGGGTTAGCTAAAGAAACTTGTGTTTAAGAAAAAGCCGTCCATAGAGGAAAATGAGAAGAATATAATGAAGAAGGCATTTTTATCCATTTCGTAGAATTCTTGAAAAACCTACCCCAAAACTTGCAAAGAGGGTAGAAGTATGCTTAACAGAAAGAGGATATATTTTTGAACATCTGTTATAAATTTTTATAATTAAAAATGATTACTACGTGTAAATATTTTTAATCAAGGATGTATTTGTTGTGGTTTAATGTTCATTTGTTTTTTATTATAAATAAAAGAAAAACATAATTCTTAGTTTAATGGTTTATGAATAAAATACGTACTATTAAGTAATTAAGTAAACGTATAATTAAATAAACAAGAAAATAAATAAACAATCACTGACATGTAGGAAGGACAAAGTATTCCTACAAAATTATTTGTTGACAGATTTGGCGCTAGTGAAATAATTGTCATGGCCCGCCAAATTAAAAATAGCTATTATTATTTCTGCTAAATATTATTAAATAATAAATATATTCTTTTTTCAAAAAGTATGTCATTAGTTTTATATTTTATTATTTGTTACTAACACATATTTGCTAATTCGAGGCTTTATGCAATTATATAAAGTTTATATACTAAGCCAACATGAAAATTAATGGAAAATTCGTTAAATTTATTTAAAATCATTAATTATCTCCAAAATTCTGCATAAGATATCATAAATGTTTTTAAAAGAGCTTTGTGTAAAGGTTGACTCAACATAAGCAAAGATATAGGGTGCTATTAAAAAAAATCAGGTTGCCTTGGGCTGAAGTTAAGCAAGTGGTCGGGATTTTAGTGGGCACCTATACATAATTACATTGATTCCAGTTTCACTGTCGTATCAAGATAAGTATGTGTGTATGGTATTTAAAATATGAATTACTTTAGTAATAAAACTCGTGAGACTAGTGGCACAAATTTTCTTGAATTTAATTTCATTCATTTTTCTATTTTTTTACGTTTCGACGGCTTTTCGTCTTTCTCAAAGGCAATTATTTTTTTCCTACAATTTTTACAAACGTTTAAATATAGTTAAGGTAAACGATTCAAAAAAAAAAACTTACTTTACTTCTTATTTCATAATATTCCAATCATCCAAGTTATACAATTAAAACATTTGTTTAATTGAGTCTCATTTATTTTTTTTAATATTAAAAGTTAATTTTAAAAACGTTTAGAACACATACAAGACGAACCACATAGTACATTAAAAAACAATGTCACTTACAAACTACAGTACTTATACCTATATAAGTATAACATATGTATCGATAGTTTATGAAATGTGTGTTTTTATTTTATTATTTTTAGATGGATGGAAAAAACCCTTTGAACCCTTCGTTTATCAATGTTTAAAATATTAATATCTAAAACAATGTCATGTACAAACTACGCTGCCTCGAACGAAAGCTTGCTGAAGAGCCATTTTTTACAAATGCGTAAATAACAATGTTGTTATTATAGATATACGGTATAGTAACTTATACAAATTGCAGTTAGTTTTCTTCGTAGTAAGTTTGCGTTTTCCTACTTGTACAACCTGTATAGTCAAAATTTCTAAGTAATGCAGCATTAAATTCTGTAAAACTTTGATATAAAACATTTATTCTAAATCAAAAATAGAGCTGTAATCAAAGGACCAAGTATTCTGTGGACAAGCCTGTACATTTGTGCTCGGTAATATTCCACTTCTCAAAGAATTTTACATTACAATGGCAAAGGAAGTATTTCCGTCGAAATGTAAAGGTACCCCAGTAAATTGCCACCACATATGGAAGTTTTCCATGGAAATATTACATTTCAGGGTAATTCTCCCCATGATATATTCACTAGTAATACTACCATAAAATTTCAATCAAGGGTGAAATATACTAATTTTATAGTAGAGATAATTTCTCTACAAGTAATATCCGCGCAATTGTAAATTATGCTTGCTTCCCGTTTTGGAATAATTTTCCCCCACTTTTCCTGTGCATATAATTCCCCATTAAGAAATCCGGTTTCGTTCATAAAAATCATCATCCCGGTAAATCCAATGTTTTTTTTTTCCTCCATGGGCGGGTGTAAAACCCGAGGAAGGCAGCTCGACCAGAGAGACCTATTGTGCCCCCATGTCCATATTTAGCCCTCTCGCTCAGGTTGCACCCTATCAAAGAAGTTCGCAATCTGGCTGAGAGTTAATTTTGTCAACTCTGGGTTCGTCCAACGATCGACCCCAAGTGCTTCTGCCTCTCCCCGTCCACTGCCGAGCAGTGAGAAGAAGGTGAGCAGGAGTTTCCTCCGCCCCCCCCCCCCCATCTCCTGCACAGGGCAGAGTCCACTAGCCCCATGCGGTGCCTGTGTTTATTTAGTGCGCAGTGCCCAGTTAAGATTCCTGTGAGTAATCTCAATCTGTCGTCCTACTCATAAAGACTGCTTACGGAGTCTTTCCTGATAAGGTTGGAGTCCTAGGGATTTACAGTGTCTAGCGCCGGCAACTCTATTCCAGAGGAAACAGTGCCTAGCAGCAAGTTGGGACCTGACAAACGTTTTGATCGCCCCATACGAGATACCACACGTCGGTTCTGGACCCACGAACGGCACCTCGCTGGCGCCCCCAGCTAACGTGTCAGCGATTTCATTGCCTCTGATCCCAGAGTGACCTGGCATCCATCTCAATGTAACGTTAAGATGTTCCGCCAGCTGTTTCAGTATTCTCTGGCACCCCAGTACCACCTCAGAGTCAAATCTGACAGCCCACAAAGCTTTGAGGGCAGCTTGGCTGTCGGAGATGATTTCAATCCTTCCATTTTTGCGTGGGCAGTTTGAGATGCCCACAGCACAAGTCTGAATGGAAATGATTTCGGCTTGGAAGACGGTGAGGGAGGTCCCTAGGCTGAAAGCTTCCCCGTCCCGCTCGCCGTCCCTCCAGATTCCAATGCCCGTGCCATTACACGTTTTCGAGGCATCGACGAACCAACGGGATATACCTCGATTTGGTTTGCGGATGTATGCAATTGCAGTTTCTCTGCTGGAGATATTCTACCCTGTATCCCCAGAGAAGCTGAAAACGGGCGAGATCTTATCTGCCTTTACGGACAGTGGTACTGTTTGTTCGATGTAGTTGAAGATGCTGGTATGATCTCCGACTTTGCCGGAGAAGCCCTTGCATCCACTACATTTTGCTCTGTAGTCCCCTAGGACTGCCTCAGACCACAGCACCAACTGCAGCGGGGAAAGCCCAAGAATGGTCTCCATAGCAGCAGTCGGCGTCGAGGACATGGCTCCCGTGATCCCCAAACAGGCAATCCTCTGGACTTTGCTAAGCGCACTTATAGCATAGCCTAGATTTGCTTTATGCCATCTTTAATCCAATGTTAGTTGCACTTGTACAGATCACGCAATAACATTTGGAGGCGTTTTTTCATATGTTTGCTTGAAGGAAACTGCTTTTCTTTGCTATTATAATTTTAAGGTTGTAGAAGTAGACACCTGGAAATGTTACCAAAGACTGAAAGAATTGCTTCTTACGCTTCCATTATATTTGTACATTATTAACTGTCTTGAATTTTCCTGTGCTACGTATTCTAATCCTTTTTATTTGGATTTCTTCCCTTTAGAATTGAAATAAAAATTTATGTCGATTACTCAACCATGTTGTGTTAACCTGTAATTTAAGCATTTTACATGTTTCTGAAACAATACTCAAATATTGATACCATAAAAAATAATTCGAAACAAAAACATTTTTTTTCCGCAAATGATCTCTTAATTACCATCCCATTACCATGAATAGAAACCAGAAGCAAGTATGATTCTGCGCATTCAAGGAAAATATTTTGAATTAATATTTTTTTTCTTTGACAATTCTTAATATGCATATCTTCGTTACGTCACTCGTTAATCATTTTAATCAGAAGAAAATAATATTTATACAATGGCTGTATTCGACGAACCATTAATCATTTTTTTAATCTAGCTGTAGCTATACGTTCAACGTAGTTCTTGTTTATCTTCAAATAATCTATTAAAACGGGTACATGTCAACAGTTTAAACATGCCTAAGCTGGTTCAATATGTGAAGTATGAGTTGATGCTAAAGCTGCGTTTTCCGAAAATCCCTTAATAGAAAAGTTGCAGGCAATAAATCGCTCTTGTGCGCGCTGAAATATATATCACCTACGCTCTCTCTTAGATCGAGGGAGAAGAATTCAGATTGCGGTCACGTGACAGCTACACACTTACGCATGGTTTCATGCACGTTACTCTCTCACCAGCACTTCCACGGACACACATTTACGTCGAGCTGCCAGTATGATTTGTCGTTGAAAGCTCTATCCTCTATGGAGTTTAGTGACTGAAATTTCTTTTTCAATAGTAAATATTGTGTTGATTTTTCAGCAGTGGAAGTCAAACGTTAGTTTCCGATAAATACATATATGACATACAACTAATATCAGCACAACCTAATGACATCTTAAACACATTACAAAACAGCAAAGGCAGAATTGATAAATTAGAAAAAAAGCGAAGTATACAAATTATATTGTGATGAAGGTAACGCAGTATGTGTAGGAGAAACGGGGAGGAAAATAAAATAACGAAACCAATAACTCAGACAAAATAGAACTGCTATACGAACAAAAGTCTTAAACTTACACTAATGGAAGGATACGAAGTACACAAACATTAAACAAAATACAAACTGCTTAAATGATCAACTAAAATTAAAATATAAGCCTATATTGACATATCCTCAAGAACATGAAAACAATTTAATTCATTTTAATCTATTTATTCACGTCTTTGGAATACATATATTCTTCTCCATACATAAACTTAAAATCATTGATCCGTTATCTGGTCAATAATATAATAATAGCACTTGGGTTTTATTCTAGTGGAAGCTTTTTATAGCAATCTGATATTTTGGTGGAGCGCACAAATCATCAGCTTGCAAAGCTACTCACCTTGTTATAGTTATGTCCTTATTGATTTGCATAATGATGTTATTGAATTTCCATATACCGAAGAAGAAAAATTGCAAACAGTTCTTCAATTTAGAGAGACAGTAAGATTTCCTTATGCAGTAGCTGCAATAGACTGCACACATATTAGATTGTTGAAGCTATGATGCAGACAACTGCTTTGTCGTAAGGTAAAGAAATGTGCTTCTCGCTATTCGACCGTGTTTCAAAGCTACTATTTCTCATCTCAATGATTCCTCTCTCAAAGTACTATGACATAGACATATTATATTTATAAATTGATTCATACTCTATCATAATATTTTGGAATATACTTCGCGGTGAAATTATAATAAAATGCTCAAATATTCAAGTGAAGAATCGCTGTTTCATTCAAAGCAGGTTTACACAAACATGTAATCCTATTCCCACATACACACGTACGTACATGTAATATGCTATTACAGATTATATGTGTCCATATGTTATGCAGCCATAACTTCTAAAATCTACAAAATACGTCAATAAAAATCTACCTTAATATAAACGTAAGTTTTTATATATAACCGTGTCTAGAATCTAATTTCGTTGTCTGAAGAGCTTAACCTTTCTTTATACATTATCCTATTCGTATCTGTCGGTCGCATTCCTTCAGAGAGAATATAAAATGTCACTATTGATTTGGACGTGTCGTTAGCCTTTAATATGTTCCCACGCAGGATTTCTCGAATGCATTATCATATAAATGGAAGTACTACTACGTATTAGGGCTTATCATTTAGGACAGTCCTCGCAATCAATGAAATCTCGTTCTGTTGTAAGACTATACATAGCATGTTCGGGAATGACAATGGAGGCTTCAGCGATTTGTAGTCTATACTTTTTGAACGAAATATATTTTTGTCGTAAAAACTTCTTTCTTTACGATAAATACGGGATATGAAGTGACAATTGTGGTAAAACGCGACAGATTTTGCCAAAGTAACTGCAAACTTTAATAATTGTAGCTGAAACTAAACATCATCATTTCGCAAGATATGATTTGCTTTTTAAATTATTTATTGTCAAAATATACATATTGAAATATGTTTAAGTACATATTATTAGTTCTGTTTAGGTACTTATTTATCTAATCTAACTATGTATCTCTAATCATAGTTGCAATCTACGAGGTATCATCTGTATTACTTCTTCGAATCTTTTTAATGTAATTTCTAGTACTGCAGTTCATTTTCTTTAATGAGACTCCACCCAGAAAGAATTAAAATCGGGAGATCTCACAAGCCATAAGATAGGACTACCGCGACAAATCCATATGTTTGGGAAATGTTCATCCCACCATTTATTAATTATGACCATAGTTGTAGAAGCTCCATTGTGTATGTAGATCATGTTATGGCGTATGTTCCGATACATGTCCCAACACATTGAGGTATCCATTAGCATCAAGACGGCTTGGTAAATAAACGAATGGATTCCCATTTAAGATGTGTTGAAAAAAATTTAATCGAAAAAAGACGTTAGACGTTACGACATAGAGCGGCTGAACTTCACAAACCCGATATATATGAAAACGTTTTCTTGTAGAACCGATTCAACGGTCTTATTACACTTTCTTTATGAAAAGCTAAATAATTACAAATCATCCTAACCCTGTGCTCCACCTGAAGGTACTACACGAGGCCACTTGTTCTAAGTACTACACACAAAAAAATCTATTATCAATCTGAATATCTTTATTTATTCAGAAATCTAAACCTAATATATGTTTAAATGAACTAAATCATGTGGGTTAGAACATAAGAGTAAATTCCCTGAAAACACAATATACTCTTAGAATAAATAGTATAAATATTTGCATTGAAGTATACTTCCTCCAAATGAACATTGTAATTGTTGTAAGGAATAAATCTATGCAATCATAGTGAGAAAGTCTGTAGATTCAAAATAAAATCTCTTATACGTTTAGTATAATGAACTAGATGCTGCGCATCTAGGAGTAGAGGAAGGTGGTACTTGAGGAAGGTGGTTTTTTGAAGTCGGTCCATTCACTTGAAAATCATCTTTTATAATGTGCAGTACGTTTAAGTAGTTTACTTTTGTTCTTACTTTTGGAACACCCTGTATAGTTGAAAATATTTTTAGGTTATACAGCATTGAATTCTGCACAACTTTTGTAGAAAAGTTTTTTTTAAAGCAAAAATACAGCTATAATCAAAGACTCAATCTTCGTGAACACCCTGTGTAGTAGAAAAATATTTTTAACTTAGTGCAGCATTGAATCTGTAAACAACTTTTGTAGGAAAGCTTTTTCCTAACATCAAAAAATAGAGCTGTAATCAAAGAGTCAGTCTCCTGAACACCCCGTATATTTAAAAAATATTTTGGGTTATGCAGCATTCAATTCTATAACACTTTGTAGAAAAGGACTTTTTCGGAATAGGTGGCGATCATTTGTCAAGTCGTATTTTCTTTAAAGAAAATATTTATTTTCCACTTTGTTTTTCCGATATTTTATACAGGTCGGTGGCCCTCACATTTGCCTACAAATATCTTTTTTAAGATTATAAGTACCTAATACCTAATTCTCTATATGAAATATTACCGGTATAAGCGATATGCCAATAGGAATGTAATTTTTCCTGTTGTTATAGCTTATTTTCCCTATGTCATCTTTTTTGTGAGTCGATCGTTATTTATGTTGTACGTATTATATACACACAATTCTGTGATTCTTGAAGACACCGAATATGAGATTATCTTTACTTAGGGCTAATTATATAAATATTCTGCGTTTAAATAAAATGATCCACTCTCATAATAATAACTACAATTCCAATTTCACGATTTTATATTTATTAGTTTTATTTATCCTTCGCGAGATTATATTAGAGAACCAACGTAAACTCCATAATATTGACAACTCATTAATTTACGTTGCTCGACAAAAAGTTATGTTAACTTTGTTAGATAAAGCACAAAAAAGCGAGAAAACACAGCTGATACATTTTTTTAATAAGTATAATATATATATTATTTTCGGTGCTTATTCCTCTATCTTATTGTGCTTCTTATTATATAGATTTTTTTGTCATTGGATGACTCGATGTAGGCAGGTATTTCACATACGGTAAACATCAATTTAGTAATAGATAGAATAGAAATAGTATTTTTCCCTATTCCCTTTTTCTCATTTCGTTTTCCCATTCCCTATCTCTATTCCCTTTTCTTATTCCCTTTACCTATTCCCGTTTCCTATTCTTATTCTCTCTTCCCTGTTCCTTATTTTCCCATTTCTTTTCCCTTTCCCTGCTCCCTTTCCCTACTCCCTTTCCCTATTCCCTTCCCCATTCCCTTTCCCTAATCCCTTTCCCCATTCCCTTCTCCTAATCCCTTTCCCCATTCCCTTTCACCATTCCCTTTTTCTATTCCCTTTTTCCGTTCCTTTTTCCTATTCTATTTACCCATTCTCGTTCCCTATATTTTATTCTCTATTCCCTTTCCCATTCCTTTCCATTCCCTTTCCCGTTCCCTTTCCCGTCCCCTTTCCGCTCCCTTTTCCCTTTCCCCTTCCCCTTTCCCGTTCCCTTTCCCGTTCCCTTTCCCGTTCCCTTTCCCGTTCCCTTTCCCGTTCCCATTCCCTTCCCATTCCCTTTCCCATTCCCTTTCCCATTCCCTTTCCCATTCCCTTTCCCATTCCCTTTCCCATTCCCTTTCCCTTTCCCTTTCCATTCCCCTTTCCCATTCCATTCCCTTTCCCATTCCCGTTCCCTTTCCCTTCCCTTTCCGTTCCCTTTCCCGTTCCCTTTCCCGTCCCATTCCCGTTCCCTATGCCGTCCCGTTCCCTTCCCGTTTCCCTTTCCCATTTCCCTTCCCTTCCCTTTCCCATTCCCTTTCCCATTCCCCTTTCCATTCCCGTTCCCTTTTCCCGTTCCCATTCCCGTTCCCATTCTCGTTCCCATTCCCTTTCCCATTCCCTTTCCCATTCCCATTCCCTTTTCCCATTCCCTTTCCTTTCCCATTTCCTTTCCCATTCCCTTTCCCATTCCTTTCCCTTCCTATTCCTTTCCTATTCCTTTTCCCATTCCCATTCCCTTTCCTATTCCTTTCCCATTCCCTTTCCAATTCCCTTTCCCATTCCCTTTCCCATTCCCTTTCCCATTTCCTTTCCACTTCCCTTTCCCATTCCTTTCCCTATTCCCTTCCCCATTCCCTTTCCCTATTCCTTCCCTAGTTTCCCTTCTCCTAATGCCTTTTCCCATTCCCTTTTTTCATTTCTTTTTCTATCCCTTTTTCCGTTTCTTTTTCTATTCTATTACCCATTCTCGTTCCTAGTTTATTCTCTATTCCTTCCATTCCCTTTCCCATTCCCATTCCCTTTCCCATTCCCTTTTCCATTCCCTTTCCCATTCCCTTTCCCTTTCCTTTCCCATTCCCTTCCCATTCCCATTCCGTTCCCATTCCTTTTCCCTTTCCCATTCCCTTTCCCATTCCCATTCCTTTCCCATCCCTTCCCATCCCCTTTCCCATTCCCTTTCCCTTTCCCATCCCTTTCCATTCCCTTTCCCATTCCCTTTCCCATTCGCCATTCCCTTTCCCGTTCCTTTCCTTTCCCATTCCCTTCCCCTTCCTTTCCCTTTCCTTTCCATTCCCTTTGCCTTTCCCTTTCCATTCCCTTTCCCATTCCATTCCCGTTCCATTCCTTTCCCTTTCCCATTCCTTTCCCATTCCCTTTCCCATTCCCTTTCCGATCCCCTTTCCCATTCCCTTTCCCATTTCCTTTCCCATTCCCTTTCCCATTCCTTTCCCATTCCCTTTCCCATTCCCCATTCCCTTTCCCATTCCTTTTCCCACTCCCGTTCCTTTCCGTTCCTTTCCTTCCCGTTCCCTTCCCGTTCCCTTTCCCATTCCCTTACCCATTCGCTTTCCCATTCCCTTTCCCATTCCCATTCCCTTTCCCATTCCCTTCCCATTCCCTTCCCATTCCTTTCCTTCCCTTCCCATTCCCATTCCCTTTCCCTTTCTCCTTCCCTTTCCCATTTCCTTTCCCATTCCCTTTCCCATTCCTTTCCCATTCCTTCCCTTTCCCTTTCCCATTCCCATCCCTTTCCATTCCTTTCCCCATTCCCTTTCCATTCCCTTTCCCATTCCCTTTCCATTCCCTTTCCCATTCCTACCCATTCGCTTTCCCATTCCCTTCCCATTCCCATTCCCTTTCCCATTCCCTTTGCCATTCCCTTTCCATTCCCTTTCCCATTCCCTTTCCATTCCTTTCCATTCCTTTCCCATTCCCTTTCCCTTCCTTTCCCATTCCCTTTCCATTCCCTTCCCTTTCCGTCCCTTCCCATTCCGTTCCCTTCCCGTTCCCTTCTCCTTTCCTGTTTCCTTTCCCGTTCCCTTCCTTTCCCTTTCCGTTCCCGTTCCCAGTTCCGTTTCCCTTTCCCGTTCCCTTTCCCGTTCCTTTCCCGTTCCCTTTCCCGTCCCATTCCCTTCCCGTTCCCTTTCCATTTCCTTCCATCCCCTTTCCCTTCCGTTCCCATCCCATTCCCATTCCCTTCCCATTCCTTCCCTTTCCTTTCCCATTCCCTTCCCATCCGTTCCTTCCCTTTTCCATTCCCTCCATTGCCTTTCCCATTCCTTACCCATTCGCTTTCCCATTCCTTTCCCTTCCCATTCCCATTCCCCTTCCCATTTCCCTTTCCCATTCCATTCCTTCCCATTCCTTTCCCATTCCTTTCCTTCCCTCCCATTCCCTTTCCCATCCCTTTCCATCCCTTTCCTTTTCCCACCGTTTCCATTTCGTCCCTTTCCCGTCCCTTTCCCGTTCCCTTTCCCGTCCCTTCCCGTTCCCGTTCCCGTTTCCCTTTCCCGTTCCCTTTCCCGTTCCCTTTCCGTTCCGTTTCTCCCGTTCCCATTCCCTTTCCCATCCCTTTCCCATCCCCTTTCCCATTCCCTTTCCCCATTCCCATTCCTCTTTCCATTCCCTTGCCCATTCCCTTTCCCATTCCCTTCCCATTCCTTTCCCATTCCCATTCCATTCCCTTTCGCATTCCCTTTCCTATTCCCTTTCCCATTCCCTTTCCCATCCCTTTCCATTCCCTTTCCGCTTTCCATTCCTTTCCATTCCCTTCGCTTCCATTCCCTTTCCCATTCCCGTTCCCTTTCCCGTTCCCTTTCCCTTTTCCCGTTCCCTTTCCGTTCCCTTTCCCGTTCCCTTTCCCGTTCCCGTCTTCCGTTCCCTTTCCCTGTTCCCTTTCCCTTTCCTTTCCCTTCCCTTTCCCGTTCCCATTCCTTTCCATTCCCTTCCCCATTCCCTTTCCCATCCCCTTTCCCATTCTCCTTTCCCATCCCATTCCCTTTCCCATTCCTTCCCATTCCCTTTCCATTCCCTTTCTATTCCCTTTCCCATTCCCTTCCATTCCCTTTCGCATTCCGTTTCCCATTCCCTTCCCATTTCCTTCGCCCATTCCCTTTCCCATTCCTTTCCCATTCCCTTTTCCATTCCATTCCCTTCCCTTCCCATCCTTTCCCATTCCCTTTTCCCATTCCCTTTCCCATTCCCTTTCCCATTCCTTCCATTCCCTTTCCCAATCCTTTTCCCATTCCCTTTCCATTCCCTTCCCATTCCCATTCCTTTCCCATTCCCTTTTCCCATTCCCTTTCCTATTCCTTTCCCTTCCTTCCCATTCCCTTTCCCATTTCCCTTTCCCATTCCCTTTCCCTTTTATAACATCCCATAAGTTACAGCTTTAAAAAAATAGTTGGCGATTTCCCTATATTTCAATTTTCTTCCCACTTATTCGCCATTTTATTTTTCAAAAAAATATTATCAGCATCAAATGCAACGATCCAAAACACCCACAAATGTCTGTTGCAGAATGTCATTTTTTAATAATATTCCTCCATTTTAGTCGCGCTATCATGTATTTGATTCTATTTCGCAAATGAGTGGCCCAAAAAATTGCATACGGTCTTCAAGCCTTCAAAAAAAAATTGCGTTTTCTTTTATATTTTCAAAAGTCTCTGCCCCATATTGCGTCCGCCCATTTTATTTTGCCAAAAACTAATATCAGAATCAAATTTAGCGACCTCAAAAACGCTTGCATACGAACGTCTGTTCAAAATGTCTCCTGTAGTTTCAAATTTCTCTTCAATATTGAATCTCCATTTTATTTTTTCTAAAGACTCTTGTAAAATCGAATTTCAGCACTACAAAAGGCTTTTGAACACAAATATCTGTTGCAAAATGCCATTTTTTTTAATACTCTTCTTCCGTTTTAATCGCGCCATTCTTGTTTTGATTCTATTTCGCAATATAGTGACCCAAAAAATCGCGTAAAAATTCCCGATATTATGTCTGCTATTTTTGTTCTACGTAAAATTTAAAAATGAATAATATATAGAAAGTCTTTTTCCTAAAATCAAAAATAGAACTTAATCAAAGACCAAGTCTTCGTTTGGACAGTCTATATAGTCCAAAAATATTTTTAAGTTTATGCCCTATTGAATTTCAATAATTCCAAGTTTTAAAAATTGAATTTCCGCTGTTATTTTACAATATTTTAAACGTTTTTCGACTTTACCGCATTCTTATGCACTAATTATGTTTTATTTAATATACACTATTAATAAAAGCGATTAGATACATACATTCTCCACGTGTGGGTAATAAATGGAGACGCTGTAGATTTTCATCATTAAAAATAAGATATTAATATGTGCTATGAGAAAGTTAATTAGCTTTGATGAAATAAATAAAAGCAAATATTCCGTGTGTTGCTTCGCTTTAACATAAAAATATGTTTAATTCATTTATAAAACGAATATTAATTATTGAGCCAATATGTATATTTTGTTTTTATTTTATTCTGAACTGTTACTTGCTTTGACTCCTTTAATATTCATTTCATAATAATTTTGCGAATTGACAATTCATACCGTCTTCGCTTGCGCGCGCAGGTTAAACCACTTCATTCGTATCGTACCGACTCTTCGGTTATCTTATATTTTTACGCGTTTGTGCAACGGTAAAATTCCACTACGTTTAATCACGTCAGATCACGTTTAATTTTGTTTGGTCGTGTACTTTTCTAAAATCACCTTAGCTGGACATCTATAGTACGCCAGCGGAACTATTCTTGCCCATATATATTATATTTTTTATATTATATTGTTTTGGTTTAATCGAGACTGTCAATGAGTAACAACAGTTTATAACTGAGTCACAAAGATCTTAGCTCACTACGTCACAACTGAGTAAGTCCCCCGTCTTTCTGACGTAAACTTCGTTATACGCGTAAGCATACCGTATTAGTGTACCATGTTTACTTCTGATGGCGCAGTGTTGTTTCCAATGGCGTACGTATGTTATCTATTTTATACGAATTGAATAATAGATAGTACAATAGGACTCTCGTGTGATGTAATTTAGTCAAATATTTTCAATAATCAATTCCTTGTAATGATCAGAAAAAATACTTTCAATGTAAGGGAATGGGTGGCGGTAACAAAGAAATCGATTGGTGATATGGCAGATCATATAAAATTACAGAAACCTGTTTTAAACAAAATAATAATAATAATAATTAGATTTATGACAACACAATTCAAGTACATTGTTCAAAAAGTAAATTAGTACAATTTATTGGAAAAATAGTACCATCTGTTAGCCAATCTCAATACATTGTTAAAAGCATAGACACGGCTTATGGTGAATATAACAATTGTGTCATCACATTTTAGTACAGATTTAAAAAAATAATAAGACTATTAATTAAAAATTAGTTTATCTTCTTTGATATTTGCAGAAGAATTATATCTTGATAGCTTAAACTCTTTTAAATAGAATTAATGAAAGCTTCGCTAGTAAAATCGTTAATAATTTTAGATAAAGTAATGTACTATTGTGCAGGAAGGTAGTTAAATAATTGCTAAGTATTTGATATTTTTTTATTCGAAGAATAATGTTAATAAAGTACATACGTGTGTTCCCAAATATAATAATTATAACTTTCCTTAACGTAATGGAAATCCATTGAATCGCTGTGCCTTTTTAAATACTTCTTCCAGATGTAAAATTCCCATTTAAATGGCATCGGCAGGCATTATCACCATAAAAAAACTTGAAGGTATACTTTAATTCTAACAAAGCATTATTCTCAGTATATATAATTCTTCGATATAATTATCACAGCGTTGGCCAAATTTTCCTTTCGGAGGGGAACTAAATGGGCTCGACACTTATTGCGAGAAGCTTTACGATAAACTTTAGCACATCTGAAGCTCTCCTGTGAAGTACATTCTGTTTGATGCTGTGATACTACATTCTTTTCGGTCTCTAAAGTAGAAAAAAATATGGCCGTTATGCATTGACATGCTCTCTCGAAACTTGCCTCAACGTTTTCTCTAAAAATTTTATAATTTATTAATCACGAAACATACTTGACCGTGTATACGTGTATCTATTTTTACCTTTTTAAGCAACGTATTGCATCCATAAGCGAATATAAGTTCAATTGCTTCAACATCGCTTTTTTATTCGAATACATGAGGTTATGAACATACTCCATCACGATGGCAATATTTTTCGATTTTCATCTGCGTTCGTTACTGTATCGCTTTATAGCATTTGTCGAACCATGTTTTGACTTCTTTACACCTGGCTGTAAAATGAAGATCCGGCCACGAAATTCGGAAGTTTGCCGGCGCGATTAATACGACACATTCGTACGAATTCCGTCAAACAAAGCGCGCGTTCCGGCAAAAAACATCGCTCTATAATCGAACTCGTTTGAAAAAAATAACGCGTTTATCCCATTTTAGGTTCGAACTGCTAAGAGGAAAACATTAAGAAATCTTTCCGAACATTTAAACGCCCACTCCCAGAGCGGGCACCTGCGTTTTGCAACGATCGCCACAAAGACCCCAATGTGTGACAACCGAAATCGCAAATCTGACGTTTCTGCAGCGCGGTCGGTTGCAGTGACCGTTTCGCTTCTCCACCGCCTACTACGGATCTAATCTTCGCGCGTAATTTTTCTCTCCTTTTCGTACTTTTGCCATAAACAGAAATACCGCAGTCACGGTGGGAACCGTCTCGCCCATTCGGTCGTCTATCATTTCCCTTTCAATTAACCTGCGCTTTCGGATCCTTTGCCGTAATAGTTCCTAATCGAATTTACACGTCGTTATATTGGGCGACGCCGCTGCTGTTAGACAAGGATAGAGCTATCAAACTTTAGTAATATTAATAGATGCTGCGCATCTAGGCGAGTAGAGAAGGTGGTACTTGAGGAAGGTTGTTTTTTGAAGTGCGTCCATTCACTTGAAAATCATCTTTTATATAATTGTGCAGTACGTTTTAATGTAGTTACTTTTGTGCGTTACTTTTGGAACACCCTGTATAGTGAAAATATTTTTACGGTTATGGCACATTAATTCTGCACAACTTTTGCTAGAAAAGTTTTTGTTGTACGTATTATATACACGTGATTTCTTGAAGACACCAAATATGAGATTATCTTTACTTAGGTGCTAATTATATAAATATTTCCCGTTTCCCCATTCCCTTTCCCGATTCCCATCCCTTTCCCATTCCTTTTACCCCATTCCCTTTCCCCATCCATTCCCTTTCCATTCCCTTTCCCATTCCTTTCCCATCCCATTTTCCCTTTCCCATTCCCTTTCCATTCCCTTTCCCATTCCCTTTCCCATTCCCTTTCCCATCCCATTTCCCTTTCCATTCCCGTTCCCATTCCCGTTCCCATTCCCGTTCCCATTTCCCTTCCCAATTCCCATTCCTTCCCATTCCCTTTCCCATTCCCTTCCCATTCCCTTCGCCATTCCCCGGTCCCATTCCCGTTCTCCCATTCCCTTTCCCATTTCCCTTTCCCATTCCCTTCCCATTCCCGCTTCCCTTCCCTTCCCTATTTCCCATTAAGCTTTCCCATTCCCTTTCCTCATCCCTTATCCAATCCCTTTCCCATTCCCATCCCTTTCCCATTCCCTTTCTCCATTCCCGTCCCATCCCTCCCATTTCGTGTCCCATTCCCGTCCCATTCCCATTAACTTCCATTCCCTTTCCAGTCCCTTTTCCCATTCCCTTCCCTTCCCTTCCCATTCCCCTTTCCCATTCCCGTTCCCTTTCCCATTTCCATTCCCATTCCCATGCCGTTCCCTTCCCGTTCCATTCCCCGTTCCCATCCCGTTCCCATTCCCTTTTCCCATTCCTTTTCCCAGTTCCCTTTCCCATTCCCTTTCCCTATCTCCTTTCCCATTCCCTTTCTCATTCCCTTTCCCATTTCCCTTTCCCATTCCCTTTCCCAGTTTCCCTTCCATTCCCTTTCCCATTCCCTTTCCATCCCTTTCCATTCCCTTTCCCATTTTCCCTTTCCCATTCCCTTTCCTTCCCTTCCCATTCCCTTCCCATTCCCTTTCCCATTTCCTTTCCCATCCCTTTCCCATTCCCTTCCCATTCCCTTTCCCATCCCTCCCATTCCCTTTCCCATTCCTTTCCATTCCCTTTCCCATTCCCTTCCCATTCCCTTCCATTCCTTTCCCATTCCTTTTCCATGTCCCTTCCATTCCCTTTCCCATTCCCTTTCCCAGTCCCTTTCCATTTCCCTTAGTCCCATTCCCTTCTCCCATTCCTTTCCCATTCCCTTTTTTCCCCATTCCCTTTTCCCATTCCCTTTCCTTCCTTTCCCATCCCCTTTCCCATTCCCTTTCCCATCCCTTTTCCCATTTCCCTTTCCCATTCCCTTTCTCCATTCCCTTTCCCATTTGTCCCTTTCCCATTCCCTTCCCATTCCCTTTCCCATTCCCTTTTCCCATTCCCTTTCCCTTCCCTCTTCCCATTCCCTATTTCCCATTTCCCTTTCCCATCCCTTTCCCATTTCCCTTTCCATCCTTTCCCATTCCCTTTCCCATTCCCTTTCCCATTCCTTTCCCAGTTCCCTTTTTCCCATTCCCTTTCCCATTCTTTCCCATTCCTTTCCCATCCCGTTTCCCATTCCCTTTTCCCATTCCCTTTCGCCATTTCCCTTTGCCCATTCCCTTTCCCATTCCCTTTCCCATTCCCTTTCCCAATTCCCTCCCATTCCCTTTCCCATTCCCTTTCCCATTCCCTTCCCATTCCCTTTTCCCATTCCCTGTCCCATTCCCTTTCCCATTTCCCTTTCCATTCCCTTTCCCATTCCCTTTCCCATTCCCTTTCCCATTCCCTTTCCCATCCTTTCCCATTCGCCTTCAACATTCCCTTCCCATTCCCTTTCCCATTCCCTTTCCCATTTATAACATCCCATAAGTTACCAGCTTTAAAAAAATAGTGGCGATTTTCCTATATTCAATTTTCTTCCCACTTTATTCGCCATTTATTTTTCAGAAAAATATTATCAGCATCAAAAAAATGCAACGATCCAAACACCCAAAATGTCTGTTGCAAAATGTCATTTTTTAATAAATATTCCTCCATTTAGTCGCGGCTAGCATGTATTGATTCTAATTCGCAACTAGTGGCCCAAAAAATTGCATAAGTCTCAAGCCCTTCAAAAAAATGCTTTTTCTTTTATATTTCAAAAGTCTCTGCCCCATATTGCGTCCGCCATTTTATTTTGCCAAAAACTAATATCAGAATCACAATTTAGCACCGATAAACCGCTTGCATATCAACGTCTGTTGCAAAAGTGTCCCCTATATTTCACAATTTTCTCTTCAATATTGAATCCTCCATTTTATTTTCCTAAAAACTCTTTAAGAAATCAATTCAGCAGCTACAAAAGGCTTTGAACACAAAATATCTGTTGCAAAAAATGCCATTGTCTTTAATACTCTTCTTCCACGTTTTAATCGCCCGCCATCTGTTTTGATTCTTATTCGCAAATAGTGACCCAAAAAGTCGTGTAAAAATCCCCGATATTATGTCTGATATTTTATCTTTCTACGTTAAATTTAAAAATGGGATATAATATAAGAAAGTCGTTTTGCCTAAAATCCAAAATAGATCTGGTAATCAAAGGACCAAGTCTTCGGTTGGACAGTTCTGTGATATAGTCAAAAATATTTTTAAGTATGCCCCTATTGAATTCCAATAATTCCAAGGGTTTAAAAAATTGAATTTCCCGCTTGTTATTGTGACAATATTTTATAACGTTTTCGACTTACCGCCATTCCTTATGCACTTAATTATGTTTTTTATTTTAATATACCTATGATAAGCGATAGATACATACATTTTCAACGCGAGGTGTAATAAATCCGAAGACGCTGTAATTTCATGCATTAAAAATAAGATATAATATGTGCTATGAAGAAAAAAGTTAATAGCATTTGACGAAATAAATAAAGCAAATATTCCGCTGGTGAGCTTCGCGTTTACATAAAAACAATTCATTATTTGAATGCTTCTACCTCTTCCCTGCGCGCCGCAGTTAACCACTTTCATTCGATCGACCGACTCTTCGCTTATCTCTATATTTTTACGCGTTTGTGCAACGGAAAATTCCACTTACGGTTTAATCACGTCAGATCACGCTTTAATGAATTTGTTATGCCCCTAAAATTATTTATACATCAACATTAAAAAAATTCTTACAAAACTAAACCTATATTTGTAATCAAGAGTAATGGCTCTAGTAATTTTATCTTCAAATAATTATACACGAATAACATTTTGAGTATTGTAAATTATGTCATTTAAACACGCTCGGAAAATCGATGGCCAAAATAAACAACAACAAGAAAAGACTACATATATGCCGAACAATACTTTTCCGAAAGCTAACCCTCGACTATTAATCGCCGACAAACAACGCCGCCAATCCTTTCGCTTAGATATTTATATATTCGCAAGAATTCTTGAATTTTAACTTCGCCAGTTCCGCGAAATAAATGTGATTAACGAATCTTAGAATCGGACACGTGCAATCGCTGATAGATTATAAAGGAGACCTGTATCTCCCTACGTTTCCTAATGGCTTATTTTTCTCCTGTAATACTTTTTAATTGATTCTACAATGGAATCAATACAAAGCCAAAATTACTTTTTTTAAAGCGTTTTAAAACTGTCGTCTCGAAGCTGTATGATTTTTAGCAAAAATAGCAAACATATATCATTTTCAAATAAAAATATTTTCATATCCCAAGTAATAGGTAGTATTAAAAATGACTTTTAGAATCTGCACACGCGCAATCGCTGGTAGATTAAAGGCAGATATGCGTCCTTTCCTTGCGTTTCCTACATGGCTTATTTTCCGTATGTGCATCTTTTCTGTGAGTCGATCGTTACTTATGTTGTACGTATTATATACACACAATTCTGTGATTCTTGAAGACACCGAATAT
>RXPK01000287.1:4361330-4740609 GCA_004143645.1 Protaetia brevitarsis | reverse complement strand
AAATCTGTGATATTGTAGTTTATAGAGCATGTTCTTAATTTAAATTTTGCAGGTCATGAGACACATAGGTCGTCAAAGTCTGGTCTCTGGGGTCTCTCTTCAAGCTAATCTTCAACTAGGTATATGCGTTGAGCATCTTCTAATACTACATCGGTCGTTTACATTTAAGCTGTGTTTTTGTCGGTGCCCTGTGGCAGTAGTCGCTTAATGATAACCACATCTCCAACTTCGTTGCTATTCAATAAAATCTTCTTTTGTCGAAATAAGTTTTGGACTTTTGCTGTACTTGGTCGCGAGCCTCTTCTTTCCCTGTTTCCGTGTCTTCTCTGGTGTGTTGCGGCGCTTCTCGTCTCGCCCATCGGCACAATATAACCTATAGGATTCCAAAAATATGATTCCTATCATTTTGTTGAACGTCGTGTTAATCTTTCTCTCCACGCTTTTCGAGTCTTTGTCCCATGTTTCCTCCCTGAAGTTCACAGACACATCTCCTTAAGTTTCTGAACAAAATTATTTAAATTTTCTCCACTATCTTGCCCAACGAAAAGTGTCTCCATTTGGTCATGACACTTGATTACGGTCGCCTTTCTCATATTGTCTAGTAACACGTGTAGCCATCTCTCTTTTCATTCACTGCACTTTTTGTTTCGGCAAATGAGTGATATGTAGTTTAATGGTGCATGTATAATTAAATTTGCAGGGTCAAAAGAGAGCTAATTATACCAAAAAGGTTGATTGACAAACGAACAAAGAAGTTTTAGGGTCAATGTGAGTAGAAAATAGCAATTAAAATGCTATTATCTGTTTATATAGTGAACAATCTCTAATTTTTCACCTAAAATCTGTAAAAGAAAATAATGTGAAATAATTTTTTATTACATACTAGTTACTTCAGTAGACCATTAAAAAATATATATTTTTTGGAGTACAATATAAATCTGACGCATTTTCTTCATTCACTTGCACTTCCTTGAATAGTCGGTTGTCCTCTATTCCATAGCATTCTATTCGTATTATTTCTTCCTTTGTGAGGTCTTCAATAGTTGTATTAATTATTGCGGGCGCACAACTGGATCACTAGTATTCGATCTCTTTCATTGATTATCTGATATACGCCAAACCTTTTCTCTTATACTTCTCTGTCAAACCGCTGAAGTTGCAGGTTCGATGGCTGCTCAACTCAACAATCCACGTCGTTCATCTTGTTTACCGCTCTGTGTCTATTTCGAAACTATACTCTGGAAGTTGCGGCATACCATCTAGCTATTTGTGATGTAAACAGTGTTGGACAAAATAGGAGAAGTGATTTAATTATACAGCGACTAATATACTAGTGCTAATTCGTGTCAGGATACACTGAGAAAACAAGATGTGTTGAATCAGCCAAAATTTGGTTGATCCAACCAAAAATTTAGGTTAAATACAGTCAACCAAATTTTAAATTTAAATTAACTAAATGACTTTTGTCAATAAATGTTGGTTAATGAATAATATTGCACATTTAAATCAAGTGAATGGGATAGGGTGATTTAACCAAACACGCTTGTTGTGTTGCAATTTTTTTTTTTGTTGAATTTACAAACGTTTGTTAGTACAACCAAATTAGAGCGTTGATTTAACAACTCGAAATCATTGATCCAACATTGTTTTCTTTCATTAGACATTCTATTTTCCAAAATGAAATTTTGGCTTAACTTAATAAATTTGTTGTGAGCACAAATCTTTTGGTGAAAAACTAAACAATTTTGTTGACACAATAAATACTTTCGTTAATGTAAGCATAGATTTGTTGCCCAACATATATTATCGTTCGGTCAAATGTCCTGATTTTCGTTGAATTAACCAAAAAGAAGTATTGCTTCAACAACATTGAATTGTCAGCTTAACTAATGCCTGTACTTGAAACAAATGTATTTTTTTTGTGCTTCTAAAATTCAATAATTGTATCAACTTTATTCCTACAAGTAAAACTGTCTCACATAAAACTTTAAAAAAAAATATATATTGCGAAAAATTTAAAATAAAAATAAAATTATATTCTTTGTATTCTAACGCGTAACAGAAAATTATATACACATGTAGCTACATGAAAAGATAAATTTAGGTGCAATATCAGAATTTCAGCTAATTGTGCGAACAGTTTGCCTGAAAGAATAATATTGCTTCTAATCCGTATTTGAAAGAACAAATACTTGAAACCAGACACAGGTAGGATCATTATTTCATTATAAACCAGTGCTTTTGGCCATATGCGATTGTTTTCCATATTGCAGAACTAACAGTCCTTTTCCTTCCAAGTGCGTTAGTAATTAAGCAGGATTTTAGACTAAAAAATTATCTAAATTTTAAAGTTATTATTCATCAAAATTATACAATATCCAAACATATTGTTCCTAATAATATTATGTAATTCTAAGTACTTATGCCAGGATATTAAAAATATAAATATTCAACTTATGTATTAATTTCTTAACTAAATAAAGACGAATTCATGTTAGTATTCAGAATGGTATCGCTTCGCAAAAAAAATAACATTCCCCCAACAAAATATATTTGTTTTACATAGGGTCAAAGGAAAACATGCTTCCAAAATGATGAGATGTTAATGTGTATAATAGGGATGAAAACGAAATACAAACTAAACAGTAACTTCGGAACAATGAAAGTAAACATCAACTGCGCCTGTAAAACATTATGAATTGGAAACTAGATGCTGCGCATCTAGGAGTAGAGGAAGTGGTACTTGAGAAAGGTTTTTTGAAGCGGCCATTCACTTGAAAACCATCTTTTATAAGTGCAGTACGTTTTAAGTAGTTTACTTTTTGTTCTACTTTGGAACACCTGTATAGTTGAAAATATTTTAGGTTATGCAGCATTGAATTCTGCAACAACTTTTGCAAAAAGTTTGTTGTACGTATTATATACACGTGATTCTTGAAGACACCGAATATGAGATTATCTTTACTTAGGCTAATTAATATAAATATTCGCGTTTAAATAAAATATCCACTCTCATAATATAACTACAATTCCAATTGACGATTTTTATAATTTATTAGTTTTATTTATCCTTCGCGAGATCATATTTATAGCCACGAAATTCCATAATATTGAAAACTCATTAATTTACGTGCTCGACAAAAGTTATATTAGACGTTTGTTAGATAAAGCACAAAAAAAGCGAGGAAACACAGCTGATAACATTTTGTGTTTAATAAGCTATATATATTCAGTGCTTATTCTCTCTATCTATATTGTCTGCTTATTATAAAGATTTTTTTTTGTCATTGGCTGACTCGATGTAGGCAGGTATTTCACATACCGTAAACATAATTAGTAATAGATAGAATGAAATAGATTTTTCCCATTCCCTTTTTCTCATTTCTGTCCCTTCCGTATCCTATTCCTTATAATTCCCTTTCTATTTTTCCTCTAGTCCTTTCCCTACTCCTTTCTATCCCTTCCTAATCCCTTCCTCTTTCCATTCCCTTCCCTATTCAATTTCCCTCCCTTTCCCTATTTCTCTACTTATTCCCTATTCCCTTTCCCATTCTCTTTCACTTTCTTCCCCATTCCCTTCCCTATTCTTTTCCCTATTCTCATTCCCATTCTCGTCCCTATCTCATTCTCCATTCCCTTTCCCATTTCCTTCCTATCCCTATTCCCTTGTTCAATTCCTATTTCTTTCCCCTTTTCCTATTTCCATCCCTATCCCTTTCCCAATTCCTTTCCAATTCCGTTCCATTCCCTTTCCATTCCCATTCCATTCCTCCTTCCATCCTATTCCATTCCATTCCCTTCCCTATTCCATTCCCATTCCATTCCCGTCCCTTTCTCGTTCCCATTCCCTTCTCCATTCCTTTCCCTTCATTCCTTTCCCATTCCCTTTCCATTCCCTTTCATTCCTTTCCCTTCCCATTCCCTTCCCTTCCCATTCCCTTTCCATTCCTTCCATTCCATTATCCCATTCCATTCCTTTCCCTCTCCTTTCCCATCCTTCCCATTCCCTTCCCATTCCTTCCCATCCATCCCTTTCCATCCCATTCCCTTTCCATTCCCTTTCCCATTCCCTTCCTCTTTCCATTCCCTTTCCATTCCCTTTTCCCATTCCCTTCCCATCCCTTCCCATTCCCTTTCGCATTCCCTTTCTCCCATTCCCTTCCCATTCCCATTCCGTTTCCCATTCCACCTTCCATTCCCTTTCCCATTCCCTTCCTTCCCATTTCCCATTCCTTTCCCATCCCTTTCCCATTCCTTCCCTTCCCATTCCATTCCCATTCCCTTCCCATTCCTTCCCATTCCATTCCCTTTCCCATTCCCTTCCCATTCCCTTTCCCATTCCCTTTCCATTCCCCTTTCCCCCTATCCCTTTCCATCCCTCCCATTCCTTTCCCATTCCCTTTCCCATTCCCATTCCTATTCCCTTTCCCATTCCTTTCCCATTCCCTTTCCATTCCCTTTCCCATTCCCTTTCCATTCCCTTCCCATTCCCTCCCATTCCTTCCCTTCCCTTTCCCATTCCCTTTCCCATCCCTTTCCCTTTATAACATCCCATAATTACAGCTTTAAAAAAATAGTTGCGATTTTCCCTATATTTCAATTTTCTCCACTTATTCGCCATTATATTTTTCCAAAAATATATTATCAGCATCAAATACAACGATCCAAACACCACAAATGTCTGTTGCAAAATGTCATTTTTTAAAATATTCCTCCATTTTAGTCGCGCTATCATGTATTTGATTCTATATTCGCAAATAGTGGCCAAAAAATTGCATAAGTCTCAAGCCTTCAAAAAAAAAATTGCGTTTTCTTTTATATTTCAAAAGTCTCTGCCCCATATTGCGTCCGCCATTTTATTTTGCCAAAAACTAATAATCAGAATCAAATTTAGCGACCTAAAAACGCTTGCATACGAACGTCTGTTGCAAAAGTCCCCATATTTCAAAATTTTCTCTTCAATATTGAATCCTCCATTTATTTTTCTAAAAACTCTTGTAAGAATCAATTCAGCACACAAAAGGCTTTGAACACAAATATCTTGCAAAAATGCCATTTTTTTACTCTTCTTCCGTTTTAATCGCGCCATCTTGTTTTTGAGTTCTATATTCGCAATAGTGACCCAAAAAATTGTGTAAAAATCCCGATATTATGTCTGATATTTTATTTTTCTACGTTAAAATTTAAAAATGGAATAATAATATAGAAAGTCTTTTTCTAAAAATCAAAAATAGAACTGTAATCAAAGACCAAGTCTTCGGTTGGATAGTCTATATAGTCAAAAATATTTAAGTTATGCCCATGGAATTCCAATAATTCAAAGTTTTAAAAATTGAATTTCCCGCTGTTATTGTGACAATTTTTATAACATTTTCGACTTACGCGCATTTTATGCACTAATTATGTTTTTATTTTAATATACACTATTAATAAAAGCGATAGATACATCAATTCTCCACGCGTAGTGTAATAACTCGAAAACGCTGTAGATTTCATGCATTCAAAATAAGATATAATATGTGCTATGCGAAAGTTAATAGGCATTTGACGAAATAAATGAAAGCAAATATTCCGTGTGTTGCTTCGCTTTAACATAAAATATGTTTTAATTTCATTATTAAACGAATATTATCCATTGAGCCAATATGTATATTTTGTTTTTTATTTTATTTACTGAACTGTTACTTGCTTTACTCCTTTAATATTCATTTCATAATAATTTTGCGAATTGACATTTCATTTATGAATGCTCTACTCTTTCGCTGCGCGCGCAGTTTAACCACTTTCATTCGTATCGTACCGATCTCTTTTGGTTATCTTATATTTTTACGCGTTTGTGCACGGAAAATTCACTTACGTTTAATCACGTCAGATCACGTTTAATATTTGTTGGTCGTGTACTTTTCTAAAATCAGCCTAGCTGGACATCTATAGTACGCCAGCGGAACTATTCTTTGCCATATATATTATATTTTTTTATATTTATATTGTTTTGGTTTAAGCGAGACTGTCAATGGAAGTAACAACAGTTTATTAACTGAGTCAACAAAGAGATCTTAGCTCACTACGTCACAATGAGTAAGTCCCCTTTCTGACGTAACTTTCGTATGCGCGTAAGCATACCGTATTATTTGTAACCATGGTTACTCTATGGCAGTGTTGTTCCGAAGCGTACTATTGTACTATTTTAGTACAATTGAATAAACGTAGTACAATAGTACCTCATTGAGGATTTAGTACAATATTTTCAATTAATTAATTCCTTGTAATTATTCAGAAAAAAATAATTTTCAATGTATGGGAATGGGTGGCGGTAAAAAGAAATCTGATTGTGTGATGATGGCAGATCATATCAAATTACAGAAACCTTTTTAAACAAAATAATAATAATAATAATAATTAGAATTTATTGACATACTACAATTCAAGTCATTGTCAAAAGTAATAGTACGAATTTATTGGAAAATAGTACCATCTGTTAGCCAATCTCAATACATTGTTTAAAAGCATTAGAAACAACACTACTCTATGGTGAAATATATACAATTGTGTCATCACATTTGATGTACAGATTTTAATAAAAATAATAAGACTTATATAAATTAGTGTATCTTCTTGATATTCGCAGAAGAATTATATCTTGATGGCTTAAACTCTTTTAAATATAATAATGAAAGGCTTCGCTAGTAAAATCGTTAATAATTTAGATAAAGTAAAGTACTAGTTTTGCAGGAAGGTGGTAAATAAGTTTAATACACAGAGTCCGGTAACCGAACCCGGTAATCTGAACTCCGCTAATCCGAACAGGCTCAAAAAAAACCAATATTTGATGGGGAAAAAAGGTCACTGAGTAAATAAAAAACAAAGCAATGTAATCTGAAATACAAACTTTAATTTACAGCCACGGTATTGGGTACTAAATACAATATATTTACTACGTACACAATGTTAATTAAACACACTAGTAACTATTTTTTTGGAACCCAAGAAGTCAGTAATCGTCTTTGACGTAATGAAGATAGCCTGTTGACCGATGCAAAGTTGCGCCATCGCCGCATGAACATCAAGTCTGCGGCTGTAGCAGTAGACTGTTGCTCGAGATAGCGTAGGGCGACGTCTAGGGCAGCTGCAGCGTCTGCATGTGGCACCAATTCACACACGGGCTCGTCGTCCTTTCCGTCCGAACAGTTCATTTCCGCTTGTTCCTGTGTGACCGCTGCGACTATTTCCTCGTCAAGTAAGGTTTTCAAACGGGAGCACCATCTGCTCCATCCATTCAGCAACGTCCTCTTCTGCAGCTTCTTCAACAGCCAGGAATCGCCTGCACCAGTTCCAGTAAATGACCTCATTGTCTTGTCCTGCTGGTGTTCTAAAACTGAAGGCTTGGCCACAGTTTTTTCCAGGATTTTCTTATAACCTGGTCGGAAACGTTTTCCCACGCTTCAGCAGTCCAATAAAACAACATCCTTTATATTGGTTGTTTGATTTTTTGGACCAAAGGAATGTTGTCGTCTTGAATCAGTGTCCTCAAAAAACTTTTCCTGTAGATAAGCTTTAAGGTTTGCAGTATGCCTTGGTCCATCGGCTGTAAGACTGCTGTAACGTTCGGGGGTAAAAACTCCGCCCGAATGTCACCAACTGATAGCTCTTCTGTGTTTGGGTGAGTAGGAGCGTTGTCTATCAAAAGAATTGCTCGTGGTTCCAAGTCATTTTCCTCGCTAAAACGCTTAACAGCAGGCACAAATGGTGGTGAAACCATTCTTTAAACAACTTGCCATCCATCCACGCTTTCTTTTGGCTTTTGTAGTAGACTGGCAGAGAGCTTATGTTGACGTTTTTAAAACACGAGGCTTTTGCAGAATTGCCAATCAGCATAAGTGGGAGCTTGTGGTTACAGCAGCATTGCTGCAGGCTAGTAATGTTACCCGATCTTTGATCATCTTAAAACCACGAGCATGGTCTTCTGCTTTTGAGGCTAAAGTTTTTGTTGGTAGAGCCCGGAAGTTTAAACCGGTTTCGTCGGCGTTATAAATTTGTTGGGGAGAATAACTTCCCTCAGTACTCAAAGTTTCAAACTTAGTCAGATATTCTTGGGCTGCATTGTGGTCAGACGATAGTTTCTTCCAGTAATGTTAGTTGGCGAATTCCCGTGACGTTTCTTAAACCTGTCAAACCAACCCGTACTTGCGCTAAATGACGGTCACCATTCATGAATGTATTTAACTGAACAGCCTTTTCCTGAACAATTGGGCCACTTAGAGGAGTTCCCTTTTCCCTTTCCTGAGTAAACCAAAGAAAAAGGGCTTCGTCAACTTGTTTATAAACCGACTGCTTCATGGTTTGCCGATTTTCAAGCGATTTAGCTGAGGAAGTCGCACAGTTCTGTTCTAGTTTTGCGCGATTTTTCTTCCAGTCTGAAATTGTGGCTTTGCCAACACACAATTCGGTTGCTAATTTAGTCAAAGTCTCGCCATTATCTAAACGTTTCAATGCGTCTAGTTTTATGTTTAGAGATAACGTTTTATGTTTACGTTTTTACGCTTGCCATAGCGACACTGTAATGCACAGTCACTGGTCACGAAACTATGGTAGACACTTGTTTACTGTTCAATCACTTACAACCGACTGAGCGAGCTAAGTTAACGCCGGGTCCGGTGCCTTCGTGCGTATTCCGGATGATCCGAAGAACTGGTAATCCGAACAGGGTCCGGTCCAATTCGTTCGGGATTACCGGGACTCTTGGTTATTTGATATTTTTTATTCGAAGAATTAACATGTTAATAAAAGTACATACCGCCGTGTGTTCCCAAATAGTAATAATTATAACTTTCCTTAACGTAATGGAAATCGATGATCGCTGTGTCCTTTTTAATTACTTCGTTTCTCGATGTAAAATTCCCATTTAAATGGCATCGGAGGCATGATCACATAAAAAAAAACCGAAGTATACCTTTAATTGTAACAAAAGATTATTCTTCTATAATAGTATTATCACAGCGTTTGGCACAAATTTCCTCGGAGGGAGAACGTAATGGCTCGACAACTTATTGGAGAAGTTTTACGATAAACTTTTAGCACATCTGAAGCTCTCCTGTTGAAGTACATTCTGTGATGCTGTGATAGTATATTATTTTCGGTCTCTAAAGTAGAAAAAAATTGGCGTTATGATTTGACATTTTTCTCGAAACTTGCTCAAGATTTTCTCTAAAATTGTATAATTATTATAATCACAACATATTGATCGTGTATTACAAATCTGGTTTTACCTTTAAGCAACGTATTTGATCCATAAGCAATATAATTCAATTACTTCACATCGCTGTTGTTGTTATTCGAATAACATGTTAGGTTATGAACTTAACTCCATCACGAATGGCAATATTTTGCGATTTTCCTTCTGCGTTCGTTACTGTATCGCTTTATAGCATTTGTCGAACCATGTTTTGACTTTTTACACCTGGCTTAAACGCCTATTTCGTTCCCACCAAATTCGGAAGGTTTTACCGGCGATTAATACGACACCATCGTACGAATTCCGTCAAACAAAGCGCGCGTTCCCGGCAAACATCGCTCTATAAATCGACTCGTTTTTGAAAAAAATAACGCGTTTCGACCCTATTTAGGGTTCGAATTGTAAGAGGAAACATGTAAGATATCTTTCCGACATAAACCCCACTCCCAGAGCGGCACCTCGGTTTGCAACGATCGCACAAAATACCCCAATTGTGACAACCGAAATCGGGAAATCTGACGTTGCTGGGAGCGCGGTCGGTGCAGTGACGTTCGCTTCTCACCGCCTACTACGATCTAAATTTTTGGGCGAATTTTCTCCTCTTTCCTACTTTTAATTATTAATAACGATACGCCTATGCAGTAGACACCCCGCTACCCTTTCGCCCATCTATTATTTCCCTTTTAATCCTTTCCCCCTCGGCGCCTTCTCCGTGGACTTTTTCACGCAATTTTACACGCTATAGATAGGGCGACGCCTATGGTGTGCGACAGAGAGTAGAAAAGGACACACCTGTCGCCTTTTATTATTATTAATTCAGCCTTATGTAACTTAAATTTATGTGGAATACTTCTTCTATAAAGTATTTAATGCAGGTATATTTTTATCCCAACAGTAGAAATATTATAAATATATTTTTGCAAAAATAGCCATAAATGTTCGCTTTCAAGAGGGTAATGTGCGTACAAAAACATGAACGTTTTGAAGCATATATCCACGCCTCCCAAAAACTGACGAAACTTTGCAATTCAATGCTCTTCAATTACCATATATATGTAATAATAGTATTTATAGAAGACCAACCACCGCTATGTAAGCTGTACTTGCAGCCCTATTTAATTGCGTTTTCTTTTTTTTTATATCTGCAAATCATTTAAACATTGGGTTTATATGTTCGTTTCCATAGTGTGCATGGATTAATGTTATAAAACATTTTATATGAATAATTTAAATAACACGGTTACTGAAACTGCTCTTCTAATATTTGAAAGAAATTTATTTACTTGTTTAATTTAATTAAAACACGTATTGGGCTTAATTATGTAGATTCCGATTTAGTTTGCTTATATACCACTGTGTGGTTGTAAGAGAGCGCATCATAGCAAGCTCGAACACTAAGCACAACCAATGTGAGAAATACGGGTAATCGATGCGGTTGCTTTAAACTAGACCGTATAGCATAAATTTAATATGAATAAAAATAAATAAGCCAACACGTAAAGACAAAGGCTTTGACTCAAGTTTAACATAAATAGAGATAGAATCAAACGTTTCTTCAGTATTTCAATATTTCTCTCTTTAATTTTGAGTCAAGACTTTGTTCTTCGATGGTACGTATGTGCCTATAAAATATAACTGGTCAATGTTCGGTATTGTTTTTAAGATTTTAAATTTTTTCAAATTAATATCAAACAAAAAGGATCTTATTTTCGTGGGTGGAGAATAGAGACAGCACCAGTGTAACATTAATTTAATAGATACTAAATTGATGTATATTTACATGGTCAAACATTGCGATAAAAAATAAAATATTTCAAAAGTATGTGGATAAAGTTGAAACAGAAAATGTAAAACAATTAATGTGTTTTCGTATGTATTGTTAAAAAATTCTTAACAGAAAATAGTTAATTTTTAAAAATAAAAAATAATAATTTATAAGTATTTCAAAAATGCTTTAGGTATAGAGAGAAAAATCTAATATTTATAAATAATATCAGTAGTAAAAAAAGTAATAGTTACTTATTTATATATTGCAGTGTAGTTGTATGCTATGTTGCGCTATGTGTTACGTTATATAATAAATAATTGATTTTTTTAAAAAGCATACTTTAGAAAAGGGTATCCAATTTCAAGTGGTCTCGAAAGCCACATCATAAAATACTTCAGTTCCAATTTATAAAAAAAAAATTGTAAGCGGGCCAAACGCGGTCTCCATGTTAGACCGTAGACCCAGTTAGAGGTTTAAGTATTAATAATAATCATAACTAGATTACATATTCATACAGCCAATTAAAAATTGCATGGCTGACATCACACTAACATAAAAATACGTTTCTTCTTTTCAATTTCGTGTTATAATTTGTTTCTTAGTATATGTAATATAAATAATAATAATCATAGATATATTCGTGTAGCCAATAAAAATCCATGCTCGACATCACACTAAATGAAAATAGTTTTTTTCAATTAATTACAACTTGTTGTTTCAGTCTAGGTACTATAAAAAATTGTTACTTACCTTTAAACCGGAATAATATCCTCCTAACTGCCACTCTTTTAATAAGTTGGCAGTGGTTTCATCTGCCATAATTTACATGTACTATCCAACAACGACGCCATGCACTCTAACACGCCCAAGCGAATAAAACCGAATAAAACCAAAATATATATTTGTAGATGCATTTGCACGTGTTCAGCACGTGGGTACTATATCCAATAGAATTCGAGCAATTCAAGGATATCTTAGTGGTAGATACAATCAAACCACAGCGTTAATGTAAACCTAAGCTAAAATAGATTATTCTTTTTGTTTGTATTAAATTTCTGTTTTGTTAAAACAATAGCATATATTTTTTTCGTTCAACAATTTTATTTTAGTGCAGGGAACAATCGTAGTTTGTTGACAGGATGCATCTCATTTGTTTAATTTTTTTGTTTAATAATTTCAGCTTGTTAATTCAACAAAAAAATGTTAACAACAATTTTTAGTTCATTTACAGCTTTTTGTTGGTATAACAACATTTTCGGTTAATTTAACAAACGCGATCGTAACAAAGCGATTTTGTTAATTCAACGCATCTTCTTTTCTCAGTGTAGTATTGGCCAGCGTTTTCCGAGAGCCGAACAAAACACGAGTATGTCTAATCGCTGTTAGAAATTTATCGCTTCCCCTAACTTGCCCAACACTGCACTAGAGCTTGGCAATCACCTACTGTAATAAAATTATCCCAGCAGCCTAATGATCCATTAAAGGGGTATATTGACATTCTTCGAAACAGCTTTGTGGAATCAGATATTGTGCCAATGAAAGAATATTACTTTAATAGGGCATTACAGAATTGTTTTGTCATCAGAAAATGATTGGTTTATATAAAATCATAGGTAGATACATTTTATTTTTACTTTTCAGGAAAAACACGTTCGAGGAAATTGTACTGTGCATCTGCGGAGCCAAAGCGAATAATAACCTGTGGATCAGCAAAAATATAAATTTTATCGCTGGTGATTGAGATATCAGATATATCTCTTTTATAGATAGTTATAGCAGCCGCACCCTCTTCAAAACATATATTAATTGATTGGAACACTTTACTATAATAGATCTCACACGGAGTATCTTAAACTTTCGAAAGAATTTGGTATTTTCGACGCACTTCGTTTCAATCTGACCATCGTATGAGCGGTCAAATACCTAGAAATATCAAAATAAAAATTATATTTTATTAAGAAAACTAGATGCTGCGCATCTAGGAGTTGAGGAAGGTGGTTTCTTGAAATCGGTCCCCATTCACTTGAGAATCATCTTTTATAATGTGCAATACGTTTTAAGTAGTTTTCTTTTGTTTTTGACTTTTGGAACACCCTGTATAGTCGAAAATATGTTTAGGTTATGCAGCATTCAATTCTATTACTTTTGTAGAAAATTATGTTTTTTCCTAAAAGGAAAATAGAGCTATAGTGAAAAAACCCAGTCCTTCCTGAACACCCGCTGTATATTTGAAAATATTTTTAGGTTATGCAGCATTCAATTCTATAACACTCTTGTAGAAAAGATTTTTTCCTAAACGCAAAAATAGAGCTATAATGAAAAAACCCAGTCTTCCTGAACACCCGGTATATTTAAAAATAATTTTAGGTTATGCAGCATTCACTTCTATTACTTTTGTAGAATTTTTTTTCCTAAAAGCAAAAATAGAGCTATAACGAAAAACCCAGTCTTTCTGACCACCCGGTATATTTGAAAATATAATTTAAGTTATGCAGCATTTCAAATCTATTACTTTTTAGAAATTCTTTTTCCTAAAAAGCAAAAATAGAGCTATAATGAAAAACTCAGTCTTCCTGAACACCCGGTATATTTGAATATATCTTAAGTTATGCAGCATTCAATTCTATTACTTTTGTAGAAAAGATGTGCTTTCTAAAAGCAAAAATAGAGCTATAGTGAAAAAACCCAGTCTTCCTGAACACCCGGTATATTTGAAAATATTTTTAGGTTATGCAGCACTCAATTCTATAACTTTTGCAGAAAAATTTTTTTCCTAAAAGTAAAAATAGAGCTACAGTGAAAAAACCCAATCTTCCTGAACACCCGGTATATTTAAAAATAATGTTAGGTTATACTGTATTAATTTCTATAAAACTTCTGTAGAAAAGATTTTTTTCCTAAAAGCAAAAATAGAGTTATAATTAAAGAACCCAGTCTTTCTGAACACCCGGTATATTTGAAAGTATTTTTAGATTAAGCAGCATTCAATTGAAGCGGTGAGAATAAGAACAGTACAAGTCCAAATAACGTAATTTTGGGAAAATAAAAAAAAACTGATATTTCTCTTACTATTATTCTGGAGCTTTATCATGCATTGACGAATTGTAGTTTATGTAATAAGGCATTATTCAAACAACAAATCAAACCTGTAGTTCATGCATTTGTTATAAATAATCCAACAAATCTTTGACTTGTATGTTCTTATTCTCAAATCCAGTCGTTGGTAAAATTTTAGATAAAAATAACAAAAACAAAGTAGAAAATCATATTAAACTGGTTTTATTATATTTCTAAAAAAAAATAATAAATGAATATCAGTTAGTGGAATCACTTTCACTTTTATTACAGGTAGTCCAAGATGTTACGTGATAATAAAACTCTAGCGTTTCCCCTTCCATATATCGCATTAATTGCTTATATCATTTATTTGTTTTCGTTAATAGGAACCGCTTCAGAATAAGCTTTTTTAGTAGGCAGTTTTGGGCTCTGATTTGGCTTTATCAACTTGAAAATATAAGAGCAAAGTCCGTCTATTGTATCAAAACATTTTTACGTTATCCTGGCTGTGATGCGTCATACACAACTGCATATATTTTGTAATGAAAATTATCCTGAAGTCCATTGTTCACTGCTCTACAGGTTTTTTTTAGCATGCGGCCACCAGTTTTTAAAATCAAGAATATCTTTGAAGCAACGGTCTTAATCGTAAATTGTACTTTTTTCCTCGAATCCTTATCATCGCCTCATATTCTCAGGGAGATAAATGCGATCACTTCTTCTGATTATTCTTTTTGCACTCCCCAAATCCCTATCGCAGGGTAAAAATGAATGCCCACGAATTGGAAAATGGTGGTAAATTTTCTTAAACCGATTGCTGTTTTGTATAGTCATCAAGAATCTTACCATGGTGTTATTCTTATTTTGCCCTGGACACGCGTCAGAAAAAATATGTAACTCCTGAACTTCTCGGGGTATATGATTCACTATATAATCGTTCAGAGGAGTGCATACTTCGTTGGGGCCTTTATTGCCTTGACCTTCATGGTACATATAGAAATGACCAGCTTCCGTTTTCAAACTATGGATTTCAAAGGCATAGAGCCAAAGCTGCCTAAAATAGAAAATTTCTTGTACTGGTATTACTGGCAGCGGCAAATTTTGCATGTAATCCAACGTAATTCCCAATACTCTGGTTCTCCTGCGATAATTTCCGTATTTTCTTCCAGTTTACTGTAGAATTTTTTTGCTCTTCTTTTGTGTACAATGAGTTCTGCTGAGCAAACCCTTTTCGCATTATCGTTCAAACTGCTATCCCTTAATCTAGTGCCCAGTCTTTCGCATTCACTGCAAACATCTATTTGTGGTCTTCCAAACCTCAAAGAATAATTTTCATTGAAGTATTTCAAATAAAACTCATATTTATTATTTTATGTAATTCTGGATGCTTCTTGATAAAAGTTCAAACATAGTTTTGACGTAAGCTTAGAATCCAAATAATGAATATTTTTGTAGCATATTGTGAAGTCTTATAGGGAAATGATTCAATATGCATTTTTATTTTAACTCTGAGATCTTCTGTTATGACGTAGGTCGATTATTGTGTTGCCTCGCAGGTCTTTAGGGGACTCTCCATTGACAAGTAACAATTCAGGCGTTGAACACGAAAGTTCGATATCGATAACATATAAGAAATGCTTGTTTACACACCGGAATGCGTTCATGATTGTTCATAATATGGATACTTGAAAGAAACAGCTTTTGGTTTGTTTTATTTTCATCTGCAAACACGTTTAACGATGTCTTTCAACTGTTTGCTTTCAATCAACCCCTGAAGGAAAGTATCTTGCTCATTTTTCGTTTATCATCATACAGTTTGATAGTATATGGTGTTTCTCTTCATCTAATTTACTCATACATTCAGTTTGCACCTGAGAAAAAACAATACATAAGTTTGGAAATTTAAGAGGTGAATAATGTAAACTTACGTGCATTGAGGTCCGGTTTTTTTTCTGTCACAATATTTCCGGAAGTTGATACATACGATTTTCCACATTGGCGTGCAAACTTTCTTTATTAACCTTCCACAGTTTGACATTCTAGTACGTTTTTTACCACATATTTCCTCATTTTCACTTTCTGAATTAGACGACATTATAATAAGTTCACAACTCAGAACAGCCAACGAATGATATTCTACTGATAGTGATTACTTATATTTCACAAGTTTTACTTTAAACGAATTTAACAGTCTAATCACCGGATATGACAATAACTGACAAATTGCTAGACAAGCAACAGGCTATGAACAGTTAGAATGTTTACGCGCATACTTGAGAATAAGAACAGTACAATCCTGGACATGTACTGTTCTTATACTCAACGCTACAAACTAGCGTCGAGTAACTACTAAAATAAGTTTGTTTTTGTACTGTTCTTTTCCTCAGTCATTGACGCTTGCTATTTAAAAGAAAATGGCTATATCAGAAAAAAATGTCAAATTTTGGACTTGTACTGTTCTTATTCTCACCGCTTCAATTCTATTACTTTTGTAGAAAAGATTTGTTTCCTAAAAGCAAAAATAGAGCTATAATGAACAAACCCAGTCTTCCTGAACACCCATATATTTGAAAATATTTAGGTTGGCAGCAATTGAATTCTGTACAACTTTTGTAGAAAAGATTTCTCCATAAAATGAAAAAGTGGGCTATAATCAAAGGCTCAGTATTTGAAACACCCGGTATATTCAAAAATATTTTTAGGTTATACTGCTTTAAAATTCTATACAACTTTTGTAGAAAAGATTTTTTCCTAAAATTCAAAATAGAGCTATAATGAAAACACCCAGTCTTCCTGGAACACCTGTATATTTAAAAATATTTTTAGTTATGCACAGCATTCAATTCTATATAACTTTTGTAGAATTTTTTTTCCTAAAGCGCAAAAATAGAGCTGTAATCAGAGAGCCAGTGTTCGAGGAACAGCTGTACTCAAATATATTTTTAGGTTATGCGGCATTAAATTCTAGAAAACTTTTGTAGATAAGACTTCTTTCCTAAAAGCAAAAATAGAGCTGAAATCAAATTCTATTCCCTTTCCCTATTCTCTTTTTCGGTATTGCGTTTTCCTTGTCTATTTTCCCTATTTCCTTTTATAATATCCCATAAGTTACAGCTTTAAAAAAATAGTTGAGGATTTTCCCTATATTTCAATTTTCTACCCATTTTATCCGTCATTTTATTTTTCCAAACAATATTATCAGCATCAAATGCAACGATCCAAACACCTACAAATGTCTGTTGCAAAATATTATTTTTTAATAATATTCCTCCATTTTAGTCGCGCCATCTTGTTTTTGATTCTATATTTCCAAATAGTGGCTCAAAAAAATCGCAAGTCTCGAACTTAAAAAAAAAATGGCGCTTCTATATTTCAAAATTCTCTCCCCATATTGCGTCCGCCATTTTATTTTTCCAAAACTTAATATCAGAATCAAATTTAGCAACCTCAAAAACGCTTGCATACGAATGTCTATTGCAAAATGTCTCTATTTTTCAAAATTTTCTTTCCTATATTGAATCTGCAATTTTATTTTGTTAAAACCTATTGGCAGAATCGAATTCAGCAATCACAAAACCCCTTCGATTCAAACATTTGTTAGAAAATAATTCATGCTTTTGTATTTTTGGATGCATTTTTCGGCATTTGGCACCATTGTGTGGCGCACCAAAATATTCTAAACATCAATGTACATAAAATACATGTTCTTTTGTATATTTATTGGCCCCAATAATAAATAATCATGTATTACAGTCGATAAAGCACAATAAAAAAAGTACGATAAAAAAATATATTTGGGCAAGCCGCGACGTTAATTCTCATTACCCCAGGGTCATCACTTTTATCGCATTATTTACCACTTTTTCTTGTATCTTACGGTCAATTACGCGCTTGTATTCTTCCCAAATCATCGTGATAAATTGTGAATATGAGAGTACTTAGATTTGACATTTCGTAGAAACTTGTTCAATATAATCTATCTAAAAACTGAATAATCACATTCACATTATTAATAAAAGCGATAGATATACTCCACGCGTAGTACAATAAATCGAAAACGCTATAGATTTCATGCATTAAAAATATTTAAGGAAATATAAATGTCACGTATACGCGGTTTAAAAATCATAAAACATATGATTTTAAAATTTTGCCGCCTTGTACTCGACATTTTCCGACGACAAATCCGAACTCGGCCAAACATGTCGCGTCTGGCTGTGTGTCGCCGGCTAATATAATTGAGCCGTTGAAAGCCAGAGTGGTCTAAGTCAATAATTGTAGTTTTGAGATATATACGCCTAAAGTTAACCTTTCGTTACTGGCGTGAAGAAATTGGACACGAATGCTGGCGTCGGTCTATCAGACCGCATTGTTCTGATCAGCTATGTACCAAAGTTTAATTGTGTATTTTTACATGTATCAGAATAATAAAAGACATTTGTAACAAATTAAACTTTCATATTTTATTTATAAAAACAGAAACATCATTTATGACATAGAAACTTAAAAACTGATGAAAAACTATTTCCTATATAAGTAACTCAGGAGCCAAACAGTCATTTCAAAAATATACATTAAAAATTAAAAACATATACTTCTTGAAGATTAAAAAGGAAGAAGGCATTACAAATTGAGGTTGTTATAACACTCTTCACACAATATTTCTATGTGTTCTAAGCACAAAACTTTCTACATTTTCTGCAACAAATCGGAGTCTTGCGATTTTTCTTAGAAGTGCAAATAGCACAACGGCCGGTGACTTGTAACCTTTGATCATCTGAGGTTGGTTTTGACTCAAACCACGTACTCTCGAAAATGCGACTTCTTAGGGTTCTAGGTATGTAATCTAAAGCAGCACGCGTTTTTCATTTGATCAGACACTAAATCAAACCCAAGACGAAGCAAAAAGTCTTTGCGACCCATGTCCTTGTTCGGTTATTTGCAGTATGAAATTATGAAAGAATTGATACAGCGATGTTCATTTAGACTATAAAAAACTACCATGGGCCAACGCCTGTTGGTCTTGCACAATTATATGTGCACTTAGTTTATCGACTAAGTCCACTCCCCTTTTGTTTTATTATAGTCTACTATGATTTCCGGTTTCCTGCTTCTTCATCGTTGTGTCATCAAAATGCATAGTAGAAATTAGCAGGACAGTCTTTCCAGGTTTCGGAATATAGGAAACTAATGTGGTGTTTTGTTGGAAACCAAACATACTGGATCCGGCAGGACGAACTTTTCCTTGAAGAAAATAGTGGTGTATTTGCTTTTTGTTCTTGCGTATGAGTACTAACAAAGTTAGCTTGAGATCGGTACGAAGTTGTCAGCCAATTCGATACTTGTAAACCAATTGTCGGTTGTTACATTTACGATCCACTTCCTGCAATTGCTTCACATAATCGCTGCACTTAACGCAATCGGTCTATTGTCAATTTCAAAAAGCCCAGGTGGTCTGTGTACCTACATATACCTCTAGGTTTGCTGTGTAGAACCATTAGCATCTACTAATGCGAAAATTTTGATGCCATTATTTGTTTGGTTTAGAGGGAATGTACTGGTGAAATCTACATTTTTCCTCTAAATGCTCTAACTTTTCGTCTATTTGTGAATACTCAGACAAAGATATGCTGTTTACATTGGAGAAAATAAGCCACTCGAATAATTCCTAATTGGTGCAAGTTTATCAATTCGTTGTCTTTCTTCTCGGCTATCTTGTCGTTCGAAGGAATAGGGCCAGTAGAAAACGAAATCTGTAAAGTGACATGACTAGTCGAAAAATTTCCATTGAGGTGCCGTCAGTTTTGAATAAATCACTTGGCGTTAACGTGATTGCATTTCCTTGCTGCTGAAATATACAATAATACGAATAACGCTCTTATTTCTTGAATGTTCGTAGGCTTACAATTTCTATCTCTGGAATAATTATCCTTGACTTTTTCAATATACTTGTTTGTATTTTTCTACACGATATTCATAATAGTTTCGGTAAAAATAACTGCCAATATCAGCGGTTCTTGAAACTTTGAAACTTTGATTTTACGCCCGGCAAATGTTTCACAAGATTTATAGACCGGTTCGAGCATTGTTTTTCTGTGAGATATGATTTTTTGCATTTGGTAACACATCTTCCCAAATCATAAACGTTCCTTCGTTCACCACATCCATCTCTCAGTCACTCTTCAATTCCTGTTCACTTCACTGTCTTCTCTCTCTAATTTCCAAATTATCCTCGTGTTTCTTCTTCCTCTTCGTCAATTTGGTGCCTTCTCATAACTTCCTCCATAACTTTAGCAGTCTCTGTTGCTCTTTCTCATAACATTCAACTAAAATAAATATAAATTTTATAACAAAACACCAATGATTAAAAAAAATCACCAACGACTCTACTTGCTAAGTGAACCACTAATATGGCTCGTCTCTTGCACCGAAAATCGGAATAAATGTAATTCGTTGAGCCACATACACGATACTAGAGATCACTGCTAATGCACTCGATTCTCGAAGAGGTCTTGAGGCTCACCAGACTGCTGTTACCCCCACCCTTTATTTTTACACTTAAAGCCATGCAGCGGTCTGACACACCGAGCGCCAGTAACGAAAGGTTAAATGGAATTATTTAAATGTGTTCTGGAAATTACGTATACATTTTAAACTATTAGCATTCAGGTGACGTTCCACAACTGTTTTTAAGTCAAAATACAACTAAAATATATTATCTACTTTAAAAATTTAGTAATTATGACTATATACCATTCTGATTTTCAAATGATATGAAGTTACGTATCAAAATTTATGTGTATATGTCATTTTATTTCGACACAATAGCTAGTCGTTTTATTTCTCTTTATTTTGCAAATATAAGTAGGAACATAACAAAATAAATTTAACATCCATAACATGTATTAGAAATTATAACTAAACAAACATTACTCAGACGTCTGTACTTTACGTTAGTTCAAAATACTCTTCTAGCGGACCTGGGTCTTCTTTATTCTGATCACCGATGAGATTTTTGTAATAATTTTGGTATACCGGCGGTATGAATTGAAACAATTCTTCCATATTCTTTTTCTTTTGAGAATTAATCTGCAAGGACGTTTCGTATAAAACAGGTAGAGAAATATTTTCGAGATTTGCTAATCTTCCTTTTCTGCGCGGAAGCAAATTTATTATATCAAATGGATATTCCTCATTAAGTGTTTCTTTATAGAATATTTTATAAGGACTACTTTTTTCAAGGTGCAACCATTGTATCTTAAGCCACGAGACTGATTTATTATCTTCGCTTACTTTTCTGTTAGTTATTGCATTTTCTAAATCTTTAGGATGATACAAAATCTGTTCTTGTCATTTCATGCACGTGAAATGGTTTTTTAGATTTGCATTTTCTGATAGTATCGTACCAATTTTCAGGTACATATTGTATTCTATTCTTTGCATACTGTTTCTATATTCCAAAATCGCGATCGTTTGTAGAAAAGATGACCGGATACCATAAACTTATGATCCACAGTTTCAATATGCAATTTTTTATCAGCGACTAGTTTAAGCCAAAATAGGCTCTGCTTAATATTTCTGTTCTGCCCTCCACATGCATCACTGTATGCAATGATGAGACTTGCATGTGCTGCATTCTCAAAAATATGTTTTCGTATGCAGGAGCCAATTTCTTGTGTACCTCGTGATGCTGTACATTCATCCCGTACATACATAAAGGCATTTTCTTCCTCATTGAGTTCATGTATACCTAAATTATATACATACATGTTTCGTTTATAGTATGCAATAGAACACGTTAAGTTGGGAAAAGGGAGTGCTTTCTCTAAATCAAAAGTAAAGCAGTAGATTGTTATTTTTATTCAAGATGCACAATGCCTTGTCGTTCTTCATGGCAGTTCTTGCTTTTTCGGCTTTTCGTAAATGTAGTTCGTGCTGAGTTTTTAAAACTTTAGTTTCTTCCACGTCTCTTGTGTTATTTTTTATTTGAATTGCGAACAAGTCGCATTTTACACATGTATCTTTAAGCGGAACGTGGAAGTGCAAATTAAAATCGCGATGAAATATTTTGCGATACATTGCTTCAGAAATAACAGATACGTGATCTTCCTTACACTTCTTGTACAAATTATACATTTGGCGTATATTAAGTTCAAAACTTAGATATTTTCGGTTAGGGTTATGGGTTCTTGTGTAATGCGATTGATACGCTGGAAAGCTATGGTCCCGGATATACTGGACACTTTCTGCTGGAGATTATTCGCAGGTACATGCTTACCACGTAAATCTTCACTCGGTGATGAATGTGTCCCACGCTTTAAGGCTCGCTCTAGACGACCGTTTGATATCGCGTATGTTTTTAAGAAGTACTGTTTACAGACTTTAATTGAAATTGCGTTGATATTAACAAAATAAGTATTCGTAGCACTTTTTTCAATTCGACTATGATTACGTGGACGATGAATCTTTGGTTTTTCTTGCTTTACTATTCCGCATAAAAATGCATTTTGAGCACTAAATTCCCGATTTTCCAAAAGTTAGTAAATGCTAATTTGCGTTCCTCTAATGTTATTTTATTATTGCAGTTGTTTCTACAACCACAATTTACATTGGTGAAGTGTTTGGCAGGCATTTAATCTTCCAGTAGTGCTGACATATTGTCTTCGCCTAAAATTTCGTTTTCTTTTCCCTACGCGTCGATTTATGCGCTGTTCCGGTTCTCTGTAACGTTTTCTGCCAACAAGATTGATTTTGCAACATTTATGTTAAGGGTAATCGCGTGTTCAACAGCTTCACCTAAAAAATTAAACCAATATTGATGCAGCTACTTATTTAACTTTAACCAACAATGTCTAGTGTGCATTGAGAACTGTAGCAGGTGTTTTCAAGTTGAAGAGGAATAATGACATATGTATGTGCATATTAACACAAAAACGAGTCTCAGAAACATTTTATAAAATTCATAGGTTATGTATTGCATATCTGTTATAATTACTTACCTGTAGTTTCTGAAGAAGTTCATTCAGACTCCGTGTGTTCCTCAGGATCAAATTCACTCTCCGACGTACTAAATAGTTCACCTTCATACTCAAAATTACTAGAATCCATCATGCCGTTTGCGATCACCAAGATACAACTGTCCACACAATACATACATAAATAGAAGCTTCACTTTAATGTATTGAAAGCACAGCCAATTTCTCCTCTGAGGAAATGTTTCTGCAACTATTTTTTGAGGAGCGGGATATTTTGACAAAATTGAATTTTTCTTTATATTAGATTTCGTTACTGCTCTTGCGAAAATAACAAATATAAATACAATGTATTGTATTTACATTCGTTATTTTGGCAGAGTAGTAACCATTGATAGTTAGAGTAGCTATCTACAATGAATTTTTAATATAGATATATGAAATGGAGGTGGGAATAACAATAAACGCTTGTGAAGTGTGTTACGTTGCGGTGTGCGGGCCTGCGGACGCAGTACACTGTTTCACCTGCGGTAACCTGGTAAAATAAGCGGTAAACACACAAAGGCACGTACTGATGGGGTCGCGATAGTAATGTGTTGAATCAAAGGCTCGAAGATTGTAACAGTAACGCTTTAAGTATTAATCTATTAAAATAAAATTAGGCAGCAAAAAAAAAAAAAAAAAAAACTTTAATGTTGACATGGTTTGACCACCCAGATCGCAATTGTTTATCTAAAATTTAACTAGGAAATTGTGTATAGCGGTTATAACAGAGAACAAAGAGTTACTGGCAATTACGAGCTGTGCGTTATATACAAAGCACAGGTGAGCGATTAGTAAAAAAAGTATAAAACGGAAAACAAAAACAATGAGTAAAGAAATGGTAAATTGAGGTAAATTATACACTAAAATAAGTAGAAATACTTGAGCGGTAGCTTGAAGGCAAGAGGCTTCGAAGCTTGTATGTGCTGAGTGGGAGCACGTGTTCTGTGTTTTTCGAATCACAACGGGTCGTAGTGATGACTGTTCGTTGGATCGGAAAGTAACAGAAAGAGAGACTGAGCATAGTGCGTGAAGCGCCTTATAAAGCCTCGCTAGGTAGGTAACAGAGGGATGTACCAATAGCGACGCTGAATGATGCACAAAGGGTCGTAAACTGCGGTACGGTGCGTCTTGGGCTTTTGGCGCGTAAAACTAAATGAATGAATATTACAATTTGAATCTGAGTGATGTTAAAAACTATCGCATCTGTAACTGCCAGAACTACAGTAAGAAAAATGAAATTAAAAGTGCCTTCATTAACGTTTAATACCGCTGATGTTGTCTATGTTTTCGAAAGGAATTATTAACTGAAATATATAAGTCATTTCGATTAATGCAAGTGTTAACATTCCCACCGGCTTGGAGACAACATCGCGGTATATGTGAGTTGTTAGTGGATCATCTGAAGTGCATAAAAAAAGCAAAAATTGAACTTAATTGCGTCTGTGTGGTGCGCCCAGGAGCGGCCGTTGTGATACTGTACTCCTACCAATATTCGATTGGCCATTGGGAAACCTGGAAACCCTCTGACGGAGCAAGGTCGTGAACTTAAATATCAGTTGCAGTGGAATTACATAGTATCAAGTGGTTGAGATCCGCTACTCGATAATATAGAGATGCCAATGATAAATTAAAAAACTAAAACCAAGTTACTGAACTGATGATTTAAGTCACGTGGGTGTTAACGCGGTGGTTTGACATAAGAAATTTGCATCATGCGAAAGTACAAAAAAACAAGCAAAAGACAAAACAGCATGCAGTTCGATTTATTATAATTATTTATTATAATTACTACACTAGGTTTCCTGCGCAACTGATCAGCGTTCCGCGGCACATATCAGGATCGCGATTTCACAGATAAGTGCTTAGATCGCGAACAACACTTTAACACTCATTCACGTCTTTTGACCACCTGGTAGGGGTTTCGTCGTGTGGAGCCGCTGGCGGATTTTCTTCCTCGGGTAGCGCCTGTTGGGCCAAATGGTACTTGACTGGCGCACTTTTTCCCCCGTTGTATCCAGTAGGATGTCGGTCCCGCGGTCCCTGTGATACGGTATGGTCCTAGCCATTTAGGGGCGAACGGTTTGTCCTTGACGGCATGTGATTTAATTAAAACCAAATCACCGCGTTGATAAGTGACTGGCATGGGGTTTTCGTTCGCGTACCTCCTCTCCCTGTAGCGTCGTTCGTTTGCCTGGAGCTCTTCTACGACGTCGCGCGGCACAGCGTCCTCTTCTCGCGGCTCCCTCCAATCGCCTGGGCGTCGAGTTTCGCGTCCGAAAAGCGCCATAGATGGTGAAAAGCCCGTTGCAGCGTTTCTTCTGCTCCGTATGTTAAACAACACGGTGTCTAACATTTCATCCCACTTCGTATTATCCGTGTTCGCGAGGTGAATGCGCAATCCTTTCTTAATTTCCTGATTCCTTCTTTCGACGGGGTTCGATCGTGGATGATATACCGGCGTCGTCCAGTGGATGGCGTCCCAGCGACGTACTGCGTTTTCCCAGACCGCGGATCGAAATTGCGGTCCATTGTCGGTAAGGATACTTTTCGGATATCCGTAACGGCTAAACAAATTATCAAGAAAGCGCACAATACCTTTCGTAGGGGTGGATCCAACGGCAACGGCTTCCACCCACCGTGTACATAAGTCGGTACATACAATGATGTTCCTCTTTCCACTCCGACTCTTCGGTAGTGGTCCAATCAGATCCAGTGAGACTACCTCAAACGGTCTAGTTGGCTGATGCGGTCTCAATGGGGCTGCGCCTTGCTGGGGGCCTCGCTTGTAGCACGTGCAAATGGGGCACATACGTACGTAGCTCCTCACATCCTTTCGCAGAGTAGACCAAAAGAATCGGCTCTCGATTGTTCTGATTGTCTCTTCTGCACTGGGGTGTCCAGCGGTTGGCGAGTCGTGATACTCATACATGACGCGTGAGATCGCGGCTTTGGGGACTACGAGTAGTTCGGCGTCACCTTGGCGTCGGCGAAGATATCCATCGCGGCAGGTATACAATTCCAGGATGGACGTATCTTCGTCACCAGAGGGTCCGTTATCGTGTAAACGGGTCCAGGTCTGCAGCAATCGCGCAATGTCATCGGCTTGCTGTTGGGCATCTTGGACTTCTACGACGACAGGACTGACTGGGGCGGCGACGATTCTAGGGACAGCGGTAGCGTCCTGGGCGTCGCCACCGGCGTTAGTGATCTGAAACAAACTAGCAACGACCTCTGTTTCCTTAAGTACCGCGGGGTTGGTTGCCGGAATTAAACGGGATTCGTCAGTGACCTCCGGATCTACAGCATCTCCTGCGGGTGTGCGTGACAGCGCGTCGGGTAAGTGATTCTCCTTACCGGGACAGTGTTCTACGCTGAAATTAAATTCCTGTAATAACAACGCCCACCTAGTTAACTTCGACCGGCTATCCTTCGTACGATCAAGCCACAACAGCGCCCTACTATCCGTGCGTAACGTGAATTTGCGATCTTCTAGGTACGGTCTAAAGCGTTTGACAGCCCATATCACGGCCAAACACTCTTGTTCGTTTACGTGGTAGCGTCTCTCAGTAGGGTTCAGTCGTGAACTCGCGTAGGTGATGATTCGTCGTCCTGTTGGGAGTTCCTGAAACAAAACGGCGGCAATTCCTTCCTGGCTGGCGTCGGTCTGTAAAACAAAAGGAAGCGAGAAATCTGGACGATCAAGGTGCAATGGTTGCGACAAAACGGCCTTAGTTTTGTCAAAAGCTTCCTGCGCCTTGTCGCTCCAGCGGAAAGTGTTCTTCGTCGACAGCAAATTCGTCAGCGGGGCCAGCATCTCAGCGCATTTCGGTACGTAGTCACGAAGCCAATTCACAAGCCCTAGAAATTGCCTCAACTGCTTGCGCGTCTTCGGCGGCGGTCGTAGCGCGTATCGCGTCGATATGTCCCTGTTGCGGCTTGTTACCTGTTTCTGTGAGAACATGACCTAAGAATGTTAAAGAAGAAGTACCAAAAACACATTTATTCGGACCTAACTGTAAATGATGTTGCTGTAAACGTTCAAATACCTGCCTAACGTGCTTGTGATGTTCCTCCCAGGTATCCGAGTAAATGATAACGTCATCTAAATATACAATTACGAACTTACGCAGATATCCAGCAAGTACCTCTTGTGTCATCATCTTCTGGAAAGTAGTTGGCGCGTTCTTCAACCCAAACGGCATTACGTTAAATTCGTACGCTGCTCCTTCTGGTGTCACGAATGCGGTTAAATGTTTTGATTCTTCGGCTAGCGGCACTTGCCAGTATCCACTCTTAAGGTCCAGCGTTGTAAATATTCTTGCCGAGCCTAACTCCTTCAGTGATTCTTGAATCGGCGGTAGTTGCGACATTTCATCTTCCGTCTTGCTGTTTAGTTGACGGTAGTCGACGCAAAAGCGTTGCGTACCATCTTTCTTACGCACTAAAACAATTGGTGAATTGTACTCACTCGTACTCGGCCTAACGATGTTTTGCGCTAGCATCTCCTCTACTTGTTCGGCAATCATCCTTTTCTTTCCGGGAAATAGCGATAGGGGTCGTACTTTCACCGGATTCGCATCTCTCAAATCGAATCGTATGCCGCGTAGCTGTCGTTGTTGTCGTTTCCGTTCCGTCCGCGAATAGGTCGCAAAATTCGTTGATCGTTTGCGACATTTTGTCGCGTTCGCCACGGGGTATTGTGTTTAATGCTGGTAAAGTCGATAGCTTAGTAGAAATATGTCTATTTTGTCCTACCTTCGAGAAATGGATCGTGCGGCGTTCATTGTTTCCGATGTGAATACAGCGGCGTTGTAAGTCGATCACAGCCTCTTCATTAGTCAACCACGGGAATCCAAGGATCAGATCCTCACGTAAATTCGGCGCAAATTAATACAGGTACCTCAATCCGTTGTCCCTGCAGCTCACCGACGGACGATTCCGGTCCCCGTGGTTCCATTGATGTAGTTTCACTTCCTAAAGCTACGGAACTTACGCACTCCGACGTTATTCGATCCACGTACATTGGTTTTCGCGAAATTGTGGGTAGCTGCTATGTTCGAGAAGAGCACTTACTTGTTGTCGTTGATTGGAAAGTAGCAGCCGCGGCGTTCCCACAACTGGGCGGCCCGTGATGGCGTTCAGGGCCGGCTCGGGAGCGCGGTGCTCGGGCCGACCCGCTGTTCTTCCCCGACTTCTGTCTGAGTACCGGGAGTCGCGGTGCCAATGTTTTTCCGGGCAGTGGCGGCATTTTGGTTAGTTCGCGGTTATTTTGAGGTTCGCGTGGTTTTGGCTGGCTTCTGGTGGCAGGATTACTGTTAGTTGATAAATGGCACTTACGGTTTGTTTGCGAGTCATGGAATAACTCGTCTATGTTGATACAAGCGGCACGTAGCTCCTTGATCTCTTTGTACGGGTACGGCCCAAGCGCTACCTTGTATTCTGTGCTCATCTGCCGTTTAATCAGCGCGATCACTGCCTCTTCCGTCCAGTCGCGTGTATAATTGTTGCACAGCCGTCGCTTACGGCAGATAATTCTAAGCCACGCTTCGTTATTTTTTTTGTGGTTCACCGTATAGCATTTCTTGCAGTTTGTCTTTCCTTCTCTCGCAGGAAAACTGCTCCCTGAAAAGTAGCTCAAAAGAATCGAAGTCATCTACCTGGGTTCTCCGCTTCTTGTCGAACCACGACGCGGCTTCTCCTGAAAGGTGCTGTGCTATTTCCTGCACAAACTTCTCCTGCGGTAGCTTCTGTCCTTCTAAGAATGTTTCGAGGCTGCGAAGAAATACCTCCGGGTCCTCAAAAATGTTTCCGCTAAAGGCGTCTGGCTTCGGTGGTGAGGAAGGTTTTGACTGATTGTGCTACAAAACTCCTGGAAACTTTTGGCGAACGTCGCCATGTCAAATGTGGGCGCGCCACCGGAACTTCTATTCCGGAATCGACTCCATCGTTGGGTTTGCCCTCGTGTTTACCATCCTGGCTAGCTGTGGATTCGTTCGATTACTCTTAATCTGTAAGAAAATTGCCCCAACGTCTGGGCGACAGTTGTTACGTTGGCGGTGTGCGGGCCTGCGGACGCAGTACACTGTTTCACCTGCGGTAACCTGGTAAAATATAGCGGTAACACACAAAGGACGTACTGATGGGTCGCGATAGTAATGTTGTGAATAAAAGGCTCGAAGAATTGTAACAGTAACGCTTTATTATTAATCTATTAAATAAAATAAGCAGCAAAAAAAAAAAAAGAAAAAAACTTTAAATGTTGACACGTGGTTTGACACCCAGATCGCAATTGTTTATCTAAAATTTAACTAGGTAAATTGTGATATAGCGGTTATTAACAGAGAACAAAGAGTTACTGGCAATTTACGAGTTGTGCGTTATATACAAAGCACGAGGTGACGATTAGTAACAGAAAAGTATAAAACGAAAACAAAACAATGAGTAAAGAAAATGGTAAATTGAGTAAATTATAACTTAAAATAAGTAGAAATACTTAGGAGATAGCTTGAAGGCAAGAGGCTTCGAAGCTTGTATGGCTGAGTGGGAGCACGTGTTCTTTGTGTTTCTTCGAATCACAAACGGGTCGTAGTGACTGACTGTTCGTTGGATCGGAAAGTAACAGAAAGAGAGACTGAGCATAGTGCGTGAAGCGCTTATAAAGCCTCGCTAGGTAGGTAACAGAGGGATGTACCAATAGCGACGCTGAATGATGCACAAAGGGTCGTAAAAACTGCGTCTTGGGCTTTTGGCGCGTAAACTAAATGAATGAATTTACAATTTGAATCTGAGTGATGTAAAACTATCGCATCTGTAACTGCCAGAACTACAGTAAGAAAAATGAAATTAAAAGTGCCTTCAATTAACGTTTATACCGCTGATGTTGTCTATGTTTTCGAAAGGAATTATTAACTGAAAATATAAGTCATTTCGATTAATGCAATGTGTAACAAGTGTTTTAATTATATTATTATAATATTTAGTTCTATTCTACAACTTTTAACCTAAATGAAATATAATATTAACATGTTTCATCTAATTAAATATAATTGTCTCACAAAAACCTTGTTAAAAAATATAATTATCATACCGTCAGTATGTTCACACACTACCTTATATAAATATTAATTTGACGTACTTTGTAAGACGTTATGTTGGTTATGTTGCACCTATGAGAATTCAAGTGGAGTCAGTTCGTGTTGCTGTCTTATTTTTCTAAAACACTAATTTCCTTTTATATTCGCTGCAAAAAGTTCAGCACAGTTGCACTTTTTGCAACGCTGCAATTAAATTCCCGCTCGTAGTCTTCCTTCAAAATGAACCAATAGGAACAAGCGATGGATCCACGCACGGCGAATGTATGTAAACTCACCTTTATTTGGGTGTCTGATCGGTTCGCCACCCCATACAACTTCTTTGGCATATTGCTGTTTGATCTACAAGATCGGCAATGATGCAACCTCTCTTCTCAGCCGTACTACCGTTTTGATTAAAATCTTGAATATTTATGTAATAGCCATTTTTTTACATATATTTAGCGATTAATTTTTGTGGAATTATGGCTCAATTGAAACAAGATTTCTTATTTAACGACGTTTCGACATTTATTGTCTTTTTCAAGTTTTCAACACCTCAACTACAATGTTCAACTGTATAATTTTAATCAGAAACATATCTGAGCGTATATTACGAACCTTTTCAACCTTCCAATAAACGTTAAATTATCTTAAATCGCTATTATTGTTGCCCCAAATAGCAGATTAGGTGATGAAATTAATACCATCACAAATGACAATATTTCTCGAATTATTCCACATTTGTCCATATGCAAACGAATAATACAGGCTTCCAAACATCTCTCCGGTCACGTTTCGATTCGTTACATGTCCCTTGTACGTCTATTTACGTTCGAAATCGTCCCACAAAATTGGAAACGTTTCGCCGTACGATCACGGCGACACGGGCGCCATGATACGAATTCGGTCAAATCAAAACACGCTTACTCGGAAAAACACACCTCTATAAATCGACTGGATTTGAGAAAAATTTCGCGTTTCGACCTTATTTTAGGGTTCGAACCGTAAGAGAAAGCATGTGAGAAGGTTTTTCGACATCGACCCCACTTCCACATAGCGTCTCAACCTAACAGCGATCGTACGAAATTGCCCAACTTTGACAACCGAAATCGATCGAAATCCGCCATGTCTCGCATCCTCGGTCCGCAGTGACGTCCGCTTTCCCGGCACCTACTGCGATCTCATTTTCGGCGAATTTTCTCCTGTTTTCCTACTTTTAACGATAAACCTAAATACCGGGGTCCAGTGCGACCGCCGTCGCCCGTTCGCCCGTCTAATAATTCCCTTTTAATCTGTTCCGCTTCCCGATCCTTAGGCGTAATAGTTTTTCTCTCCGAATTTACACGCGCGAGATAGGGCGACGCCTATGGAATAGCGCCCCCTTTCGCCGGCAAACGCAACAGAGCGTTTTATTATTATTAATACAATCAATGGTTCAAATTCAATGGTCAAATTAATATTTTCGAAACCTCAAGAAGGTTGTGAGGCTTTAAAAAAAATAAGGGAGATAATCAAAGACACGTCTAGTGATGATGAAGAGCAATGAAGCTATATTATTGTATGCATTATAAATTATTATACAAAGATAATTATATTAAAACACGATCAACAGCCTTAACCTCTCCGCACACCAAACAATTGCTAGTACTTCTAACTTAGATGAATGATTTTTGTTACCTCTCCTAACCTGACATTCACTCCTTCTGTGGTTTCACTTATCTGGCCCCCATCGCTTACCTCGTGCGTCTCTGTTTGTTCATTAGCTGTTCCCACATTCCTTTGGAACATTTCAAATGCGTCGTCTTCGGCATTTCCATAATTCTTGCATGATTACTTTTGCTGTAATAATGATGGGTTCTACCAGCACTAGAGGATACTCTTATTATCAAAAATTCTGGCCGTAATAGACAATATATTTCGTTGTGTAACTAAACTACTGAGTTCTAATATACATTGTATTTAGAAAGATCTGCAAGGGCGTTCCATAAAATACTTAAAAAAAACTGTCGTTCGAACGCCAGTAGTGACAAGAAGCAGAAAAAGGTAGCTGAGATGCCACCGAAACGTCCAAGTAATCCTAGCTCGGAGGAAAGCACACGGAGTGAGCGAGGTGAATTTATATGTTATACCCGCGGACTTAGTTGAGGAACAAAAATGATGTATAATGGGTAATTCGGTCTGTGATTAAGTTAAAACAACTATTTGTTCATGTAACCTCAATATTTCGTCAATTTGTTTTTGATATCATCAGGAGGTAGCTAAAATAATTATAATAATGAAACAATACGGATTAACAATATAAAAGAAGAAAAAACTTACAACTGAAGCACTAGCAATTAAAATACCTGTTAAATTTACGTCACAGTCAAATAGAATAAAATGTGATGATGTATAAAATAAAAACATATGGATACACAAAAAAAATTGTTTGTCCGAAATAAGATTAAAAAGATATACAAGGTCTAAAGATAAAGTCCTAGTTATGAATTTCGCTTTAAAATGTTATAATATATACTACTAAGTTGTTGAGTGTCTGTTTTAAAATTGATAGAGTCCTTACAACCCATTATATATGCCATCTCTAGGAACAACCTCTTCTTATAATTACTTTCCGTTTGTAAGATAGCGGTATTATTGTAATCAAAATTATGGTCTAAGTTTTGAAAATGAAGGGCTAAAGCGCAAGAACGTTTTCCAATCCGGCTATCACTTTTGTGTTGCGTTAATCTGTTTTTTAAAGTTTGAGCTGTTTGGCCTATGTAACAGCCGTTACAATCACGACAGGGAATTTTGTAAATAACCCCACTCTGATTGAGAATTGGAGTCCTGTCTTTTGTTTTTAAAAAAATACTACCAACAGTCAATAGATTATACTTGGCAATCATGAGGTTATTGTAGTCCTTAAAATGTTGAGTGCAGTTGAGAGTAAGTCCCTCTATAAGTGGAAGTTTAAGATATTTAAATAGTGATGGAGCCTCATCATCAGTAGGACCATCAAACATATTGGAGGAGAAAATTAGTTTTCGTAATATATATTCGGGGTAACTATAAAGAAATTATTCTTACAGTTTGCTAATCTGTAAGAATAATAATTTCTAATAATAAATTCGTGTTAAGATATTCTTGGTCACTAATGTGTGTGACCCGGTTTTTCATGGCAATGACAGTGTTATACTTTTGATTTAGAGGATGGTTGGAGTGAAAGTTAAGAAATCTCCCAGTCGAGGGGGGTTTTTGATACCAATCCACCTTCATCACGTTATTATCAGATCTAATAACTTTAGTATCTAAAAAGGGAACGCTGCCACCAATCTCCATTTCAGCGGTAAATTGTAAGTGTGGATTATAAGAGTTAAATAAATTGAGAGTAGTATCCAGCATGTCACTGGGAATAGCACAAATAATGTCATCAACATATTTAAAGATAATAGGAAGCTGAAAAGGAAGTTTAGGTATTATGTTATCTAGAGGAGAATCCATCACTATAAGGGCCAAAATTGGACTCATAGGGGAACCCATGGGGGTTCCAAATGTTTGTAAGTAGTAGTGCCCATTGAACGAGAAGTAGCAATTCCCACAGATAAACTTCAACAGTTCGATGAAATTGTTTTTGGATATTGTGGTGTATGGTTCCACTAGAGATCATCGTTCTTGTAACAAGCAATTCAATGGGGATGTTCGTAAAAAGAGAGATTACATCCAACGACACTAAGACAAAATTGTGAGGTAATTTTGTACCCCTGATGATGTTGACAAAAGAAAAGGTGTCTTTGATGTTATTTCGTTTTTTCTCGCACGTTTCATTGGAGGAAGATGTAGTTTTAAACAGTTCATCAAGAGTTACGTGGCTGTTAAAAAGTATCACATCATCGTCTGCAATGTTTGACAAACAGCTAAATTATTATATATACATTGGAGTTAATGAAAATTACCAACTTTCTCTTTTTACAATGAATTCTTCTCTGTACTAGTCAACAATATTATACATTACAATTGAAGTCGATAAGTTTTATTATATTCCAAGTATATATGAGTGTCTCAAATATCTCAACACCAAAAGACCATCAAATAAATATAATTTATGCGTGTATTAGTCGAAACATTGAAACATTTTCATGTTTTACTATAGTAACATAACGTTATTAGACTTACCATCATTTTCTATAGCAAATTCCAGATTGGAATCAAAATTTGTTTCTTTTTCCTTCATATTCCATTGGAGTTGTTCCCTTTTCCATCATTAGTAACAGTTTAGATACCTTTGCCGTTTGATAAAGGTCTACTGGCAGTCTAAAGCATATGAGAAGTGATCAGAAAGAAAGAACCAATAGTTACTATATACTTTTATAAACTCACTCATAAAATTCTTCGTGAGTTTTTAGAGTGTGGCCCATGAAATTAGAAAACTGTTTCTCTTCATCTTTGGTTAAAGTGAGTATTTGCATAACGGTCGCAATATGCTTCCTCAATTTATTACTTGATATGGACTGAGGATTTTCTAAATTTATTTTACTTGCTAGAGATCGGATAGCTACGTCTCTTTTACCCCATTTGATACTACTTCCAGGAGTAGCAAAAACATACTCATTGTTCGGTGGAATATACTTTCCTCGATTTATCAATAATATTGCAATATAATTTTGTAAAACCTCAGGCACTAATATAACTACTGCTCTAGAACCGTTTTCACTATTGACTATGCATTCGATTACTGCATAGATATGCCATCCGTAAAGGTAGAGCAAATATTTTAATAGATTAACTGGGTATTATCAGCATACATGTGATATTTAGAAAACCTAAGACATTTGATAATATTAGAGCTATAAATAGTCTACAGAAGTGGTGCAAATATGCCTCCTTGTGGAACACCTGACTTTATAACGAGAGGTACTGATAACGATCCCTCATAAGCGACTTGTTGGGTTCGGTTACTCAAATAAGAACGCAAAAAAGTTGATAGTATTTTCGAAAAACCCAATGTAGCGTAAGATAGAGAGGAGTAGAGCATGATTAAGTGTGTCAAAAGCTTTTGAATAATCAAGAAGAATCAGTACAGTAATTAAATCGTCATCAGTAGCAACAAATATCTCGTCGGTAACGTGTGCCAGTGCGGTGGTACAAATATATCCAGAATGAAAACCAGACTGTTGCACTGGAACACCGGTACCACATGTAAGTATGACGAATTTGTTGATCCACAATTCTTTCAATCAGTTTAGATAGAAGAGGTAAATTCGCTCTTTTGGATATAGCGTACAGAAACCTGTAATTACAGTAATCTGTAACATAGACACCCACACACATGACACATACACTGACAGATAAGACACGTTTGCTAAATTTTGCAAAAACGTCATATTGTAAAATATGTCATATTTTACAGCAATCGCTTCCTAAGTCACATAAACCACAATCTGAATACGAGGGCTATAGAAAAAGTAACGTAAGTACTCCAATTATTAATCTTGAATAAGTTGGTAAAAATTTCGAAAATCGTAAAACTGTTCGCATTGCCATAAAAGTTATAAGCCATCTTCCAAATGAGCTTCTAAATGAAATTACTTCCTATTTAAAATTTTAAAGATAGCTACGCCCTCTATTTTACATCAGAAGCCATATGCGTATCTCTATAGGCAAAAATCACAAATTATCTATAATTTCACTTGTTTTTGTTTCATTGCTCTATCTCATACATTTCAAAAGTTATCAGGGAGGGGGCATTTACGACCTCACTGTATATGTATGTAATAAATACCAGAATTTATTAAAAGACATGAAGCCGCCAAATAGAAATTTATTAACATAAACAGTTCACAAAAACGGAGGTTTCAATTTTACAACAAGCGTTTTGTCAAACAAAGTAATTAGAGTAGCAGATGGATACTGTATGTAGAGTATGACAATTTACGATATTGGTAATTTTAGAGTTTACTTGTTCTACTACAAAAGATAAGTAATGCTCGTCAATTTTTTGAATTTTTAACTTTTTTGTAAGAAAATAATAGTTTTTAGTAATCCAAACTGTATAATCTACCAAATATAAATGAACTTCATCCGTATCCTTTACGGCGACATCATTTTGTTTATATTTGGTATTACATATGTATACCTTTCTACAAGTTAATACATTTTTGAAAACACATTGTTCAAGTTCCACCTGGCTGAAATTAACATCTACAACTTTAGAACTAAGATCCAAATATTCACCTAACGGTGGTCCTAACTGACATTTATTCTTTAAGGAATATATATGACTTGCTAATTTAAACTGCCCCTTAATAGCTGTACTCTTAGCATTTTTTCGAGAAGTAATAACACTGAAAAAGACTTCGCTTGCTTATGTTTCGCTTCTTGTCGCATTACCTACAATCTCTTCAAAGGACCCAATTTACGGATAACACTAGGATAGTGTACTAAGAAATGGTATTTTGGCGTAAGATCTACTTTAAAGATGTTTAATACATTTCATGATGTACCTTTATAACATTCTGAAGGTTATTTAGATCAGCTTCATTATAGTTAGGAAGAAGACGCATATATATTAATTTTAACAAATAAATTAAACATTTCCATACTGGATCCTCTATGGGAATTAACTCTCCAATCATCAATGGTATGTAATGTAGAAAGCATTGCATTTCACTAGCTGACATTTTTAGCTTAAAATTACTTAAACATTTCAAAGTAATTGGTACCGATTTATCGCTATCATCAGAACTGTGATAATGAAAGTTTTTTTCGATAGTTAAGAACTTCTAAAATGAAATATTTTTTCTTCGAATATAAAATAATGTAACATATGACAAATTTCTACATGGCAAATGCCCTCGAAAAGATCATACCGTGATATATCCAATTCAATTCAATCTATAAAAATTCCAAAATACATAATTAGTTATAAACTTAAATGAAAATAACTCACCAAAGAAACCCCAATTGTTTGTTTTAATATTGGCCAATTCGTAAAAATATCCTCTGATTCATTGATATTTTTGCGTCGGAATATAATCGTTCGGTTCCACTTCTCTTGAACGAGTTCTTGCGGTGAAGTATTATACTTTAGCCATTCATAGTCATAGCTATCATTATTTGTGTCTTCGTCTTCCGTAAGCGAAGATGTGGCTTCGCTATTTTTGCGTTTAAGATTATACCTACTCTGTATAATATCGGCTTTTCTGAATTTTTTAGACGGGCTATAATATTTTTCAGCCAGTTTCCCTCGTTGCTTCTTACTATTTAGATATGTTTTCTGAAATTTAAGCGAATAAAAATTTATAAGAAATTGAAGAAATGCAGTAATATTACAGTTCGCATTTCCTATTTTGAACCGATTATGGGTGCACACACAAATATTTGCAAATAGCTAGGAAATGGAAACTGTAAATTCTAAGTAAGTGATTAATAGTTATTTGTATCACTAGGCCAGAAACTACAGTTTTGCGAGTATCAATACGGTTTGTACAGCAAGCCACAAGTACGAATACTCGTAAAAGAGTTTCTGGCCGTGCGATACACAATGTTTTTTGGGCCGACAAATCTTAATTTTGAATTGAAAATAGAAAAGAAATTTTGACACTAGGGAGTTGACAGTACAAGTTGGCACACATGTTACATACCTTAGTATTTTGACGTTTCCGAGAATAAATCTTTTTCTGTAATTTTCTTTCTAGTTTAATATCTATTTATTAATAATAAGTGCAATGAATGCACCAGTTCATCTTAGCATGGTTGAACAGTAGCTTAATGACAATGCATTACACATCTGTCATATGAATCTAGTGTGGCCAACCTTTAGTGACATTTTTGCCTGCCGCTTTTAAGTACTGCAAAACGAGTGTTTCTGGACGGAGGCGCAAAAATCTTATTAGTGGAATTATGGCTTCAAATGAAACAAAATTTCTTATTTAAAACAACGTTTCGACATTTATTGTCTTTTTCAAGTTTCCGTTTCTTTTATCCCCCCCCCCCCCCCCATTACAATGTCCAATGAGTTCAACAGTTTTTAGAATGGTATATCTGTTTGACAAACAACTTATAGTTGTGAAAAAAGGAAATCAACACAATCAAATATTTAATTAAAATTACGTAAGTCTCACTAATTACTTTACATGTTATATTATTAATAGTAAGCTTCATTGGACATTGTATAGTGAGGGGGAAATAAAAAAATTTAAACTTGAAAAAGACAATAAATGTCAAAACTGTTATCGTTAAACTTTAGTTAGTTGGCAGACGTGTGTGCGAAGTTCAGTGTGAATGAAAGCGAGAGAGTGGAGGGGCCGAAATTTTTCATGTTAAGATCTATGGTTAAGATATTATTAAACGAGTAAAGCAAAGAGTGAGTTTTATTTCAAGAACCAAAGGAAAAGTCGACAACAAAACGTTGTTTTAAATAAGAAATTTTGTTTCTTTCGAAGCCATAATTCCACTAATAAAATTTAATCGCTAAATAGAAAATTGGTTAATATATACATATTCAAGAAATTTTAAGTAGGGGACGGTGGGGCAAGATGGGGCCACGAGGCTTGATGGGGACATCGTCTTATCTACAAAACGGCAGTAAATGTCAAATAATAGCAGACCTAATATTGACAAGTGCTGTTTTATTTTTGTTGTAATGTAGGAAACTTTACTAGTCGTAATAACAAAGTTATTGCTGTTTGTGCGTGAACTTTGCAATTTCCAGAATTTCATTGGTTTGATGGTGAGTTCAAAGGCCAGTATCGGAAGTAAAAGTAAATTATTTACAACTGCACTTTTTTGTGCTTATTAATTGACATTTATTGCATGTATTTTCTATAGTGCGTTATTTGATTATTCCAAATATTTAATATGTTATTATAACATAACCAGAAAATGCCCCAAAGAGGCAAGATGGGGCTATTTGTATGGGGCAACATGGAGACATCACTATCTTAGTCTTCAGTCTGGGCCGTTATGCCTGGATATAGTTGGATTTTTAAATATAGAATTAAATCGTTTTATTACTTGTAACAGGGTTGTCGTGGGTACAGAAAAGAAGAGAATGAAGACATAATGCCTATTTCTCATGTTAGGAATAAAGTACAGGTTCAATCAAAGCGTAACAAGGGAAAGACAACAATACTTGCAAGCACTACGTATAAAAATCTGCTACAAGAAAATAGAAGTCTGGAGAATCGCTAAGGCAACTAGAAGTGCTGAGGGAGAGTTAAAGGGGAAAAGAATGACAAAGAAGAAAACAGAAGAGACTAAGATGCTGAATTTGCGTCAAGGAAATAATCAAGTTCTTCTGTTGAGGAAGATGACGCTGTATGTTAGTATTGTAAGGGGAAGTATTGATACAATGCCATGGATGGCGAGGTTGGATACATGGAGGGTGTGCGAATAATGTGGATACGTTCATCTTCTATTGTCTCAATTGTGAAGATTAAGTTTAATATTCTTATCGTTATTGTATTTTTTAATTTTAAGTAGTTCTGCTTTAAAGAGTTTCAGCTTCGTGCCTGCATGTTTTTAAGAATAAAATATATTTTTTTTTACCTATTACACTTAGATTTATGTTACAACCCATTCTTAACTCACCTGGAAACCAATCTTGCCCCCATGGTGGGGCAAGATGGTGTATTTGCACATTCCTTTTCAAAATTTTCTCACAACATCAGGAGTGCCCATCGAAAAATTGTAAATTTATCCATCGGCAGATAAATGTTTAAGGAGCCTACTTAGAACCTTGCATATGAATTTGTAATTTCATATTTTCTTCTCCCAGACTTTTTATTCTTGTGTCATAATGATCAGTAATTATTTTCAGTGAGTGTTTAAGTTTATCAGATATAGAATCAATTAATGATATTTTCTCACCAATATTTAAATTGTTTCGATAGGTCTTCAATGTACTGTTGGTTAAATCAACAAATTCTTCTTTCCCAGCGCGTGTTAGAACCATATTAAACATATGCAGACAAGCGGACACGTACAACACGTCTTACTCGAAGCGCAGCATCGGATTCACTATACAATTAAGAAATATCGGGCGTGAGCTTAACATTGTAAAATAGATATATGGAAGTATGCAGGATTTCATCGCTGATATAAGACTGCCTGAAAGAATCTTGAGATATTGCCGTGTGTCAGTGTTTAATTTTCAATAAAACAATCATTAAATAAAAATATTTTATTTCCTGGATCTGGAGAAAATTCTATATACAAACGAAATACGTTTGGGACGTTGAAACAAATAAAATAAAAATATTTGATAAGAAAATCGTAAAGAAAAGATTCAAAATAAAATTACATGTTTCGGTTTTCACTTGCACCCAATCATTTTCTACAAATAAATTTGGATATCTTGTAATTAAATCAAGACATTCTTTCTTTTTAGGGGCAACTTTTCTTTTTATGCGGGTTTCAAAGTAAGTTAATACAACGTTTGTTTCTTGAACTGACCATCTAACTCGTTTTGAGTGAACACAGGGTTATGCACTCGCTTGACAAGTTAATATTTATTATATATAGATAATAATAATTGTACCTACCTTATGTGCATTACGGGTTACACGTGCAGGGTTTATTTAAAAGGCAAGGAATACACTTAACCTCTTTATTAACTCTAACAGAAACCGCAAGAGGGGCTCCAAGGGGAGCCTCCTTACAAAGTGTCTCCTTTACAGAGAGTCCCTTTTACTACAATTATATATCTGAGCGTTATCCTCACTCTCGAAGGCCGATTCGTGGCAATATCATCATTCTAAAAGTGGGAAAGTGAACTGTACAAAATTAAGTAAGGCGCACACAACCGAAGGAAGGTTCCAATTGGTTACTGTTAAATCAAATTTTGCAAATTCATTATACGACAAGCGTCAATTGGTGCTGATTGAAACTGTAAAATTACTATAATGAAATTCCGTGCATAGTATGAACTTGTAGGTTCCCAACAGAAAGGAATTGAGAAAATAGAGATATAAATATGTGATGCTAATCTTCGGGTACTTAATGTTAATGCGAGACATGCGGGAGGGAACACATGATGCATTTATTTGGCGACATTGAGTCATTCAAAATTATTTTAAGTAATTTACACCGAAATGATGATATAAACTGCTAGCTATTAGGAGATTCAGATGATTCAGAGATTGGCTATACTCTGCAACCGCATTTGTGGGCTCCAATAGCAAATTCTTTTACCAAATACACCAGCAGAAAGATGCATAGAGCACACGCATCAGCTAGGAACTGTATAAAAAAATGCGTACGAGTTCTTAGAACAAGATTTTGGTGCTTATTGAAAGAACGACGTGCTAGATATAATCATAAATTTATGGACGCTGTTATTAATACTTGCTGTGTGCTTCATAATATCTGTTTGGCTGCTGGCATTGAATTACATGAAAATGTTGTTCAAGAGAAATTGGAAAAATTTGCAAAATCAAATACTTGAAATGTATGGACAAAATGCTAGAAATCATGTCATTGAACTTCATTTCACATAATATGTATTTACAAGAATGATATATGATATCTCTATTTGGAATTGCAGGATAAAGTAAAATAAGGTAAGGTTAAGATAATTTTATTTATTCAATAGTGTAGATAATTACACTGTATCATATTGCCAATAGATTGAACCTTGCGGGGATTAGTAATTAGCGAAATATTCCATTATTTGTATTCCACTGCTGGTATGTTTTCAAATGGCAACTCATACAGTCTATCTTCAAAGCGAAATCCGTCCTTTTTTCTTACAAAATTGTGGAGTACAGACGCTGTATTTATTATTTCTAAAACAAACTCCATCTTCACAACTAAACTCCTATGGAAAATTCTCCATTTACTGGCTAATATTCCAAACATACATTCCACCATTCGTCTTGCCCTACACAAAAAATAGTTAAAAATACGTTTTTCAATATCCACATAGCGGTTAAGAAAAAAGCGTAAAATACTAGATGATGCTGCAAACGCTTCGTCACCACAGAAAACAAACGGTGCACGTTTACCGCCATCATTATCAGGTAATTGTTGATCACTTGGAGTGTTGATACGATTTTCGACTATGTATTTCCCCAGAGACGAGCTATTAAATACGTTGGAGTCACTCGATTTTCCATAAACTCAATCATCAACATATTTGAAGCAGTAATCTGAATCTACCACAGCTAGGAATATTACAGAATAATAGTTTTTATAATTAAAGCAGTTTGAGCCTGACATTGGCGGCATACGTTTAGGAATATATTTTCCATCAAAGGCTCCCAGATAGTTAGGAAAATTGTCCTTTCATGAAACTCTTTGGCTATTTTCAGCCATGTTTCCTCAGTCGGAGCATTCCCAAATAGTGTAACAAAATTCAGAAACTATTGCGAGTATAAACTGCAAGCAAGTACTGAATATGTGAAGTTTTAAATGAGTTTTCCGTTGCTAAATACCTGCAAGAAACATGAAGGGTTAATCAATGTTCTGTTCTGTTTTCAGGAAAGAAAATATAAAAGAGATGGAGTTCTCTTCGTGATTATTTCGCGAGAAGTAGTCCTCCAAAAAAAATTCTTTCTGAAAGTTCTGCAAAGAAACGTCAAAAATACATATACTTTGATGACCTCCTATTGTTACCACACTCACAAATGGTAGAAACTGTATCATCATTACCAGACACTGAGAAGGAATTAGCGGTGTCACAAATCGTTAATGAGACAGCCCCATCTTCGAGCGTTCCTTCACAGTGTAGAAGAAAACAAAAAAAAAAATCGTCAATGAAGAAAATGTGTTTAATGAAGATGAGTTATCCTTATGCCCATTCCTACCTTCATTTAAAAAATATAATATCGCGACTTTCCCCAAATGTCGCGCCTCTTTGCTCAAGGGTTGGATACTTTATAAAAAATATACCACTAACTTTATTAGCACAACACGCTTCGAAAATTACAACCTGAATTGCCAATACCTCGTCGCCAATCCCCGCACCAGCGCGGTACTCGAAAATCGCTGACGAGGTTCCGGTAATCCCATTGTCATCTCTGAACACATCTTTTTCTTATACCTAACTTATTTGTATGTAGTGGAACTTCCCGTGGCAAGTTTCTGCTGAGGATTATGAATACAATTTCAAGATTTGGTCCGTCTCAAAAAGTTGCAAACACAGAAATAATTTACTCGTATTCACCTTCGGGACTCGGACCAATTTAGAGTAAATGCGGGAAAGACGCCACGGTGGTACAGATGCTGCAATAGTTCTAATATTTCACCGTATTAATAGTTAGCGCCACCAACACTGTATATGTCAAGGAGCGATGTCAATTTGAACAACATATACTGGCATGTGCATTTAGTGTAGCGGTATATCTGTTCTTGTTGCTTATGCTATCGTAAGTATCTTTTTATACGTGAGTATATAATGTATCTAATTTATAAATGTTATAGAAAGTAGATCCCTAACTTCCTGAATGTTACATTGTTATTGTATAGCTTTAAATGTTTTTTAAAGTCAAAGTATTAGGTCAAGTACATGTGAGTGAGCTTGTTATAACAACATGCAGCGTCTGGCCAGGCGAAAAGGAGAGACGCCGCAAAACTCGGCATAGATGCCGAAAAGTTTACTATAAAATATTGAAATATCAATACATATAGGGTGAAATTAGATGAAAATGAAGTGTTTGTTAAATATTTTTCGTGAGAGGATTTTGAATATATTTTTCATATTTCATCTAAATATAGATAAAATATACAATTGAAATATTTACTGCATATTTTAAAATCAATATAAGCTCGATATTTTTTAAAATATTTATAAAATATTATTTATATGAAAATTGAGATTTTTTATACAATCATACAGAGCTATTTAATTAGCCAAAATGAACTAAAATTATTTGTAGACAGTAACCTATATATCTTGGTTATTTAGAATGCATAACGTCGATAACAAAAAGTTGAAACAACATACCTGGAGTTGTCTAAAAGGGAAGAACTTGTTTCTTCACACTCACCATACAAGTTAATAATCAATAATTCTGACATCTTTTAAGGCATACTGAAGGTTTATCAAATTAATCACTATTTGTAATTGAAGTGCTCTAAATAAAAAACAAATGTATTCATTATCATTTTATTTGAATAAACCAATAAAAATGCAAGATACTAATTTTTAATTAAAGTCTAGCTTTGGCTGATGCTAGGTACAACCCCATGGCTTTTTTCATATCTTCGGTTGTGGCGCTCTTATGGCGTTTCCTTGTAGCCTCTAAAACAATGCCAATTGTATTAGATCATACCATGAATAAAACACATTGCCTTACCCATAACCTTCTCATAAGAATAAATAATGGATTAATTTCAGTTTCTTGTTTTCTGCAACAATATGTACATCGTACAATGTTATCAACACCTTCTAATATATACAAGCGTCTAATGATTGGGAAGTCCTTTTCCGTCCTCGATAGTGACATCACAGTGACGTATGTAGTTACGCCACAGTTTGTATATCGATAATGCAATCGTCAGTCGTATGTGTTTCTTGTGTCAAATTAAAGTATACATTTTATTGAAGAGTCATTCGTATTCGTAGGTAAGAAAAAATATAAAAATTAATTTAGTGTTTACGCAAACTTTTTTGGTTATACGTACGATAGTGTAAAGTGAAATATAAATTTATTTCAATACAAGTAATCAGTTACTGGAATTGAGTAATAACATTGGTCTAATGGATCACAACTTGAATTTTCGTATTTCATTTGTAAGGGCCCACTGAAGATAGAAATAAGTTAAACATTATTAAAATGAAAAACAGATATCTTTAATATTATTGAAAGATAATGTGTTATACTTAAAAGTAATGATAAGGCCGCAAGTGAATGCAAAAGGTAGTTCATGTTAGTGCAAGGTGAGAAGCCCCCGATTATGAAATGGGTAGCCTAGTTTTACAAGAGAATTTAATTGGTATGGATGTATAGGGGGATCACTATTCGAAATTTTACTGTATGGTAAAAATATGGTAAGACAGATTAGCCGTAGAAAAGTAGTACTGAAGTTGAAGTTTTGTAGAAAGAAGTAAATTACAGTCCTCAAGGGCCTGATAAGGATCGCTGCATACTTAGGCTCACAGAAAATCTTTCTGAGTATTTAGGATGTATAACAATATGTATAAAATTGAACAAATTCATTACATTATTGTAAAGATTTTATTGATAAAATGAATAAAGCAGTGGTTTGTTTTTTATATTGGAGTTTGCTAAGTAGTTAGTTATTTCCCAATTTGAATGTGGTGACAAAGCAAAATTAGTGTTCATGTCAAGATACCACAAATCTAGTTATTTGTCGTATATCATTTTCTCGGGGCATTAAGATGGAAAAAAAAACTTAACATCTGATTATATTAACAAATTTATTTATTAGAAACATTATTAGTCACTACAATTTATGAAAATTTACATGTGATGTAATTAAATAAATAATTGCACTCGCATAAAATAATTCCATTTTCGGTCATCAAATTAATCAAGTTGCTTGGGATTCCTCAGTGATGCATAAAATATATTTCATCAAAAGATCAATATGCTTACTGATGCTCACACATTATACTACATTGAGCAGTCAAGAAATCAAGTGACCGACGATTTGGAGGGAAGTAAGTGGAGCTATAAAATGTTTTTAGTTGGTGACGGACCGAAAATTTGTCAAATCTCGAGGCGGTAATTCAAAGCCATTTATATTAATAATGGATGTGCAAACATGTATGGAATGCACTAAAAAATTTAGCGACGTCTGTAATTTAAGAAAGCACATCAAAAAATTTCATCCGGAGAATAATGCTTATTTAGCTTCTCTCCAAGTGAGAAAAAATAGAACTTACAATTTTACTTGTAAGAAATGCCACAGAAATTTTAATTATTCGAAGCATTTAAAATTTCATTTAAAAAAAATACGTAATGAGAACGAAGGCAATGGAAAGGCCCAAAATCAATGCGCAATATGTATCAACTTCGTTGCGGAAAAGCAGACCGTTCTACAACATTACAGAGAGTTTCATAATATTTCAATTGCGAATAAAAAAATGGTGTTTCAAACGGAGGAAGAATTTAATACTTGGAAGCTTACTTCCTTACTGAGAATGCTAGTAACTCACAATATGTAATCCAATCTCGAAAAACCTGTAAAACACATGTATCTATAGATTATGTATGTCAAAGGCAAGAATATTCGCCATTTAAAAATATTAGGAAGCCAAAAAATAAATGGACTATGCCCTGCAAGTTTAAAAGTGAAGAAGCTTAATAATGGCACTTGTGAAGTAACACATATCGAAACGCATGTTGGGCATAAAAATGACATTGGTCATTTGAATTTATCTAAAGTAGAAAGGGATTATTTAGCTATGAAAATTGCATCTAAAGTTTCTTTTGATGACATCTTGGATGAAATTAGAGATTCCATAACTGATTCAGAACTGAAATGTCTGCATCTTATTACAAAAAAGGATCTTTATAACATAGAATCATGTTTCAACTTAAGTTCGAATCAGTAAGACATAAGATGGTGTTGATAAGTGTTGAATCCTGGAATTAATGAGATGCAGAGTAAGGGAGACACCGTTTTATTTTATAAACTCAGGGCTGTGAAGATGAAGAATGGCGCTACTTAGAAAAGAAGAATTTTTTCCTCATTATTATGACTGCAAGCACAATGTGAAATGTTAAAATGTATGGAACATACTGTATTTGCATAGATGGAACTCATGGGATGAATAATTATGATTTCGAACTAATAACACTACTTGTTGTTGATGACATTCGGCAAGCCTTTCCTTGCAGTTTCCTAATCTCAAACCGATCTGACAAAGAATAGAATTGTGTTCTAATTGGAAATGTGTTTCATTTATATTTTCATTTTATTTAATATTACGAATTTTTTACATGGTCTTATTTGTAATTAATTTCTTGATTGGTAAGAATTATCAATTTAAATATAGATATAATGTTATTATTGTAAATTTACTTTGTAACTTGGGAAGGATATTGGAATATATCAGAACATTGCAAATGAAGAGAAAAGTGAAACAAATATACTGTACAGCTTAGATCATGACTGTTTATCTAATCTTTAATAGCAGTAACACTTTTTCTTAATTTTCAGGCTTTTGTCTATCAAAATGTAAGGACAATTTTGGAAGAAAGAGATAGTGTAACTTTTAATACTTTGATTAAGAAGTTGTATACCATATTACTTGAAGATCCAGATACAGCAGAATTTGCGAACTATTTTGCTAGTTATTACATGAATTGCACACAGCGCTGGGCATACTGCCACCGGCTTGGTGCGGGCATAAACACTAACATGCACCTCGAACGTACGCACAAAACACTTAAATATACTTACTTAAAAGGAAAAAAAAGTAAAACGACTCGATAAAGCAATTAATTCGATAATGCGGTTTGTTAGAGACAAATGCATTGACAATTAATAGTCATCAACAAGGGGAAACTCAGTAGGTAAACTACAGTTAATACGATCTCGTCACAAAACCAGTTTAAGTTTAAGGGATGATTTAGTGATCCCATGTAAAAATGGATGGAATATTGCCTCAGAAACGTCAGAAGAACTCTATTTACTACAAAAAATTAAAGAAAACTGTAAATGTCAGCTCACATGTACTGAATGCAAAATCTGTATTCATCAATACTGCTGTTCGTGTGTCGACTGCTCAGTAAAATATAATATGTGTAAGCATATTCATCTTTTGATGAGATACATTGCAAACACAACTGACACACTGGAAGTACGAGAATCTGGTAAGATATATTTTTTTTGAATTCTTTTATCAACACAATAGGGTTGAGCCCTTCAACAAGTTATACAAAAAACTGCTTGCCGTACATCATTTTTGGTGTTATACGATGACGAATACCTAAAACAATTGCAATATTTAAAATTTTCTGATGTAATATTGAAGTAAGTATGTGGATGTATCTTTTTTTTTGTCTTATATTATCTTGGCTGGGTAAATGTAGTGAGAAATGCCCTTGTGCATAATTTCATTCTTGTTTGCCCTGTAAGTCACACTGGATGGATTATATTTCTCGAAAATATCAACCCTAAGAGAGTAATAGTTTTGGCGAAAAAGAATTCACTTAATTTTTGAAGATTTTTCTTTTTGAAAACTACTTATATTTATTTCTTTTTTTTTTATTTGTAGATGTTTATAAGGGGCATTCATTGCTAAAACATCAAACTTCTACCATTTCTAACAGACATAGAAAACAGATATTATTATGGTGAAGTACAATAACTTTCATTTATATGAATACGTTATACCCCTCCCACATTTCTGAAATTAATGTTATTAAGGAGTAAATGAATATTATTTATGCAAAAATGGTGGGTGTACAGAAGGTTTAACGGTCCTAACAAAAGTATTGAAAATAATATCCTATGTCTATTAGAAAGGATTGAGGTTTTAGCCATAAATGCATCTCCTAAATTTCTACAACATATGAAGAAAAAAAAATGAAATGTAAGAAATAGTTTAAAAAAAATCTTTTTTAAAACTGCGTGCTTCCAGAAAAAAATGACAAACGGAAAAATTCTACGCAGACGAAGAAAAGTAACATGGACCACAATCATTTGATAAGTCACCATACTACTGCCAACTATCGCAAGAAAATATTCATATGGTTTTAGTTGCTTTCAGGTCGTCGGCGGCAGTACTTGCAACGATTGAAATGACAGCGCGAATTCAAAAAAGGGCTTTACAAAAAACGATTTGTTAAAATTAGTAAAATATATATATTGCTATGATATCTGAGGTATGGAATCTATTTTAAAGGCATTCACAACAAGGTTCTAAACTAAATTATGTAGTAATTCAAAAGTGAGCCGTGTACACAGTTGCCTACTCTACAGACGAATGATGAATTTGTTAAAGATAGTTATTTAAATTGGACAATATGAACATTAGATGCTAAATATTGCTTTATTATAATGTAAACTGTATTTTATGTTACTTGAAACTGACCTGGTATCTTATTTATGTATTTTTATATTTTCTCGGAGCGATTTTTCTTTCCTCGGGATGTTTTGTTTTTAACGTTTGGCGTATTCCCCTCAAACTATAGAAAATAACAGTATTTTAATGTCGGTTAGCTTTATCTTTCAAAATTCAGGTTGGTCGACCTGTGTGATAACAATCGAAGGCTGTTGACCGTTGAATATGATTTGAATTCTCATTCTGTTGGTGGCTACCAGATACGACGGTTGTCTTAATTTTCCTATAACGTTTTTTGCCACAATTTTAAAAAATATTATCAACGTTCCAAGAAGTATTACCTAAAAAAGTATCGATACAACTCCTGTTTATTTAATCCTTATCGAATACCTGAAATTTTGCCAAGAAAACTTCCTATAAAAATATCCTACGAAGATTTCCCGACCAGATTGCCTTACCATGCCATTGACCGAGTCCGGGGGCCCGTCTAACTGAACCTCCAACCTCCAGCACCAGAGTTTGCCAAGCGTCGTGTCCTTTTTAAGTTAGTATTCCTTAGAATCACCTCACCTAAAACAAAAAGGAATTAATCCAGTTTCCTTTCATTATTAATTCAGAAACTTATATTTTTGTGTAGTTTTTCACTGTACGCTAATTTGGGGTTAGTTTTATAATAGCCGCCCTTTTTGATAGTTATTTTAGGAATTTTAATATTTAAGGGTTGTAAATAAATATCACTGAGTTTCATCTGTGATAAAATAGCTATCTTTAACAAATATCGATAATCATAGGTAATCGTTTGCTTTAAAAATTTAGTATTTGCCGTTTACAGGTAGATGGCGCCGTTATTTATTTGAAATTTAATTTATTTTATGACATTTCCATAACCTCATTTAGTCTTTAAAAATGCCAGAAGAGTTTGAAGGCGTGTTTTTGTATTAAAGATTGTCTTATATAGTATTTTCTGATTCCAATTTACGTACCTTGTGATCATTAGAGTCTCAATTAATAAGGAAACATAGCATTTGGGTAAATAAATAAAGATTTAAGCTTGTTTTGGTTTGAAACGTTGTTTTTTATTTGTACAGTAAGTGTCTTACATCGATTTTCGATAATTTACTTATTTCAAATTTTAATAAACCGAGAAGGGGCTTTGAGGGTGCGCCCGTTAGGTGAGAAAATTAACTGCCTATTCGTTAATAAGCGTCCGGAGTACGATTTTGACAGACGATCTGGTCCCCTTTGAAGCGTCCCGTGCCACCCCACCTAGCAGGTAGGAAGTCACTTTCCACAGTTTTCTTTCACTTTTTTAATTTAATTGTTTTTATTGAAAAAAAAAATAATTCGTAAACGGACAAGCTAAATAATAATAGAATTTGAAAATATAAAATTGAATATAATTAATTTGTATTAAACTTTAAAAAAATAAAATTTTAAAATCCCGGGCATTGTGTTCTGAAAAACAGAGCATAAAAATTGGCGCCCAACGTGGGGTTCGAACCCACGACCCTGAGATTAAGAGTCTCATGCTCTACCGACTGAGCTATATCCCCATGTAGCATTAATTTGACCACATCAACCAGATCCTCATCATTGTGTAGCAGCTCACAATCTACTATATGCATATATGGATCCAACTGCCCTGGCATGCGTTGTGTATAGTAAATTTTAATCATTTTGTGAACTATTTCTAGCTCAGCCTCCATTTCTAAGCCATTATTTATTTTAACAGTAACACTATCGAACCACATCTTTCTGATATCTGTCCTCTTTCGTCGCACAAAACGGGCATCATATGGCAAGTACACGGCAGGCTATTAACATGCTCGCCTTAAATAGAACGAATTTGGTACAAGGAAGAATGACAAATAGTCAAAAGAATCTCACACATCTCACAATCTTACATTCTAGAATAATTTCGCATAAAAGTGACAACAAGAACATACACAAACAACAGTCATCTGCTTTAAATGTGTAAATTCCACAAAAACATAATATCAATTACGATAACGCAAAAATTCTAGCTGTACAATCCATTAGCAGTAAACGCTTGTTTTTGGAAATGTTTTACATCCAAAAACAATTAAATACTATGAATAAAAGGTCAGACATCGCAAATTTGAGTAATATATATATATACATATTTAATTAACAATAACTTCACTGTGTCCAGTTCTGGTTCTCGCAATTCTGTCGGTGATTCTGCGTAGTTTTGTTTTCTCTCCCACTTAATTCGAACAGTTTTCCCGTTTGACATTAATAGTTTCCTTATTTGTTGTTGTGACCGTCCGTTGTGCCAACGTCCTTTTTACAATTTTAACGTGTAAATTTCCTATCTCGTGATGACTTACAATTAGTTCAAGCTTTCCTTTTCCCCTTTTTTGATTCATTAACGTAACTTTGTTCTCCTTAATTCTACAACCATTATTTTTCCTTTTTAAGGATTTATCATCCTAACTTAACGCCAGTGCTTCACACGTGTCAATCCACATAGTGAAAAAAAGTTTCACATTTAATTTCAATTTTTCATTCACATACAATATTTTTTCTGCAACGTTTACTTGATTATTTTAACATAAAAGTTATCAACCAGCTATGACTATCAAGAAAAGTTCATTTTGTAGAATTTTGGAGATGCTACCTTCAACTAATGTCAACTAATTAGTAAGTATTTTATTAAAAGAAAATCTTTTTTAAAATTAATTGTTATCATTGTTCAATTTCTTTGTGCAGCCCTGAAGAAGATCTTAAATAAAGATCGAAAGCTTGGTATGAAAAAAGACTACTCTTTTATTTTGCCCACTGACTGCAATCCCAAGATTTATTTCTTAAACAGCATACACAGACCAATATCAGTATTGTCAACGTTCCCAAACCAAAAGATACGTTGTCAGACCACCATAGTGGTCTGACAACGTCTTCTGTTAGATATGGCACTACTACGCCATCTAGATCACCTAGACCTGAAAATCTCAATATAAAAATTGGTCCGGTTTTGCTGCTTCGCTGTGTACACTATATACGCTTTAGTTCATCAGTTTATAGAGAAGGTAGCGCTGTTGTCGTTTATGTATAATACAGAAATGAATTCTAACCGATTTTGTCAGACCATGCAAAATGCTTACTGCGTTATGAAACCAAAAATGTGACAATATTGTAAATATCTATTTTATTTAGGTTATAGGTGCTATTTACTTATATTATTTGATTCGCAGTATTATTAACGTTGGAACTGAAGTTATGTTTAACTTGTTGAATATTTAGTTTTATAATAAGTTGAAATAAGTTTAATATTCTTTTATCTTTTAGAAATATAATGACGCTGGTCAATTATAAATTAGAAGAAGCAGCATTAAACTTCTAGCGCGCCTATGTTGTTTGGAAAGATTAAAAATGTAAAAATACATATATTGATTATAGGAGTAAATTATTATTAGGGTCTTTTGAAGCATCAAATAATTTCAACAATTTGTGTATTTCATTTGAACTCTTATACACAGCAGAAAAAACTAAAAGTAATATTCAATAAGCTATAAATATTTTAAACTGAACTAGGAAAAAATAGTGATTTTAATAGAATAATTCTAATAGAAACTCAAATTTGTTAACCCAAAACATATCTTTATTTACTTATTGGTTTTTTTTTTTTGTTCACAAAAACATATTCTTTTTATATTTCGATTTATTCCTTAGTTGCGTTTTCGGTATGTATGTGGGTACCAAATGTTTTATGCGTTACCCAGTCGGATTCTACAAACAAATTGGGGTTCTCTTTCACAAATTTATGCATTTCATTCTTTTTTGGAGGAATACTATTTTTCACATGTTTCTTGAAATATTTTAGCACGGCCTCCTTTTGATTTTTTCGCCAAATATATTGCTTGCAAGTTTTGTCGAGGCTATTACTCCCGAAAAAGTTTACGCAAATATACAAAGAAATGCTTCTTCAATCCGGATCCTGCAAGACGTTTTAATGCGCAGATTGAAGGGCAAACAATAATGGTTGGACACTTTGGACTCAATGATCCTTTAAGACTCAGTGGTCTCTTGAATATGATGCGGGCTGATAGCATATCTACGGTGGCAAAGAAAGATCCAATTATTTGTGAAGTTGCGCGTAGATATATACGTAGCCACAAAGATAAACATCTATTGCTTGTTGCGAAGAGGTATATGCGTCGTTTGGGACGCTTATTGATTGAGGTTAGAAGCATAGAAAACAATAAAAATTATCGATTAATAGATATATTAACGCCCAATAAATTTAAAACCCTAGTAATAAGAGCCAACTTACAAATCACCATCTTTGGCGCTGCAAATGGGAACATTAATTAAACATGCTATCAATACAGGATATTCTTCAGAAACACAAAAAAAGAACTATTCTAAAGAACGTATGGAGCAACTAAGGGCATTAACTACCCTTATAGAGACGGAGTGGGCACACGAAATATCAAGTGAGGCTTGTCAGAACTTACCAATAAATACATTCAATAAACCAACGTTAATACCTATATCTGAAGACATAAGAGTAGGTTTCTTTATTTCTTTGAATCGAAAATTTTTGTTAAAGTATATGGCTGAGCGGGTAGAAAATGTGGAAATACGTATTCACATGATTTTCTATATTCAACTGTTCTTTTGTGGTGATACTTTTTTTACTTGCTTACTCCTACGCCCTTTCAGTTTTTGACACTAAAAAAGATGAAACAGTTAATATTTTAAGTAAATTATGCAGCAAAAGAATAAATAATGTTACAAGCTGAATAAATACTACGCAGAGAGAAGCTTAACTTGATAATTATACTATACGATTTACAGTATTTACACTATACAATATTTACGCCATCTTCTTCTTGTCAGATTATTTTCTTTTTGTAAACTAAAAGTTACTCTTATTGGTGACTATTTTTTACAGAAATTCGAAAAGTATTTGGAAAAATTAATACTGCAGTCGAAAACACGTTTGTTGGTTAATTCGAAAGACGAAAAAGCGTACCGAGAACTCCTTGATGGGATTTTTTGTACCGTTATGATTTTTAACAAACGCAGAGTGGGAGAGCTACAAAGAATGACATTGCTGACGTTTCTTAAAAATTATGAAACAACTTCATCGTCGGAATTTGAAAAGGTTTTGACGGCATCTGAAAAAATATTATACAAGTCGCTTAAACGAGTAGTAATTAGAGGAAAAAGGGGGAGAGGTGTCCCCGTGTTATTTCATAGGAACACTGTTGAGTCGATTGAATTTTTTATTAACTTAAGGAAGAATTTCAAGCTTGATGACAATATTTCTCTTTTTGGAATACCTGGAACAGAAAACCCAATAACAGGGACCGTAGTTATGAAAAAACATGCAAAGAATCTTTGGAGATAACAGTAAAGCATCACTGTTAACTTCAACCAAATTAAGGAAGCATCTAGCAACTATTATGCAAATTTTGAAGATGGAAAAGAATGAGCTTGAGCAATTAGCGACTTTCATGGGACACACTGAAAAAACTCATGCCGAATTTTATCGCCTGCCAGATGATGTCTATCAGACAGCCAAAGTTAGTAAACTCTTGCTACTCGCAAAAAATAATTCTTCGATCGAGAAATATAAAGGCAAGTCATTGAAAGATATTGATATCGATGATAATGTTGTGGAAGGTGAAGGAACTGATGACGAAGACGATGATAACACGTACACTATTGACGATGGCGCAATGCAAATAGACCAACCAACTGATGGTGAATTAAATAATATAGAAAACGAAGATCCATCTGCCAAAAAACCTAAAATCAAGAAAGGCAAGAAACGCACTTTTGTAACATGGACAGATGAACAAAAACAATTAACACTAAAGCACTTTAAATCCCATATTCAAAAGAAAATACCGCCGAAGAAACATGAAGTTACGAACTTCATGGAAAAATATCAAAATGTATTTCATAATAAAACTTGGCAAGTAATAAAAGTGTATGTTTGTAATAAGTATAGAAATATGTAAGTTACATGTTGTTTTCAAGAATTAAAAAAAGTTTTCACTTGAATGGACTAAGTGTTTTTTTTTACTTTTTAATCACTATATTTTCATAAAAAGTCACTATAGAGCACATACATACTTTTATTAAAAATAAAGATACTTATTTTTTACGAATTTAATGTCGTTTGATTTTCACTGGTTGTGTTATTAATACCATTGTACTTTTTAAACCGGTGTGTCATTGCAGATGCATTGTTAAAGAAATTTAAATTAATTTTAATTATGCAATAATAAAACATTACATTAACGTCACATGGTATATAAGTATAAAATACAGATATATATTCAATCAAGTGTAAATAGCAAAACGTGCACAACTTTATAAAATTCTGGTAAAAATTTATAAACGATTATCCATTCTTGGCCACACCGCCTAGGACGTTACCTTTTCCGCTTAATGCTGTATACGGATGTTAACTTGCTTAGGAACCAGTAAAACATATTAAAGGATGTCATCTTCAGCGTTAACTATACTGGATGCTAGAGATGTACGTTTTTGTATACACTATATACACCATGTATATTACGGGAAGTCAATGTGTACTAATATTCGCCGGATGTCAATTGATACTGTGGCCTAATATATATATATATAGGAATTCAAAGAAAAATACTGTTAAGAATTTCTTCCACAGAATATGGTTTTATTTAATTCTTGTTAGCATTTAAGCCTTAGTGACGTTTCGGGCCCTAAGTTTATTTGGCCCTTCTTCAGACCTGTTTACAATAAATGATTATGTACCAAGCAACATTGATTAGTAATTATTGAAGATTACTTACATTCGGCAAAAAAAGAGGAACAAATATTTGTAATTCTTGGCAGAAAACATCTAATCAGTACAATTTCCGGCTTAAATTAAAATTACCATCTCACTTCTTTCCACACATTTGTTACTCACAATTTGAAATTAAAACTATTGTAAATGGGACAAGGACAACACTTTAAAACATTGTTAATTGTTAAAAAAATTTTAAATAAAGATATTGTCGAGGATGCATGGCGTTCATTTTGTATGTGCAATATTTCTTTTTTTGTTATATTTAAATAGAAGAATATAGAAATCAGACATATTGTGATTTGTGAGAATCACAGGAAAGAGAGCAACTGTGACGAGACCAGACTAGAAATACAGGGTAGCAAATGAAATCGAACTGAAACTAAGTGGTTGTATTTAACATAATGTTAAGTTTTGTAAAGATGTTTATACGGTTTTAGTGAGGTGGTGTTTGTTCTTTGGTATTTATACTGTTCTTAGTTTTATAGATAGCAAGATTTTCTAGAAAGATTCTTTTATTATAATTGTTTTCATGAAATAAATTTTTTACATGATCAAAATCTGCTGTGTGTTTTAATTGATCTATATGTGTGGCAAGTGCACATTTCTTGGGCTTCAAACGGCTGTCACTACGGTGCTGCGTACAGCGCTCGCGCCATCTTTGAACGGTTTGCCCAATGTATACTTTCGAACAGTTTTCACAGCTAACCGCATAAACAATATGGTTGTTTTGTATTAAAGGTAAAGAGGTCTTTAATTTGGAGAAAAATTGTCTGACATTCAAAGCTGATGTAAAAGCAATATTAATATTGAAATTTTGAAATATTTTCTTTATGTTGGAAGATAATTGAAGTATATATATTAAAGATTTGTATTGTAATCCTGCCTCGTCGTTATTACTCTGTGTCGGCTGTTGTTGTCCAAATTCCGGCTATTATATTTGTTATTGGCGGAAAATAGTAGTCTGCCCACAAGATGTCGCGGATAACCGTTCACTACGAGAATGTCCTTCAATGCCAAAAGATCTCGTTTGACATTGGTTTCATGGCAAATTTTCTCAACTCTATTTTTCAATGCCAATACAAGGTTTATTTTGTATTTCATGGGGCAGTTAGATCCATAATTGAGTAATCTGTCTGAATTGGATGGTTTTCTGTACCAGCCCAATCTTATTTGTTGGTTGTGGTTACAAATAAGAGTGTCTAAAAAAGGTAAGCGTCCATCTTGTTCCTTTTCTATGGTGAACTTTAGATTGTGGTTGAAGCTGTTTAATAATGTTAATGTTGTATCTAGTTGATCTCGGGGCAGAGAGCAAGCGAGATCATCTACGTACTGGTACAGAAAACCAAAGTTGTAGGGTACTTGAGATGTAAGATTTTTAAGGACCGTGTTCATCACAACATCTGCTACGATTGGAGAAAGTGGATTGCCCATAGGTGTCCCATGTATTTGTAAGTAAAATTTGTTATCGTAGAGCAAGTAAACAGATTGAAATACCCATTTAAGTAATTCTACATATTTGGTTTTAGGGATGGGTGTGTTGAGTTCGATCAAACTCCAATTATGTTCGACAATCTCTATGAACAAGTCAACCGGAATGTTTGTGAACAGACTAACTACATCAAAGGAGACTAAAATGTGATCCTCCGGAAGTGTAAGACCATTGACTTTGTTGGCAAAAGAGAAAGAATCTTGTACTCTGAATTCTTTGTACTCGGCAAATGATTTCTTCAAAATGTTAGCCAGGAACTTTGCCAAAAACTTCGAATGACTGTCCACGTTACTGACAATAGGTCGTAGTGGATTATTTTCTTTATGTATATATATATGTAGAGGCTAGTGCGTCTATTGTACGTGTATTTTGGAGGCATATATATATTTGTATAACGTCAAACTTGCCTCCAAAAAAACACATACAATAGACGCACTGGCCTCTACATACGGAGGCGAGTACGAAAAATCGGAGGCAAGTGCGTATGCCTGTGTATAATAGTTCTAAACCGTCCTAAAACACATCAGATGGCGTTTGTGTGAAAATTAACTGGAGGTCATTTTGACCCTTGGTACATACAATCATACAATGTAGTACTCCACAATAATCACCACGTGGCGCCACCATCGTATACACATATACTTTAAGGCAATTACGCTAGTCAAACAAACCTCCGCATATCAGTAGTACCAATACGCCTCCAATAAGCGGCAACACCACCCGGAGGCAAAATAGTATAATGTATGTTGAACATATAACGGTCGTAGGAAACAATGTATTTAAACGAATTATGTTGAAAATACAAGCTTATAAATGTTGTGTTAGTAAGAAATCCAATAAAGAGACAATTTTTTTTATTGAAAATACATAGAAATACTGCAGTGTGGTAAATACTACTTTTCTCTATATAAATTGTACACGTATGTCTTTATTCTAACCCAGTCCTTATCGTGTAATACATTAGGGTATTTGTGCAATAGTTCTTCACACTCGTTTTTCCTGGGCGCCTGTTTCAACTTGACATGTTTTTTGAAATGTTTTTTTACAATGTCTGCTTGCGCTTCTGTCCATGGTATTCTTTGAGATTTCTTCACAGCTAAAATTATGAATATACCTATATAAATGAAATATATTCTAACCATTTGTTTTTGAAAAGCGGACCAATAGCGGACTACAAACTTTGAATGATCATAGAAAAAAAAAGTTTTTGAAGATTCTCAGGATTTGTTATAGGTATTTATATTTATTATTCTAAAATAAACCTTCATAAATACGAGCGCCACAAACAAATGTAACTTAAATTTACGTAATATTTTTTTCTATCGAAGTTTGAGGTAAGAGTTTCTGTATTTGTTATGATTTCTAAGAATCTTCAGGAAGCTTCTTTTATGTGTGTAGGTACAATTTAAACTTATTGCCTATATTTCTAGTCAGGAAAGTAATTTTTGTGAAAATGAGTAACTTTAATTTATTTGAGAGATGATACTACCGCCTTTCATACATAAGACACATACAATTAATTACTTTTACTTTAAATGGGAAACTGCCGTTGAAAAGAAACTCTAAGTAGTAAATATATTCCATTAAAACATTGATTGCAATAATCATAGAAATAACTATAGTCCAATATACCTCTGTTTCTAGTGTCTATGGACTCTTCAGGCGAGGTGGATTGTACTGGAACTGTAGATTTTGGCAGAGTATTTCTTGGTACAAATGGATTAAGTTCCATTATTTCTTCACTATCAGAGTTATCGGTGTCTGCATATTCCAGGTTTGGATCAATATCTATTTCGCTTAAAGATTTGCCCTTATATTTGCTACTCGAACCCTTATCCATTAAAATCAATAACTTAGATATTTTCGCAGTTTGATAAAGGTCTTGAGGTAATCTACAATATTCTAAGCATAAAGAAAAATACAAGCTACGACAAGAAATACTTTCAGTAGGCTAATCATAATAGGTCTCTGCAACAATAGTCAAATTAAAACTTGTGTAACACTCGGTTGATATTAGCATACATATGTTTAACCTTACCAAGGCTCATTAGTGCTACTGCTCAACCTAATGTATTATACGGAAAATTCGTATACATACTTAATAAATCAAAGAATAATTGATTGAGAATTTAAGCTGGAAATCTCATTATTATCGTGAAGATGTTTGCTAAGTTGTGGATCTGAATTACGTAATTATATTAATTAGCATTAGTTAGTTGACACATATTTAGTGGCTTAATGTCGTTCTAAAATTATTGTTATTCTTTACAGATAAATAATGATAACTTCAGATTAACAATTTAGCAAATATCTTCACGATAATAATGATTTCTAGCTTAAATTCTCATTTAATTATTCATCAACTTATTATTTTTTATTTAATTTATGTATACTATGTTTGTATTAGTATATATTTCAAATAATTATCTCTTTTTAAAATTACAACAAACTAATTTTTTACAATGTCACTTACTTGTAAAACTCATCGTGGGTCTTTTGGGTGTGCCCAAACTGCAGCAAACTGTTCAGACTCTTCTTTGTTAAGGCTTAGAATCTGCATAATAGTAGCTATTTGTTTACGTAATTTATTTGACGCAATTTGAATGGGATATTCTAAATCAGCTTTTTTAGCATATTTTCGAATAGCTACGTCACCTCTTGCCCAGTGATTAGTATCAGGATATCCGAATAAATACGGATTGTTGCTAGGAACTAAATTGGTACCATTTCGGATTTCTATAATCTTGTTTACATATTCTTGTATATTCGGCGGAAACAAAATTACATTACTCCTGTTACTACTCGCTTGTAATGCCTACTTAAAAATTTTTCTGAGTCTGACAAGACTTCCATACATTCTTTTTGGTTTATGGCATCAAAGTTTTGTTGGTAAGTCTGTAACGTAGTATATTCTACATCTCCAATCCTTCGTCTATTATACAGTATAGTCAATGTAAGAGTGGCATCGACTAAGTTTTTATAATCTTTTTTGCTATTTACATCCGTTTGAAGAGCAACTACAGATTTATTTGCCACTGTGGTTACATATTCTTTAAATTTCAATATGTCTTTTGTTAATTGCATTAAGGAATAAGAAATTTTATATTATTAGTCCTACGCACCAAATGTACAAAAGCAAAAATTAAATCTTTATTTTTTTATATGAAATAAATATTTACAGAAATACAAAGCAAAATATTCTTGCAGAGTTAAGAAAAAAATATAATTAATGCTATATAACATATATATTTGTTAAATGTTTTCATAATATATTTTATGCATATTATGTTAATATAACTAATATTCAAGAATGATTTAATATTTTCTAAATATTTATGAAATATGAAATAAATATAGTTGGTCACTGGGGCAGATTATGCCAAGAAGATATTGGGAAATGCACCAAAAGAACGATTTGGGCAGAAGGAGAACTGCGTGAAGCGTTGAGGAAGTAAAAAGTGAGAAGTCAGTAAAGACAGGCTAATAGGCTGCAGATGGTGTCACTACAACACTAGATCGAAGAACGAAATCTAGAAATATGGAAAAAGGAAGTCTTGGACCAGAAGGTATATTTTTTTACTTGCAATACATACGAATCCAAGATTACAGCGGTTTGTGGAACCTCCACAGCAACATTGAGGGCTACGAAGGTTAATATCACCAAGGAGGTTCTTCAACCGGTGTACCACCTACTTACACGTTTTGGCTGAATATTTTACTTGCAGTGTTCTACGGCGGAGCTATATGACGAAAGATTAGTTGCGCATATTCGGCAGTAGTATAGCAGTCCACCTCTGATCTGAGCCGTGATAAGATGCTATAAATAAATAGAGATCAAAGGTCACATTTTTTTGTTTTTTTTTGCGCCCATGACATCATTTGGGCTGTGACCAATCATCTATATGATAAACAAAGCAAAAATTACAAGGATCAAATGATGAAAAACAATTCATGGAGAGAAATCGCTCAAATTATGAATATGACTGGTAAATTATGTAGTATAGTTAATTATTACATAAATAATTTTATGTTTATTTTATTATTTAGAGTCTGAATGCCAAAATCGCTGGATTCGTTTAAGGGAAAAGCATGCCAGAGAAAAAAAGAAAATTACTTGCATTCCAAGTGGAGCAGAAGCTGGATATAAAACCCAGTAGCCATATTTTTCCAAATTGGAATTTTTAGAGAAACATATTACTTCTCGAATGTAAAAATTACAGTTTAGATGCCTATGTATGCATACATTTTGATTTTTCTAGACGCATCTCTAGTGCCAAAATGAAAATACACAGTAGTAATGAAAACTCTCAATCTTTAACCGATGTAATAGGTATATAAAGCAGTTTCAGGAAATATATTCTTCTAATATCTAAAAAGTTGCCCAGTTGCATCGTCATAACTTATATAGCTAAATGTCTAGTGATAAATTTTCAATGCCAGCTTCAACATCGAAAGAGACACATGTATGTATGTATGTAGATGAAGGGTGGTGTTACACTGCGACCTAAAGGATCTATTGTGTCCCCCATTCTTGCTGCTTTACAGTTGGCCTCCCAATCCAAAGAGACACATACATGCTTGTTATATTGTTATGATGGTGCAACTAGACATACGATATAAGTGTAAATAATCAAATTCACTCAAGAAAAATAGTGGTGTGAGAATATTAGGTTTTTTTATTAAATTTAGACTATGTTGCTTCCTAAAAAAAAATAACTGAAATTGTGTTTTTAGATATATTACAGATGGAGAATAGAGAGTCTCCCCCTATAGAAAGTTCTCGCCCAGGCATTAAGAAAAGGAAGTTTGATGCCATTGATAGCAGCTTTATCGAACTAAGCAATGCCATTAAATCCCATTTAAGCCAATCTCAGGACGATGATTCTGATGGGCTATTTTGTAAATTCATTAGTGCGGAACTAAAAAAGAAAACGAACAAAAAAAAAGCTCCAACAACAAATTTTCAATTTAATGTGTTCTTCAGAAGATTAAAAAAAACTTGTATTTTGCAGTATTGCTATATTGTAGTAATAAATAATAAAAATCCATTTCATAATATAACTAGTGTATTTAATAATGCAATTAAATCCAAAAATATTTTTGTTTTTACATTACGCATTTCTACCTCTTCTAATATATGTAACTTGCCCATGGTACCTGTTCCTCAGATGTCAGGAAATATGTAGCGAAAGTATCTCTTTGGTTATATGCCGATACTGTTGCTCGATGTGGACCATTTTGGATGATATTTTGGAACATATTTTGTTCTTGACGCCATTCGCCTTGTATTACTTCCCCATTTTCATTTTCATGGTCAACAAACATTGGTGAACAATATGTTTGTTGTGCTGTAGGATACTCACTATTTCTAGTCATTAAGAAATTATGCAGCCATACTGCTGCCAATATAATTTTTTTTACTGATTGCGGATTTAGAGCTATAGGTCTTCTAAACACTCTCCATCTAGCTGCCAGTTCTCCAAATGTATTTTCAATTGTTCGTCGCGCCCGTGTGTCTGTAATTAAATATAGACTTGGCTTCTGTTAGAAGGCGACCTGGATAAGGGCACATCATATTTTTACCAAGCTGAAATGCTACATCTCCAACAAAAAAAAGACATTTCAATAGGTGACCCAGGTAATTGTGCAACTCCTTTAGGAAAGTTTAAGGTGTTTTCATTAATGGCTTTTCCTAGACCTGTTGAGAATACAGAACTGTCACCATAACTTCCTTGAGCTCCAATATCAATTAAAAGAAAGCGATATTTTGCATCACATACTCCCATCAACACCATACTGAAACTTTTCTTATAATTGAAGTAATCACTTCCTGAATTATAAGGTGCTCGTAGTAAGACATGTTTCCCGTCGATGGCACCTAAGCAGTTAGGCATATTCCACTTGTGTAAAAAATCCGCAGATATACACTTCCATACATCTTCTCTTGGAATTTTTAGAACTATTGCAAACAAAAACTTTTGCTATATATGCGCAGGTTTCATTTATAATATTATAGCATGTAGAAATACCAATTCTGTACGCCAGTGCTAAAGATGTGATTTGATCACCAGTACCCAAGTACCTAGAGAAATGAATCAGTTGTAATATCAATTTTACATTTATACATAATAATATCTTTACCCGAGAGTAATAGCAAGCCGGAGTTCTGTTGGTAGTGGCTTTCGCCGGCTATATTTTTGTAAATGAGGGGTAACCATTTCCAGCAGGTGGTTAAATGTTGCTAAGTCCATTCGAATATATTTAAAAAATAGAACAGGGTCATCTTTTAATTCTTGAAATAAATGATCGAAGTCGCCCATTTCTCTTCTCCTTACATTGATAGGTCTCACCCACCATCTTCTGTTTATCCATTGTTTTCTGCGTTTTCGTAGACGTAAATATTTTCCCATTATATATGCAACAACGAATATTAGTTGCTTCCTATTCATTCTAACTCCACGTTCTAACCTGTGATCTAACATGGATCTAACCTCCATCAGCCTCCATCACTGATGTTTTGTAAACATTTGATATTTGACATTATGATATACTTTGCTGTGATTGGTTAACCGTAAGGCATAGTAAATGTATTGTGTATAGGTATTCTTACGGATTACGTATTACATTTCTGTATTGTGGAACAGCCTTAACCGACTTAGCTACACTTCTGGCTTTCAGTTATAGTTAGGTATGAAGTTAAAGAGATGTACGCTTGAAAAAACATTATTATATATTTATTAAGAAAATGTAATATACATTACACACTGAGAAAAAATTTTAATAATAATAAATAAAAATATCATTATCGTAAGTAAAAAGTTCAGCTGAATAGGGGACAAAAGCACAGATTACTTAGCACTAGTAAAAAAAAAGATCCTAAACACTGTTACTAACAATAAGCAATCTAAGTTACTTAAAGTTGCCGCAACGAAGCAACCGTCTTACATCATTCATAACTATGACGTCTTTTTTTAGCATCAATGCCAAATATGTACTGTTTGGCGGATAGGTTATGTATGTTTCAAGTGTCAAAAAGTAGTTGAATAAGTGGCGTTTTAAAAAGTTATCCTAATTTTCAGTTAGTGTGCAGCAATAATTGTATTATTGGAATTAAATAGTACATGTAGTAATAATTATAACAATATGATGGAATAAATTCATTCAGTAACCAATAAATTGTGCATCGATAATGAGTATTGTGAAATGAGTGCATGAAAATAATCTAAAACTACATGGTTTTATTTTCTAATATACCTTGTCAGTGATTTAATGGAAACATATATCCTCCTTTAACTGTAAAAATAAAATGACCAGAATATTTAGGTAAAATATACATTTTTGATGGTTAAAGTATCAGAATAATACAATGTCTTTTTAATGGATCAACTTTATTATTATACAACAAGTAACCAGTATTGTTTATCTATAATTAGTAACATGAAATCAAACGAATAACTTAAAAGTTTTTGATTTTATTTTCTAATCTACAATTTCCATAATTAATGGAAACATACTTCCCGTTTTAACGTTAAAAACCTCGTATATTTGAATGAAATATATATTGTTGATAGTTAAAGCAATAGCATAAAACGTTTTTGACCAATTAATATATAATAGAATCAAGTAATTAAAACGTTCGAATAATTTTGGCTTTAAACTACGTCATTAACAACTAGAGCGTTATTAAATAAATATTACATAGGCATACAACACGCACTCAATATTTTATACTGAAATTATATGTATAAATTTTTACAAAAATTATACTTCGCTTTCACTAAAATCTGATTCATCGAACCACTGTCATTTAAGTTAATAATAAATGGTGCAATGTCTGTACTATCGAATCCAATTTCACGATTCCACCACATTTCGATTTCCTTTTCGACATGATCTATACACTTAGACCATTCTTCTGCTGCGACATTGTTCAGTGCTTCCTCCCACATATTAAGGCATGCCTGCATAGATTTGCCATCCCTACCAATATGCTTGTTGTAATAGCTTTTTGTTATCCCCCATATCAGCTCAATTGCATAAAGTTGCAATGATATGGAGGAAGACGTGCACTTTGTGGCCTGCTTCTTCAGCCATCCGATCTGCAACATATTCTTTTGGTGGTTTATGACTAAAAATTAATAGCACATTAACAATAAAACATATATTTGTATAAACATTTCTTACATGGCGACTTTGAGTAATAATTCCTTTTTTAAAGATGTTTTGTCGTAGTGGATTCCATTGTTTGACAACCATTGTTCGATATCACCTTTTGAAGAAGCAGTGTTGGGCACTTTAGATGCTAATGTACTATGGTATGGAGCATTATCCATAATAATAATAGATGGAGCACTTAAAAGATTTAGTAAATCAGCAACCAATTTAAAAATATTTTTTGATTCTTTCTCCGTGATAGTCAGCATCTTTTGATTTCGAAGAAAATACTAGCTTCGCACCAGGAATAAAGCCATTTCTATTTCGGCATGTACCACAATATATCTAAGTAAAAAAAGTTTAACATCAGCACCAGCACCATTGTTATTAGCAAATCATTTTTATGATTATATGATATACATACAATAACCTCTTGCCATCTACTTTAGTAGATTTCACTGAACGTAAGTGCTATCTTGCCAAGAATGAGCTATCGTACCATTTTGAAATATCCAAGTTTCATTCAAAAATACGAAACTCATGAGAGCTATTGCGCTTGTACTGATGATTACATTTTTAAAATGTTAATCGCTGCAGTACAACATGAGGCAATTTCCATCAAACCACGTCTAGGATTATCCTTCTTATACCTAAATCCAATGTTTTTTAAGGACGGTGCATAATGATCTTTGAGATCCAGAAAAGATGTCAGCTTCCTTTAATTTGTCTCCTAAATGACTTAATTGTAATGTGCTCGCCTAAAATTAATGGCTATAGATTTTTAAAATTAAATTATTATATTTTACTTACGATGTTCATACATTTGATAATAATATTTCTAATAGCGACCTGTGAAGCATCATCAACTGCTGTGACAGGTTTAGTGCGTGAACGTTTCGTTTAGGTGAACTTAGTTCTTGATTGTTCTTGAGAGACTGCCAAACAGATGTAACGGTGCTAACGTTTACATTAGCCATCGGCCGCAACGCGCTGAAATAAAAGAAATCTAGAAATAGTGTAAAACCCATATTATATTTGTATTACCTCTCTTACGGCGGTTAATGGTATCAATAACGTACCAGTATCACGTTCTTGTTCACAAAAGTGTACCAAAGAAGCGATACACTCCTTCATCTGCCGACACAACGGCTTAGGGCATTTTCAATCGCAAAACCAACAATATTGGTAACTATTTGTTCTAAAAAGAACAGTTTTTGAGGGCAACTAACGAAATAATTAACAAAAAACGATGAAATACACAAAATAATAGCGATTAAACGTCAAATGAACACTAATGTCAAAGCCCGTTAAGACAAAGCAACCTCGCAATTTTAGGTAACATAACGAATTTAATATCACTAAATTTCACATGCTAAACTTCATTTCATATTCAATTTGTTGTGGTACGAATTGCACGTCATCAATGATCATGAGTGAGGTAAGTCGGTTGCTTCGTTGCGGCAACTATACAATCTGTTTCATACCGGCAACTTATTAAGTTACTTATGATAATTGAACTGAAGTAGTTACGCCAAAGAACATATGCAGTTGCAGTAAGTAAAAGATTTGTCAATGGCAAGTAGTAGGTGTATTGTTGTGAGTACTATTCTATAACGGCTATTACAGCTCCGTATATATACAAGCTATTTAGATTACTTGTGATAAATAAACAGTATCGTTAATGCGCGTTCACTAAATACCTGATATATAGAAGGTAATGGTTTGCTATAAATATACAGTGTACTTACCTTAAATTTGTTGTCCAATGATAGTTGAATGATAGTTGGTGTACGAAACGAGGAGATTTAGTAAATATTTATTAAATAGCTTACTGTGTACTCTGTGTTAGTAACTGATAACATAGAAATAAAAACTGAGGGTCTATATGTCACAGAACGCTATTCAGTAACTGCTTCCGACTGGTTTCGTGCCTCAGGGCATATCTTCAGGCCAGAACTGGTAAGCAATGCTAAATTAGTTTTGAACAATTAACAGTGATTATATATCAATTCTGGCCTACAGATTACGCACGAAACCGGCCCCAAGCCGTTAATATACAGAATTTTGTGAAATAAACATCCTGAAATTTATTTCCACGTTATACATTTATGAATTTCATATATATTTTAAGACTCATTTTACAATGGTACAATGTTAAATAGCAATATGGGTAGATTTCTTATATTTTCCTATTGAATTAATAAGAGTGCAGAAAGCAAAAAACGCATGGTACCATAATCATTTCTTAGCAACTTACAAATTGTAAAAGAAATCTATATAAAATGTTAGACGAAGATTTAGTACAATTTACTTTAATATGAATATTTGAAACATAAAATGTCAATCATCATTAAAGAAAAACATAATTGTTTCTTTACTGTATGTATCTCCTTTAAAATGCAAATACTTGAAGCTATAGCGTTAATAATTTTACTAGCTACTTAATATGTAGCTTACAATCAACTTCCAATATTATCTCATGTATGTACTACTATGCTTCTCGTAGTACAAAACGTTGCCCGGATTATAATCTTTTATTTACATAATTTTTGTACATGACATTTCATTTAAATCAACATAATAATTATCAAAACAAAACAATCAACACATATTTCCATAGCGTGAGTTCACTTACTGAATACCGTAAAATGCGCCAACTTTGTGCCACTTTTCGAAGTTTTTTAAGCACATCTTCCTTATTTATTGAGATAAGGGAATGGGAATTTTACCCAGTATAATTACCACATCTCAGAAAGTACTTTCGCTGCCTGAAGAAGAATTCTGATAGTAAGTCGAGGGGGGTGAATTTTTTTCGTTGTGGCACAATGTTGTATACATTAGTGGTCAACATTGTGCCATTTGCGTTTCTCGTTTAAAAGACGTGTTAAATCCGCCCGGTACAATGTTGGCACACTAAGTTATTCACGATTGAAAACTGTTTGAAAAATGTTATTTTTTGTGTTTTTTTTTTTAATTTTTTTTTTGTGGGGTTTTTGGGGAAATAAAAAAACATACTGAAATCGACATTTTGTTTAATCTTTTAGTGGAAAATAGTAACAGTTGTCTTATGACTTCAAATTAGTTTTGATATAAATTATCTCCAATTTTTGGGGGGGGGATTCAGTGGTCCTTTTATTTGATTTTTGCGGTAACCAAAACAACGTCAGGGTGTATTGGCCACGTCCAAAATTTTCCTCTTTTTTTCATTGCAGAGATTTCTGTTTCTTCATGTTTCTCATCATTGGACATTACTAATCCAGGGTACAGCTTTCCGCTGTACTGTTACAATGACAAATTTTTCCTTCTGCCGGTTTTTCAGGACTCGGTTCTGGTTCGTTTTGTGGCATTTTTCAGGGTCAGATTGTGCGATCGCTGACTCATTTTGCACAATCACTGCTTCCACCTCTCTTCTTCGCCTTCTTCATCTGTTCTTTCCTGCTTCATCGTATCTCTTTGGGGTCGTCAGTTTCATCGTCGTTATTGTCTCTAAGTGACTCGAAATAATCTGTGAAGCTATCCTCGCTTTCAGCATAAGGAATATCACCTTCACTTAGTCCTCTTCGTCAGATGTCTCGCTGTTTCGTCTACGCCTTTTCCGAGGAGCAGTGGTATCTTGTTTTTTCTTACAAGTGAGATGTCTCCGTACGGACTGAAGTTGATGGTTCAGCTGCATTCAGGTTATTTTGTAAATCGGCAACTGTGATGGCTTTTCCAGGGGCAACATTGACCTTCTTCGTCCTTCTTGCGCGTTGGTTTGTCAGTGAGCTGCTGTCTCGTTCTCTGGAGTTTCAGGCATAAAAACTTGAGTCACATTTTCTGTAACTTGTGTATCCATTTGCAGCCTCCCATCACATAATTTCTGCAGGACATGGTCTCGGTTGAGAGGAAAAATCCAGTCCCCTTGAAACCAGATTTCATGTTCTTCGCCAAGGTTAGGTCCCAACGTCTCCATCATTTTTGCTAGTTGTCTGGGAAATTCGGTTTTGGAAGAGAAGCCGAAACCTTCCTGCGGCGGTTTTTTTCCACTCGCCAGCCTGTCTTCCAAACACGCTTCAAGGGACCGAAAAATCCTACGTCAAGTGGTTGAAGCAGGTGTGTGGAGTTTGGGGGGAGTGCAATAAACTTCACATCATTCTTTCACACAATGTGATCACGTGGCTACTCAGGTGGGAGCTCAAGTTGTCTCCATAAGCACCTTAGTAACCATGTTGTCGCCTTATGACTGGCAACATTGTGAATTTCGAACCAGTCTTCAAATGATTTAGTGTCGAACCAACCACTTTGGACCGGTTGAACTGGTGGATGGGGACGCCCCTTGAACCCATTCAGGGTACACATTGTCTGCCTTATACACTACATATAACGGGGCTATTCACCTGCGGCATTCCCACAAACCATAATTGAAGTGGAAACTTTGGTAGCATTCTGAATTAGTTCTGGGTGTTTAGCCTCTCCTGCACAAAATTTTGGTGGAACCAGGATCGTCTGTTTAAAGTTAGTCTCATCGTAGTTCCATATAGCCTCTGGGGAAATACCCTCGAGTTCCACCTCAATATTATCAAAAAACTCATTTTACTGTGGTGCTATTGATACCTGCACGATATCGTGAAATACTCTGTGACATCCTTGGCTAAGCTGTGAACTATGTCTTTCACGAAATGATCTTCCCCAGCTGCACCAGGCATATTTGCTGTAAACGCATTCACAGTGCGACCAACTCGATCAAGGTAATTTTTACCATTATTCTCAAGTCCAAACTGTCATTTGGGAACCCGTTAGGTAGCCACAGCAATAGTGTGTGCACATAATCACCTTCTCCTCATATTCTGATAAAGCAGTTTGCCTACCTGGCTTACGACGCAAAACCCTGAGAGTCTTCACCACCATCACCTTCTTTCTGTTCCTTCAGCTTGTTTGAAATCGTGTTACGATGGATTCCGTAAGTTTTCGCCGCCTCTCTCACTGAATCTTCTTATCTTTGATGGCTTTTATAACCACTCGCTAGTAAACTCGTCGGTGTAGTTTCGATAGGGTCGCCCACCAATCTTTCTCTATCTTTTCGCCCCATGTCTGAAAACGCCAAAGTAAATTCCTAACAACATAAAACCATTATGTTACAGGAAAAACAGCGCGAAAACTATTGAAATAATGGGGTTTTAGTCATGAAAACTGGTGGCACAAAGTTTGACACACGTTTCTCTCATTTTTTACATAACCTTGACCCACAAATAAACACAACAACCTATGAAATCGCCGATTGGGCTATTTACCTTAATACTATAGTAATACAATTATTAACTCACCGGGATCCAAAATATTCGGAACAATGTGTTTCAGAGGAGACTCTCCCACAGATTTCAAATACTAAGAAAACGAACACTGATCGTGTGATTTTATCCACAATCGCGTGGTAGCGACGATAAGGTTTCGAATGCTATACTTCAATTCTTGCAGGTCACTGCCATCTTGTGAATTTTTTTGGAAGCTTCACCGTAACGGCTAACTTAATTACAGAACTCTTCAGCTCAGAAATCAGCAGTGGCACAAAGTTGAGTCGCCGGCACAAAGTTGCCGCATTTTACGGTACGTAACGAACATGGAATTGTTAACATTAATTCTGACATATAAGCACATAAAAAAGGTCACTTATAATTTCAGTTTCTAAAACCTTGGTAGTATGGAAACTCCATAGCAGTACATATAATTATTATTTTAGAAAAAAAAAGCAATATTATTAGTAATAGTTTTATTTTGTAAAAAACAAAAACAGTTACTATCTACCTAATATTAATTTAATGTTTACATACTGCTGTGTACTGATTGAATTAATTGATTGAAAGTGCTAAATGAATTTTAAAATGAGAAAGAGAAATAAAATTACCTAGCTCAACGGAAAAATTTAAATTGAACAAAAAAACAATTAATCTCAGAGTTACCCTCGCGGATTAAAACTTGAATCTAACCACGAAAAGTAATTTGTGAGTGAATAAAATCAACTTTCTTAAATACCAAAAAAATTTAACAGGTTTAATTTAAAATAAAAGAACAGAATTTTTAACCCAACGAAGTTAATTAACACTTAATTTTATTATTAATCAAAAAGGGTTAAATTACAGCTCGTGCAGAAAAAAAAACCCTGAGCTGAAGGTTCTGGCCTAAATTAATAACTGCACTTGATTCTAAATTACACTAGGATAATGCTATTTCCTATGCAAAGCAAAAGTTTTGTTTGTTCAGGAAGATAATCCTAAAAATATCAATATCAATCCACGTGGTTTAAAATTAAAACAAACTAAATTAAGCGTGGACAATTTCTAGTAAATAACAAGAATGAAAAATCTAAAAACAAGAACAACCGAGGTGATTGACAATTAAAAATGAATCAGCAAAATAGAAAAACGGAAAAATTAACTCTTTAAACTAAAATGAGAAAATTACAACTTACAGCACAAAAATAATAAATGATCATATATCTATAATGTGCACACATCAATATATTAACAATTATTACAAAATGAATTCCTTGATGGACAAAATTTTTAAGGAAACGAAACAAAATTTACTATAATCTAAATGGACTACAAAATGGCAACAATGAGTTACAAAAATACGTCTACTCACGTTAATATTCGACCAAGGAACTCTAGAACAAACTTCTACAATCGTTTTTCTAACAAAAATCCCTCTCTTTAAACTTACAATGCAAACGCACAATTCACCGACAAAATCTAATAGGAAACGCAACAAATCAAACTAGCAAACGCTAGACAAATAATTGAATGGAATTAATTTAAAAAAAAAAACTTAACATTAAATAAATTAAATCAAATAATAAACTCTACCTAAATTTATACAAAAATAAAATCTAAATTTGAGAAAACTCCTGGTATATTGATTCAGCTCGGAAAAAATTACACACATGAAAATATGCAACTTAAAATACACTCGCGAACAACGGGGAGTCTACCACAGCAATACGTAACAACAACAAAGAACAAGTAAAACGCAGTGTGGCGGCTGCTGGTCAGGTAAGGAAACTGAGCGGCGCCTCACAGGGAAAAATCTTTAAAAAAATTTCAATGTTGTTGATTAGCGTTTGAAGTTTTGATTAATGTGTTAAAACTTTATAATTTTAAAAAAAAATTGATTGCTCAGTGTTACGATGGTGCTAGTGTCATGGCTGGTGAACTGAATGGACTACAAGTAAGAATTAAATCAATTGCGTCTAATCGCACTTTTTACACACTGTTGTGCCCACAGGCTAAATCTCGTCTTACAACAGGGTACTCGTACTATCAATCACTGTAGAATATTTGTTGCCACCCTGACTGGCATTTCATCTTTTTTTCGTCATTCCCCCAAGCGTACGGCACTATTAGATCAAAAAATCGGCAAAACGATACCTCAAGCTGCTAAAATTCGCTGGTACACGCGATCGAAAATTTTTAATTTAGGGCCCTGATTCGAGATCGAAATCCATTAATGCACCAAAAGGTTTTCTTAAGTAATTTGATGATTTTGAATTTGCAATTTTGATTTTCATATATCGTCAAATTTTGTTGATTCTTCAAAGTGTTCTGAGTATTCTAAAAATTTTCCCAAGAAAGTGTTGGTGTGTCATATCTGATCAAGATTTTATTATATTATTTTTCCTTAGGTTGGTACCTACAATATAACTGTGTACGTGACTACGTGTAATGCGAATAAAATAGGCGCGAAATACACACGAGGTATACGTTGTGTGCACGTTGTTGTATGGTTGTTGTTAAGCTGTATTGAACATGTATTGTGTACTTTATGTATTCAATAAATAAATGAACAAGTATAAAGTGTTGTAGCTATATCGTATGTTAAATCAAAACAACAGAAAGCACTCAATTGCACATTTGAAGTATATCCCAACATATCTGATAAAGACAGGTTGATTAACGAACTTTCAATTTTGTATTGCGATGAACAGTTTCGTAATATGGATGTAGATAAAACTTTGAAACTAATTTATGCAGAATATAAAGACATTTTTCCAGAAGGTTATAAGCTTTTCAGTTTAATTTTGATTATACCTCCAGTGTATAAATCATTGAGGCCTCTAATTAATTTTGAAAACAATGCTACTTCCAAACTCCTTAAGGTCATTACTATGAAAGAGCAGCAGTAAAAAATATTTTCAAGTTTTGATGGTAAGTGACCGGAATAATGGGAACAGAAGTATATATGGCACCTAATTTGTGAATACCTGAGTGAGACCCTAATGGATTGCCAATTTCATATTCGTCAAAATAAAGGAATAATGGGAAAACAACATCAATTTTGTCAATTTTTTCTGTTTTCTTACACCAAAAGTCTGTTTGTATGATATTAGAAATTATCGATTGCGATTTCACAGTTTTAATGTTGTTGTGAACTTTGTCTAGGCGTTGTCCAACAACACATTCTATAGGTTTAATGAAACAATTAGAATTTTCTAAATATTTGAATCTTAGGTGTTCACTTTCCAAACCTCTAAACATATTTTGAAATTCAGATATAAATTTATGTGTACAAATTAAGTCATCATCCTTAAATGTATAACTGCTTGCTAAATAATTTAAATACTTTTTAAACAGGTTCATTGGCTCTTTAAGTAATAGATTAATGCAATCGATAAATGCTTGCACATCTTTTCTGGTAAAAGTGGTATTGGCATACAATTGGCAAAGAATGCTTATAATGTGTTTGTCCAAGATCTTTGTGTAAGGCACGGATAGAATTCCTATCAACAGTTGTATTTCTACTACAATTGACGTCTTCTTTTTGTGAAACATGAGAAGTGCCATTTTTCGAGAGACAATTTAAATGATTGTTGAGATGTTTTCGGTAAGAATTTATTGTAGGAAAAGTTCGAAAACATCCCAACTCGCCACATTTATAATCTTGGCATTTATTTGGCACATTCACATAAAATTGGCATTTTACAAAAATTCAACGTTCTGCAAAATGATAATTTATATCTGCAATGCCGCTAATTGCGCTTGAATTCTTTTGCAAAGCTGGTGTTTTAAATATTATTTCTTGGATAAATTGCCAAACGTGTTTGCACTCACTGCCATACTCTAAATTTAAAGTATGTATTAGCTTATACAGTAGTTCCAAACAGTGTATCCAGGAATCACATTCATAGGTTTTTTCATTTATGATTATATAATAACCTTCAATGTTGTTCAGACATCCAACTGCTACGGTGAAAGGTTGCATCGGAATATTATGTTTCTCTAATTTCTGTCGTCTTCTCTCTTTTATTTCACACAAATCAGCAAAATTCTGAAAAGAAAACTGTATATAGGTATCTAGTAACGTGGTATATAATATATATAAAAATAAAAATTGTTTCATACTTTTTTATGCGCATATTTACAAAATAACATCGAATATTTTTTCCATTTCCATCAATGAGATTTATGATTTATTTGGTTAGAGTAACGCATAAAATATTGGAATATTTTGATATAAATTTATTATTATATTTTATGTGCTATATAAAAGGTAAAGAGGAAGTAAAAACGTGAACTAAGGTATTGTACTCTCGGCGCTGTTACTATTTTGATACGCTATAGGATCTTTTTTTTTATAAATTTCATTAGTATTTAAAATAATAGCACCTAATAATAACTTACATCAATAATTTCAAATTATTTTTACTAACTCACTGTAGATGGAAAACATAAAAATGACTGTCGACAAATAGTCTTGGGTAACATAGCTATTCTGGAGATATTTTTATAGCAAACACTACGAAAAAGCTTAAAATAATATATCTTATCTATATTAAATATTACTAAAATAATTTAGGGCAGGGCGGATAAAATAAAAATATCTGCAAATCTGACGTTCGCTACTCACATCTCTCCAAAAATAATAGAAGCAAGCAATTAGTGTACTATGTGACCTATTGTTTTCATTTTCCTCCTGTCGGAGATAATATAATCTTACATACATCCAAACGCGTATAACTCGAAAACTCATATAAAACCATTTAGCGGTTGGTATAAGTTTACACTTATTTTCAACATACAATGCAGCCACATAACAGTATACAGAGTATCTCTTTAGAATAAGGAAATATGCTAAAATTTATAATTTTGTGGACACCCTGTATAACTTTTTAAACCACCTTTCTATAGACTCTTTGATCACAAAATGCCATTATAACAGATTTCTGAAATTCGATAAAATAAGCACAACATACGTCATTCCACGTTTATTGGAACACCCTGTATATAAATATCTATGCCAATCGAAAGGGCTCACTAAACGGTACAAGTCTGCTATTGAAACTTTTTTCTATCTCTTACCGTTTAAAACTTATTCAGAAGAAACCAAATTTGAGCCAAATTGCAACGGTGCATCTGGCGAGCTATATATTATAAATAATTGTTAATGTGAGTTCTTTTCTAAAACAAGTAAATGCTTATTAATACTTCCAACACAAGTTTGTAAAACAGTAATTTAATTTGTTGAACTCCACAAGAAAAGGATGAATAAGTAGCACTGGATATCAGCAATCACTAATTTTAATTTTTTTAACACCTAAAATAATTCTTTTACTTTTCTGATAACATCTGTTTAGAATTTTGTATTCCCTGCATGTAGCAATAATAATTTGTAGCATATTATAATCCTTTTATATTAAAGCATTAAAAACATTTTCTCCAAATAATATTGTTAAAATTCCACTATGTGTTCTTATGTAAATAAAATAACCTAAATATATATTTTTAAATAAAACCGTCGATTCAATAGGCTTCGTATTGCTACAGTTTTTTGCACGGATATTCCCCTGTTTATTTTATTGCATGTATTTTCTTATAATCTAAAAAAACACGCCGCCCCATCATCGAAACTACAAAGTATTTTATTATTCTATGTATAGATAAAGCTTTTTTCTCTCTATTTGTTGCTCTTTAAACCTTGGATCAATTCATCCTGTTGCAATGTAAATACGTTCCCTGAAAGCTTTATTTACACAAAAAAAAGATCTCAATTGCTGGTGTCCTGATTTTTCCTGCGAGAAGTGTACATATCGAATTCTTGTCAATTTCATTATTAAAAAAATTAAGGTTTTAAAATAATTTTGAAGTTGGAGTAAATGATTATCTAAAGCATCTTATTCTAGTACGTCTTGATTTAAAGAAAATATAATAAATATTAATAAGTTGTTGCCTTTATCCAATACTTTATATTGTTGGCAGCAATACCTCTCTCTCTCTATTATCTGCCACGTAAAGTATTATTATAGATCAATAGCCATATCCTAAAATCTACAATATAAGTAGGAGTTCATGCACGAACTGAATATTGAGTAAGAATCGAAATTTTTCATCCACATGAGACATCATATTATGGCCTTTTATATCGGGTGTTTATTTGAAAACTATCCACCTTTAATAAGTCAAAAACGCCAACGATTGTAAAAAACGCAAAAACACGTCGGCTTTTATTTCGAGGGGAAAACATTTTTATTATAGTCAAACCAAGCTACTAGGTCACTTCAAGCAACACCGTCGTTTTAGGGAGTACACCCGGAATAAAAATTTTAGCCCGCTAGATTTAAATGCATCTATACACCATAAAGCGTACAAAAAGGCACCAGAACATAGAACGATACTGTACACAGCTGTCAAACGTACAAAGTGAGGGCAAAGGGTAGTGCGCGGCAAAGTTTAAGTAAATTAGTTCACATACCCTAATAGCAAAATTTAAATTTCCCACAATTATTCTTAGTAACTTCAACAGAAAGACATCAAACCAATTAGCCATCTAATACAAAAACATTGGTAATTTCGTGTTTCAATGTTGAAAAGTTACTATTTTGCTACATGGGATATTTTCCTACTGTCAAATTACTTGGTCGGACTATAGTAGTAGGGGTATGGGGCTCCTCTATCACTTTCAACGTCGTTCGTCCACCAGGTCCCCTCCAACTCCACGATTACGATCGCGACCGCGGATCATTTTGATTCGCAATTTTATTCGCGAGTTTTAATTTAATTGTGCTTTAATTTGCATTTTTTGATTACAATAAAGCTTCACCTACGATGATGACGTCCACTGTAACGGTAGATGTGGAGAGCTTTTCTTTGGGGGGTGAGGGGATATCACAATATGCAACCCGCGAATTATTTTAAGGCCGTGGTCGCGACCGCGAATCATTTTGATTCGCTGTTTAATTCGCGGACTCCAGACCGCTTTCACATCTACATCCTAATTATAATTCGGAAATTTAAAATTTTTAAATCAGTCACCCGTGGGTAGTTGTGATATAACATTATCGCTTATTGTATTCAGCCTTCCACAATTTTATTCAATATTTTTTATGGTGATTTCGATTTATATTTCTATAGAATCTTCCATAGTTATTTTTTGCCTGCATACCCTACTCCCACCAAGACCTAACCTTGAAATTTTAAATGGCACTGCGCCATATTATTACATTTTCTGATTCTACACCTCACTTGCAACAACTTTCATTAAGCATACCCTATGTCCATCTTTAATACTTTAGAAGATATAGACACTAGTTTCTTGTTCATGTAAAAATGATCCAGCAAATCCACTTTTCAATTGTCTATATCCCTTTAAAGTATTAGAGTTGGGCATAGGGTATACTTTATGAAAGTTGTTGCGAGGTGTGGAATCAGAAAATGTAACAAATATGACGTAATTCTATTTGAAATTTTAAGGTTAGGTATTAGAGGGAGTAAAGTAGGCAAGACATAGTATGTGCTCGGTAGTAAAAATGTTTCCCCCTCAAAATAAAAGTCGAAGTGTCTGCGCTTTTTTACAATCGTTGGCGTTTCTGATTTATTAAAGGTGAATCGTTTTCAAATAAACACCAGTATAAATCGGATAGTATTCAAAAACTAACTGAAGATTTCAATACGACATTGTTTTATTTAATGGAAACAAGTTGTCGACTTGTCGGCTTTTGCCTACCAGGATCTAAATATTGTTATAGAATTACATCAATATATTATTTAAATGCACTTATATTTCTTAGAATATTATTTCACTACTTTCAATTGTAATAGATTAATAGTTTTGTTATCATTAACCATACTAATCAACTTTCCAAAAGGCATCAACTTCACTTTTACTCATTAGAATCTCATTAACCTTTTCATATATATCTAGCCCATTGTATTACAAAGTTAGTTATTATTGAAGCCGACATTACTATATGTTATAAATAAAACTCGCCAACAGTATTTTACAAAATAAAACTTTGTTACTGCTCCTTTTTAATTCACTGTTTGAAGAAATTCATAACAATATTGCAAATATGTATTACCATAGATCTGATTACTAAATCACGGTCGAACAAGAACCGATAACATTTTCAAAAACCCCTATGTTTTTCTTAAAGCCAGTCTCCTACGCTGAAATAGTATACGAGTAAATAACTTACCTTAGAAAACTGCGTAATACTCTCCTAAACCCCACGATGATAGTAGTTCTTCCATTTCTAACCTAACGCGCCCTCGCAGTCCTTGCGTGTAAGTGGTTGATTCGTGATTGAACACGAACCAGTGTTGCCAGTGGATGAAAATTTAATCCGTTAGATGGCGCTTCAAATTCCGCCAGATTTGAAAAAAAAAACCGTCAAATATTTGAACCAGTTTGAAATTCATAATTAATTATTCGTAATTATTTTTAATAATAATAACAGTTAAATAAAATGTCCTTGTCTGCAAAAAGTATTTTATTAAACATATAAGTTCACAGTTATTTAAAGCGGCAATATAGGGTAACGGGTACAGTGGTTGGCACTGATACAGTTATTGGCACTGTAATTTTAAAACTAAAATAATAAGAAATTCTCCGATTCTAGGGACATTTGGCGCTAAAGAATTTGTAGTGTATTATTTAGACATTTATTTCAGAAATTTTCAATCTGTTGTGTTGGCAGCAATGTGTTTTGCCGCCACTTTAGTGAATGACAGCTTGCAGTGAGTGTGTAAAATCCAAGTTCTTATAGATACCACATGCAAGCGGCGCAAATGTAAGTACTTCTGCTATTAATGATTAAATTGAACTCAATTATGAGTATATAACAACATTAATTTATGTTTTTATCACTCATAACCTCAAAATATATGTAGTTTCCTTTTAATTTCAAGGGTGCCAAAAACTGTCACCAAAAACTTCGAAAAAACAGTAGTTGGCATGGGGTGCCAACAACTGTATTTCCGTTTTTGTTACAGAATATGTGATTTATATATTTCTATCTTTGTTTTATACATAATAGTAATTGAATGTAGCATAAGAAACTCTGGTAACTGCTTGTAAACAGTAGTTGGCACCGTGCCAATTACTATCAATTTTCGAGTGCCAACAACAGTATTCGCGAAGTATCTTTTTTTTTATTCTTTTTTTTTTCAGGCAAATCATGCCGTTGCCAAAGCAATACACCGAAGATAATGTAAAAAAGGCTATTAGAGCAATTCAAAATGGTGTGTCGAAAAAGGCGGCATCTCGTCAATTTGGGGTTCCGAGATAGACTTTACAATTTAGAATTAATAACGATATGATCAATGATATTCCGACACGTGGACATCTTCAATTTTAACGAAAGAATAAGAAAATACCTTAAAGTACTGGATTTTCGAATGTCAAAGGAAAGGATTCCCAAGACGCATGGAAGACGTGCAATGTTCAGTTAAATAATACTTGGATAAAACACCACGAGCCAATGCATTCAAAGACAACATTCCGGGAAGGGGTTGGTACAGAGCTTTTTTGAAAAGGCACCCGGAGATATCAGAACGAACTGCTGAGGCAGTCACATCTGCAAGTGCGAACGTTTCTGAATCAGATATAAGAAACTGGTTTCAAAATATTAATTCTTTTTTTATTGAAGAACATCCAGAACACATTTTAATGGACCCTACAAGAATCTTTAATGGGGACGAAACCAATTTTGTTTTATGTCCTAAGAACAAGAAAGTTTTAGCCCCTAAAGGAGCCACGAATGTCTACGAAAGTGACATTGGAGATGCTAAGTCAGCATTGACTGTGATGTTCACTTTTGGGGCATCAGGGTCAGTCACTCCGCCGATGGTAATTTATCCATACAAAAGGTTACCATCAAGTATTGCAAAATCAGTTCCAAAAGAGTGGGGACTGGGTCTCAGTGATACGGGATGGATGAAATCGCAGCTCTTTTACGAATACATTGGAAATGCTTTACATCCTGCATTAAAAAAATTGAATTGCCATTTTCCAGTTGTACTGTTTGTGGACGGCCACAAAACGCACCTGGACAGAAATTTAAGTAAACTCTGCGCTTCGCTACAAATAATTTTAATTGCTCTCTATCCAAATGCTACACGCATATTGCAACCCGCAGATGTAGCTGCGTTTCGCCCAATAAAATCTGCATGGAAGAAGGAAGTATTAACTTGGAGAAGAAGCAATCCAGGTCAACCCTTAACCAAAGAAAAAATTGCCCCGATTTTGAAGAAAGTAGTCGCTACTATTAAACCGCAAACATTGGTAAACGGATTTCGCGCGTGTGGGTTATATCCGTTTAATCCAAGTGCAATAGACTATACAAAATGTCTGGGTAAAAAAAAAAACTGAAAATACAGTAGCACCTAGTGACAATCATAAATTATCGTACAATATGTTTCTACAAACAGTTGGAGACAATTATATAAAACAATTTCACCAATTAAAAGATTCGGAAGAAAACCTGGATAATAACATAAAGAACATAAAGAATTTGTTCTGTTATATAATTTATGGAAAGCGTTTTCAGTTTCAGTTGAAACACAAGATGAAGATAACATAGAAATCAATAATAATAGCGAAGAAGAAATTATATTCGATGAAGCAGAAAATAATGTAATTGAGGACGATATCGTAGATGAACCATTTGATTTATTTGAAACTGAGTTTGAAACGGACGAGATTAATACTAACCAAACAAGTCACATAGATAAACAAGGATGTACTTTTTTAAACAACGGAGATTTAGAAAGTAGTGTGGTTATTACGAATGAAAAAAAAATTAAGAAATTCAAGAAAATACTGCCAATGTATCCATTAAATTTTCTAACCTTACGATGGAAGAGTTTATCAATAGTTTGCCGGTGGTGGTGGATGATGCAAATAACAATGAGGTTCCATCGTTAGAAAATATTTTACATTATCCGGAATCACCAGTACGGAAGGGCAAGAGACAAACTGAAAGAATGCCGTTTGTTATTACCTCTGCCAACTGGCAAAAAATAGCGGATAAAAAGGAAGAAGAGAAAAAAAGACAACAGACCGAAAAAGAAGAAAAAAAAGCGTTTAAAAATCATAAGTAAAGAAAACAAAGAAAAAGAAAAACTAAATAAATCAATGAAAAGAAAAAAGAACACCGGAAAAAAAGTCCCCACAAGCAGCAAAAGTGCAGAAAACCAATAAAAAAAACAAACACAATTATTAAACCCAATAATGACAAAATCTGACCACTGCAAGAGTACTGATAAAATTAATATGGTTTCGTGTGTTAGTTTCAAAAATTTTGAAGTAAAGCAGCCAGACAACCACACAAAATTCAAACAATTCAGGCTCAGATGATGATACAGAAGCTGAGCAAATCGACGGAGTTGGCCTCGTAACTAGTGGACTTTGTTACACCTGTGCGAAACATTTGACAAAAACAATGACGGGTGTTAAATGCTGTTTTTGTATCAGAAGTTTTCATAAAAGTTGTTTAAAAAAACATCAACCAGCAGAGGCTACTGAATCCACTATGTTTATTTGTAAGTCATGTCAGACCAAATTTGACAAATAACAGCTCGTAGATTTTTTTTAAACACCTATTTTGATTTTTATATTACTAGATATTAGTACTTATGTTATTTTAATACTTGATACTCTAATAAATACATACCTAGGTACCTATGTTAATTTGTTTTTAAGCGTTAATTTTGTTAAAGTACGAAGTGCCAATAACTATAAAATGAAGGTTACTGTGACAAGAGTGCCAATAACTGTTTTTTTGACAAGTCCAAATATTTTAATTTATTTAAAAAAATGCAACTAAATAGAAAATAAACGTTGTGTCATGAAATTTAAGATGTGTAGTTGGCTAAAAAAAAATTGGATTATTGCTTTTGCAAGAAATAATAGGTATTTTTAAGAAAATGCGATGACAGCTCGCTTAAAGTGCCAACAACTGTACCCGTTACCCAATCTAAATGTGAATCTTCATTTTTTTGATTATACGAGAGATAAGCCTCACTGGAGCCTATTTGGTGTAGAATATCTTCAGGCAGTACATAATCTTGACAACATTTATTTGCCCTTTTCAGTCCATATCTGACTGATAAAATGGAATTCACCATATGTGCTTAACCTAGTTCGATGCTTATTTTTAATAACATTCAGGTTACTAAAAATCCTTTCTACTTCTGCATTTGACATAGCTAGTATTAATAAATTTAAAGGTACCTTACATATGTGATAGAAAGGATTCTGACCAACGGCATTTTATAACTATGTACTTCAGACCAAAAGGAGATCGTATTACTTGTGTTTGTCCAAGGTATTAAATTTATTTTGAAGTATTCTTGTTCAATTAAAGTTATTTCAGTAAAATCAACTCCCAATTCTTGTAGTAATGAAACAATGGATGCTTTATTAGCTTTTAATATGTTATCTACAGAAAGTAAATCAATTTTCTCCAATATCTTGATATTGTCTGGCAGTCTTTGTTTGAATTGAATATATAGCTCATGAAGAACACACATCTTTCTCGAAATTGACATTCAGCATCTAAAGTGATTTTATTTTCAACTTTTAATTCTCTAATTTTTGTTTCAACAAGGTGTCCTAAATATGGATTATGGTCTATATAAGGTGTAATATCATGTTCTACAGGATCTAATTTACACATGGGTAGGACAATTTTCTTTGCTACTGAATTAATTAACAGTCTTAAATCCCTAAGAAGTTTAAGGGAATCCGCATTCTGCGCTTCAAAATACTTATTAACTTGCTGTACCTCAATTAAAATAGATTGTAAGAATATAAGAGAGAGAAAATTAATTTCGTCTTTATACATCATATATAACACTTCTGCTGTGTAGCATTTCTCTGACAAACGAGTTATTTCAAAATGAGTTTTTAATTCTACAAATTGACTTTGCATACTAGAAATAGCTCTTTCAATGGAAAGCCATCTTGTATTTGATAATTTAACAATTTTTTTTTGGTTCACGACCATTATTAATAGTTTTATATAATTGTTTATATTTGTCTTGTCTGCCAGCTGACTTACAAAACCAGTTGTAAGTTTCTGATACAAGAAACTCGACATTTCTAGGTAATGCTTCACTAGTTGCATGTGATACGGATAGCTGCAAGGAATGGCATACACATTTGACTAAAATCAGATTTGGTACATCAACTTTTAACTTTTCATATAGTCCATTGTATATTATCTGTTGCCAAACCCATTAAATTCTTCAATGGTAACTTACAATTTATTAAAGTATTTTTTACAACAGTCACTAAATGTTCTGCATCGCATACAGGGACTTCAGTTAATGCTAAAAATGTTGATTGTACTTTTCCTTTTTGTTTCTCAAAATAACTTACAAGGGAACACCGGCGGGTGTGCCCCTCCGATTTCGATGAAACTTAACAGATCGAAAGAGTACCTTAAAATAAGAGACACGTATTTTTTTTTATCGGCGTATCCGCACGATTTTGGGGTACAGCCCCCTCCAAAGTTTGGACGATTTTTAAATTTTTGCAAATATTTCCTAAATTATAACAGCTATTAAATTTTCTTCTTAACATAATTTGCAGGATATTGCATGGCCCTAAGGGTGGCGTCGTCCGTATTCGCAAAAAGTTAATAACGGGGGACGGGGTACCCCGTACCCCCCATTTTTTTACAATTTTTTCTTTTTCTTATTCATCAAAAGAAGGCGATTTTACATAGAATACGATGATTTATAACAAGTTTAGAAAATTAATAATTGTAAAAATAGAAAAATAATAATAGCTTCAAAATAATAAACTTATCTATTGATATAAATCAAAATGAACTATAACAGAAATAAGTTTTTATCCTTAACATAATTTCCACATAATACATGGTCTCAAGGTAGATATCTTCATAAAAGCTAATAACGGGGACGAGGTACCCATACCCCGCATTTTTTTAATAATAAGTTTATTCATTATTCATCAAAAAAAAAGATCGCTTTTACATAGAAAATAATGGTAATAAATTTGGATTAATAATAAAAATAATTGTAATAATAATAATATAGTACATTAACAACAATTATTTGTTATCGTTACTCCGCTGCTCTCCTTACTTAAATATTTCTTAATTTAGAATTGTATCTACTCAACAAGCTATGGTCAAACCTTTCTATGCCTACTAACTTATACTATATACTATACGAAACTTTTATCGGTGGTAGCAATATAAATCGTTTTATCAACTGCAGTTAGTGACTGCGTTTTATATATTTCCTTAATAAAATGTTATTCATTCTTAGAATACCATAATCCTTTATGCGTATATATGAACAAATTTGCTACACAGGACGAAGGATTAAATAATACATACATATATATTTTTAATTTATTTCAAGTTTTTCGTGCAATGTAGGTGTACAATGTAAGTATTCAATGGAGCATTAAATATAACTAATGTGTTTGTAACGATTATAACATTTCGAAACAATAGAACAGAATTAGAAAAACATTATAATGCTTATAAATGTTTAAATACATGACATACTGTAATGCGATTATTGGTATATATGTATTGCAATAGCGAACAAGATTAATATGCATACAGTAATTAAGCTATGTAAGTATTACAATAGTGATAGTCTGTGTAAAAGTGTTTAAAACACAGATTTTGTTTGCACATGAAACACGCACAATGCTGGTTTATTGCAAATACTACACAAGGGTGTAGACTGCGCATCTTTGTTAAAACAAAACTCTACAGGGTTTTTAAAGGGCCCAGGTCTTTCCTCAACGTATCTACTCTTAATAATATTATTTCTCTGATGTAAATCTATGTCGTAGTTCATAAGAATCACTATATCCGAAACTTCTAACAACATTTTTCCACAGTCTAAAACCATATGAAGGGTCCACGGGAATAACGATCAAAGTCCATTTTTTGTGAAAATGAGATAAGGGTGCCATTTTGTAGGAAATTCTGAGTATTATAATAATGCGCGTTCAAATTATTTCAAAAACGGTCGTAGTCCGTAGAAAACAAAGTTGCTATAATGTAGTTTCGTGTTAAACCTTTAAGTGTCAAACTTTAAAATTCATTTATCTCTTAATGTATGAATATGGACTTTGATCGTTATTCCCGTGCACCCTTCATATACATCTAGAGCTAGTACCATCGCTGTCGTTTTTTTTTGGTATATTTAAAATGTTCAAAGTTTTGTCTTTTGGCACTAATTGCTGAAGTTCGGCAACACAATGCCCACTCCAAGAATCAATCAAAAGGACACTCTTTGGTCCGGTATTCGAAAGAAAAACATCCGTTAGCCAGGTTTTGAAATGATTTGAAGTGAGCTTACCAGATACCGAAGAAGAAAATATACACATTTACAGGTCGAAACAATGATTGCGCAACTCGAGGTCCAAACGTATTCGTAGACTCCTTTAATACTAAAAATAGTGGTCTTTTTTTGATGAATAATGAATAAACTTATTATTAAAAAAAATGCAGGGGTATGGGGTACCCCATCCCTCGTTATTAGCTTTTTATGAAGATATCTACCTTGCGACCATGTATTATGCTGGAAATTATGTTAAGGATAAAAACTTATTTCTGTTATAGTTCATTTGATTTATATCAATAGACAAGTTTATTAATTTTGAAGCTTTATTATTATTTTTCTATTTTTACAATTATTAATTTTCTAAGCTTGTTATACATCATCGTATTCTATGTAAAATCGGCCTTCTTTTGATGAATAAGAAAAAGAAATGATGTAAAAAAAAATGGGGGGCACGAGGTACCCCGTCCCCCGTTATTAACTTTTTGCGAATACGGACGACGCCACCCTTAGGGTCATGCAATATGCTGCAAATTATGTTAAAAAGAAAATTTAATATCTGTTATAATTTAGGAAATATTTGCAAAAAATGAAAAATCGTCCAAACTTTGGAGGAGGCTGTACCCCAAAATCGTGCGGATACGCCGATAAAAAAAAATTCGTGTCTCTTATTTTAAGGTACTCTTTCGATCTGTTAAGTTTCATCGAAATCGGAGGGGGACACCCGCCGGTGTTCCCTTGTTAGTCCAATCCCTAAAAGTTTTGTAACACTCAAGTCTGTCGACTCATCAATAAATATACTGTACTTAACATTATTATTTTGTATTCTTATATGCAAATCTTTTTGAAAATAAGGATAAAGTATGTATTGAATAATCCCTGAACATTTAGTTCGATGTATTTTTAGCTGCCTTGCAGTATTGCAATCAAATATATTGCGACATAATTCACCTAGGTGATCTGCAGCAAGGATTGCCGTATGAGCACATACAAACATGGCTAGTTTGGCCTCGGCATTGCATGTACTAAGATTTTTTCGTGGTAAATCTAATGGTATTTGATTGCGCATGCCACTAGCTGTTCGCTTATGTTTTGAAGACACGGAATGATTTTTCAGGTCGCTTAATTTAGCGACAATAGCGCATTTGCAGTACTTGCAAAACCCCCTTGTATTATCGTCAGGCACAGCTTGTAACCAGTTTTTTAAACCAGGAATGTGGAGCCATTCAATCCTAAACTTTTGGGTACATTGTGGCTTTCCCATTATGCCTGGAAGAAGATCGCTTGGAAAACACAATCACTTAATTTTTGATACACTTACAGTGAATACAATAGCACTAATTCCAAATGAAACAACCGATTTGGTGATTCTTTCCATAACATTGATTTCACTTGATTTGTCGGATTTGTTTTTGTTTTCAGTTATTAGCAAATATTATAACGGTTAAAGAAATTTTCGACTGACGAAATATAGATGGCACTACAAGTATTCTCTAATGGAAATAAACGAAATAAATTCACAATAGAAAATGTTAGGGGTGCCATCTATATTTCGCCAGTGGAACAGTTGTGGTTTGACCATATGTGTACTTGATAATATTTGTTATTAGTGGTGGTCACGTGGTCACTGCAATGGACTTAGCAGTGTATCAAATCATAACATAATGTTGAATGTCATTCGATCAACTGGACGGTCCACCACCAGCCATAAGAATCTGTGTAGGATGCAACAAATTCCTTTAAAGTTTATATTTCATTAAATAAAACAAAATATGTGATTATATTTATTTATTTTGTGTAACAATTTATTATAAATAAAATATTTAAAAACTACTTATCGAGTAAATAATTTAACAAAGTTTTCACATTGCGCTCTGTACACATACTTAATTTACTTTTATTATGATAAAAACATGCTGAATTAGTTTTTACAATTTACATTTGGGACACAATCATCTACAAACTGTAAATTAACAATACTTAAGTAATTTTCTTAGGAAATCAGCCTCCTGATGACCTTTTACATCAATTTTTTCATAAGTTTTACAAATTTCATTTAAACTTTTCCCAATAGATTCTAACTCTACATACCCATCACCGTAATTAATATTCAAATAGTTTCTCTCCAATCATCGTATTTCCTTCTGTTTATGATATGGTATTTGGTGGAAGGGTCTTAAAGGTTTAAACAGAATGTGCATAGAACGTCTTCTACCGGGTATAGACATTTCTTTAGGTATAAAGTCGACATTGTTGAAACCTTGCACAACTATGACCAGAAAGGATTCATAATGTTGTCTAAACACTTTATCCCTGTGTTGATAATAAAACAGGTTTCAAAATTTCCTCCATGTATCTTACACGTCTTTCAAACCTTAATCGATGTGCCGCACGAAACGCCCATGCTATCTTCATCTTTATCTTCAGACCACACATATATTACTGGTGTATTATTGAACCGGACGTTCATGTCTAAATTAATTTCTTAACTGTTCCGCTGAGTGGTTCGTACTCCACAACACTATCATGCAAAATAAGTACGCTACAGTATTAATGTTAAATGCTTCTTTGGATTCTATTTGCAATTTTACATCTACAGTACTAGGTTTTACCGCCTCATTCTGTTTCGCACAATCAATTACATACACAGCACATTCGACAAATTGTGCATAATCCATTAATGGCCTGCTCCCCCCTCCGTAATAACTTGGCTGGAAGGAGGTATACATGTGGTAGGCTATGGCATAGCGTTTATCATTCATATCAATATTCATATCATTGTAAGGGTAATTTTCTGAATTATGATACAGTTTGATATTGGTTATTTTTGAATGGTCAAAGAGCGAAGAGTCCTTTTTAAAATTATCTTTCCTCTCATTTTTAAAGGCGATAAGCACATAGCGCGGTTTCTCCATGTTTGTACTAGATTTTATCTGCCAGATATCTGTTTTAGTGTTACGCAGTGACGGTAATTCATACAGTTCCCATCTTCGAAACGGGATATTTATTGTTTTATTGTGTTGTATTGCGTCTAATAACTTATATCGAATTTCATCGTTAACATTCATGTTTTTAATTTGATTGCGCTTTAATTCGCAGTTTTGGTTGTAAAAAAAAAGCTTCATTCTTAGCGATCACGTATACTGTAACGCTAGAAGTGGAGAGCTTTTCTTTGGGGGGTGAGGGGGCATCATGATATGTAACCCGCGAATTATTTTAAGGCCGCGGTCGAGACCGCGAATCATTTTGATTCATGACTTTATTCGCGAGCTTTCATTTAATTTGCAGTTTTTGCTTGCGATTACGTACACTGAGCTGGAATATGTGGAGAGCTTTTCTTTGGGGGGCGAAGGGATATCATAATATGTAACCCGCGAATCATTTTGATTCGCGAGCTTTAATTTAATTTGCGGTTTTTACTTGCGATTACGTACACTGAGGTGGAATATGTGGAGAGCTTTTCTTTGGGGGGCGAGGGGATATCATAATATGTAACCCGCGAATTATTTTAATTCATGGCATAATTCACATGTTATTCATTAGCGGCTCAACACATACCTACAACATATGTTGCATACCTATGACGTAGCTGCTTCCTCTGTAGCTTTCACATTATTTCAAAGAATTTTAGGATAATGATTTTGACTAACTACCTAATAATTATTATAGAAACTTTGCTCAATGCAGACATCCACCTGTGACGTAGCTGCTTTCTCTGTAGCTTTCACATTTTTTCAACGAGTTTCAGGATAATGATTCTGACTGATTAGATAATAATTAGTGTAGAAACTTTGCATAAATATATCATTGACCAATAGCATTCCGATACTGATTACTTTTTAAAGAATTTTGTGAATGACAATAGCTGCTTTCACATTATTTCAAAAGAATTTTAGAATAATGATTCTGACGTCGTAGTTTCCCTCATTAAATAATAGTTAGCTTAATGATGTAAGTTGAATGTAAAAACGTGCCTGCTCGGATATTTACTCATTCTCTACTTACTTGTATAAAGTATCTCTCTTACTTAAGCGCAGTTCACACCTATGCATTGTAATGCGGCATTAAAAGATGCATTAAATGAAAGCATTTTTTGCTCTTTAACCTTGAAATGACTTTGCATTCACATAATGCAGTTTTACATGCATGCTTCTTTAGAGAATAACAGAGAATTTATTTTTGCCAACTTATTTACGGATATTATAAATGGTTGGCAGAAACGTCAAATAATCATTCATCATCGAGCCTTACTAATTGTCTTCTACTGTCGTGAAAGTTGTTTAGTGGTTGTTTACAAATATGGATTTCGAAGAAACTTTATTATTATCAATAGCGGCTACATCGGCTTCGCTTTTTATGCGAAAACGAAGAAGATGGTGGGTAAGACCATGGATAGTAGAACGTGAAAGAAATCAAGGCAATATAAACTTATTGCATAAAGAATTGGCAGATTTAGCAAGAAAATTATAGAAATTTATCAGAATGAATGAAGAACACTTTAACGAACTGCTTCAACTGGTGGAGCATGACATTAAAAAGGAAGAAACCATGTTTAGAAATTCTATTTCTGCCAGGGATCGACTAAGCATCACACTGCGTTATCTTGCTACATTGGAATCTTACAAAAGTCTTTCATTTTCTTTTAGAGTCGGCCATTCAACAATCTCGCAAATTGTTGCAGAAGTATGCAGCGCTTTGTATGAAAATTGAAAAAAGATTATTTTGAAGGAAAAATAATAATAATTTTTGTAATTTTATTGTCCAATATTATCGTATATGTAGGCACCCACTACTACTGCAGAATGGCTAAATATATCGCAAGAGTTTGAAAGGAGATGGAATCTACCACATGTCCTGGGTGCACTGGATGGCAAGCACGTTCTAATAAAAGCTCCTAGTGGTCAAGGATCTGCGTATTTTAATTATAAAGGATCACATAGCATTGTATTGTTGGGGCTTTGGATGCCGATTACAAATTTTTATATGTTGATGTGGGCCGCAATGGACGAATTTCAGTATGGGGTGTGTTCAAACATAGCCGCTGCGCATACAGCAATAAATTAAATTTTCCAGAGGAGACGCCTCTACCAGGACGAATAAAGCCTGTACCATATGTCATTATTGCTGATTCAGCATTTCCACTTTCTTACAATATTTTAAAACCTTTGCCCTTTAGGAATATGACTTGGGCACAACGCATATTTAATTATCGCCTAAGTAGGGCAAGGAGGGTACTAGAAAATGCCTTTGGCATACTGTCGAATAGGTTTCGTGTGTTGCTAAATACTATAAATTTACAACCCAAAAGGGCTGAAATAATAACACTGGCTTGTGTTGCTTTGCACAATTTTCTACGAGTCAAGAATCCCCAAACATATGATATACAAGAAAATAGTATAGACAGAAGATTTACTTTTGTGTATGGACTAAACCAACAAGCTGGCAATAGAGCACATCAGTCAGCCTTAAATAATCGGGAAGAATTTATGGAGTACGTCAATGGAGTAGGAGCAGTCAATTGGCAAAATGATTTGGCATAAGTCAAAACAACTGAATTATAAATATATATGTACTTATATGTTTGTATTTCATTAAATTTAAAAACAATAAAAAGATATAATTTTATTAATATTGTGCATCAATAATTGTAATGAATATTAATTTCTTAAGATCTCTAATTTTGTTTTCGTCATGAATTTTCCTTAATTCTGCTGCAATAGACCTAAAAGTGATAGTGAACATTCATAACAAATTCTATAAACTTACATACTACAACCTTCCAAATTGATCGAAGTCATCTTCATTCTTATTTCTTTTTGCTTCTCGATGTTCTTCTAATGATTTCACAGCTGTGTTTAATAAGGTAGGGGTTGATGTGTTATTACCAGTTTTTCTTTTTCTGCTCGTTGAAACAGTATATGTACCACTGCTGGGGGTGGATGCCGTTACAAAAGAACGGCATGGTTCAACAAGGTCGGCAATATTATTATCATCCAATAAATTATCAATTGGTCCATCATATACAATTTCCTGCTCAACGTCACTTACAATATTGTCAGAATCCTATCAAACATAAGTTTGCTTGTAATTACATTAAACAAAAATTTAATATACATATTTATTTGTAATTCAAGATTTGTTTGACTTTCTGCAACTGGGTCACTTTCGCTAAGAAACTTCAATAAGTCAAAACACCATAATTTTGGGACATAAGCATCAGTAGATGCACCACTTGATAATTTTTTTAAGAACAGTTACTTCTTTGAAATATTGTGTTCGCAGTATATGTATTTTTTTGGTTATGTCGTCATTTGTTAATTCAGAACATTGTGCAACATACCTCTCCTTTAATTCACTTTTAATGAAATCTATGGCTTGTGACCATTTTGATTTATTTTTGTAGTCCTTATTTCTTATGATACAATACTGTCTGGGACTTATATAGACTTATTAAATCTTTTATTATGTCCCGTGTCCAGCTAAACAAATGTTTGCTTTGTGGCATGGTTACACTGTATAACCTATAAGCATAGACTAATTATAATCTATTTACCGTAAAATATATAAATATGTTATTACCAATTCCTTCTCTTTAAACACAGTTTCTCCAATAAATAAGACTGGGTAAGACACATGCACATTTAAACCTAACCTAATAGCTCAAAGGAATACGCCTGTTCGCGCTAAAAACGTATTCACTAGACAAGCTTAGCCAACTTAACTAAAAGATTGGTATTAAAATATCACTAGAAAAATTACTAAAAATGCGTCAAGAAATGCAAGAAAATAGAACATGTTCTAAAGCTTGCATTTGCATGCCGCATCAAAAAATGCTCAAAAACATGCATAGTGTGAATACTGAAGATGCATGCATTTTAACGCCGCATGTCAATTGCAGCAATAAAATGCATAGGTGTGAACTGCGCTTTAGTACTTTAACGTAGTAGTGATTTTTTCCATAATGGCTAACACACCGTGCAGTTTAGTTGTTGAATCAACCGATAAGGAAGCCCTCAGCGATAGTATGTTGTTTATATTATGTAAAAACATATTCAGGTAAGACAATTTTAAATGTATTTTTCTTTCTCTATCTCATATGAATATTATATGTATAGATATGGGGTTAAAAAAAATTACCCAATGGAATGGGAGGATATTGGTCTCCCTGAGATATTCCCCCGAGAATGTTGCCATGAGGAGCAATCTGGGAGACCACCCAACCATCTACAAACGATTTAATGCGGACAGCGAGGAGGAGCTGGGTGTATTGGAGGAGGCGGTGAAGAAATTTAAATTCGACCTCAGGGAGGAATACGAAGCAGAACAAGAGAGAGAAGAAGAAAAACTGGCACCTCCTCCTGAAAAGAAACTAAAATGCGAACCACAGCATCCTCATCCTCTTCACGAAGACCTCATACAGATCGTCAACCTGTTAGACGACGATGAATTTACACATGCACAACAATTTATATTATAAAATTCACATGAATATATTAAATAGCAATAAATATCTTAAAAAAACATTGTTATTGTTTAAATCAGGTTTACTGGAGCACTGCTTTCCTTGAGAAATAACTAGTTTTTGATGCGTACTCTCCCCCTTTCTTGCTACAATTTCTTATGATATATAACAGATGTCTTTCAGTACTCCTTCTCATAACCTACTGCGCTAGTGTCGTATATATACCGTCTTGATCCACCAAAGTTAAGCTTATTTTTTCTATACTATTTCTGTTTACAGGTAAATAAATCACGTGTTGCGGTTCAATATAAATACTATAACCAGGCTCCACCTGTGGTGAAAATTCAGACAATGTATGTGAAGGATGTGTACCGTAGTAGGTGGAGAATATATATTGCTTCTATGCGTATTGTCACAACTTGTAAAATCGTAAGTCGTTGTAAGTCGGACTCGTGCTTTTGATTAGGCTCAAGAAACCTTTTACTGAAACCTAGAAGTCTAATGTGAATATTATGTGTATAGACATGGGGTAAAAAAATTGTGGCGAGATGGGAAAATTCTAATAAATTTGGAGTATTCGCCACGTGATGAAACCCTGCGACGAAAATTTGGCAACCTCCCAGTCGCATCAAAGAATGCGGACCCAGAACGATGAGGAGTTGGCCCTCTTCGAAGATGTGTCAAAGAGATTTAGATTCAACCTTAGACAGGATGAGGAAGAGCCCGTGGAACCTCCTCCAGCCAAGAGATGGAGGAAACCAGCAGTAGCGGAACCAACACAGCTATCAACTACGCAACAAATCACATCGTCGGCATCATCACCAACCCAACCAAAAAGGGGGAGGATTAAAATTTTGGAGGATCAAACTTTTAAAATAACCCTCATTGGTGGCGGAATTAGATGACGATGAGATGAGGTTTTCAACCACGCGCAGTACTTTTTTGAAGATGTGCAATAACGTGAACGTAAAAACACCAATATTTTTATTTTGCAATAATAAAATAGATTTTAATCAAAAAATATCTTTCTTTTAAATTAATATTACTCGACTATTATCCATAACCAGTTTTCATGGCTCCCTTCTTCTATCTTAACAACAATTTCTTATTGTATAAGAAACCCCTTTCAGTCCGCCTTCTCATAATTTACGCTGCTCTGCTAGTGTCAATTTTGTGTTATAAAAAATATCGTTCAGTACTCTTCACCTGTATTTACTTCACATTATACTACTCGCAAGTATTTTCTTTTAGCGTGAACAATTTACATAGTTTTCATGCTTTCTATATTAAGCGGTGTATGGCTAATTGGGGTAGTGAACTTTTTAAAATAGCCAAAGTGCAAATAACTAATCCAGCTACCTATCTGCTGGAGGATATGAAACCAAGACCAATTCTGGGATGTTTTTACGAACCAGAATTGCAGAAGACGAAACATGAAAAGAGGTTTACCTAGTTGAAGAGGTGTTGCGAACAAAAGGAAACAAATGTTATGTTAAGTGGCTATGATTTGATAATTCACACAACAGTTAGATTGATAATAATAATAGATTGTAATCATGTTGACAAATATCACAAATTTATTACAATCTTTTTGAAATAAAACACATTTTACTACTAGAAACGAAATTATTGGATAGAAACACTAATTTAAAGGAATGCTTTATAGAAAATGTTAAGGACCGAATATTAACTAAATTACATGATCTTAGTGAAAAAGATTCAGGGTGGAGTTAATATCAAATTTTACATTTAAAAGTCAACATTATATATGCCCCATAAGTGTAGGAGTTTCAACTTATGTTGAAGTACCTCAATTTGTAAAAACGTCTAAATCAGTAAATTATTAAAGAAATAATGATAAATTTTGCTTTCTTTGATGTATTGTTGCAGCAAAATATCCTTGTTCAGCGGAATTAAATAAATTAAGAACATCTTCTTATCCGCATTTTAGTAGAGTATTAAAAGATGATGACATCAAATTCCCAATTCGTTTAAATTAAAGCTTATATCTAAATTTGAATACATTAACAATGTTGAAATTAATGTACTTATAATTAGTAATAGAAAAAACGAAATTCTATCTACATATCTAACTAAATTTGATTTTAATGAAAAAAATAATTTATTGATGCTTAAATGTGAAGAATTAGACACTGATAGTGATGAAGATGATTAAATGATTCCAAATCTATGTCAGGGATATGACTCACATTTTATAATAACGCTATTAGTTCAAAAATTTCAGGGCGAATAGACTTACTCCCTGTAAATAAGGAAAAATACATATTTTTCAAAAAATACATTGAAAAAACTAAAATTAATTTAAAATTCATTGATTCGCTCAGATTCTTGGCTACTAGTTTGGAAAAACTTGCATCATATTTAAATGGTGATCAAAAACGAACGACACATGAATTTTCTAGAAATAATGAAGAATTTGAATTGTTAATATGATTAACTGTTTTGATTATATTAATTAGCAACTCAGCGCATGCTTATCAAGATAACTTCTTTTGATATTGATTCTCACTAATTACCTAATAATTACTGTAGAAACTTCGCATATAGGTATGATTATACAATAACATTCCAATACTGATTACTTTTTCAAAGAATTTTTGCGGATGGCAACTTTAACTATGACGTATATTATTTTAGATAATGACCTAAATCGAATATATATAAGATGTATAACATCCACAGATATCCACTCATTCTCTACTAGCCGAGAAAGTATTCATTCATTCTAAATTTTAAAATGGGTAGTGTACATTGTGACTTAATTATTGACATCATGGATACAACGGCTCTATCAGAGGGAATGCTATTCGCAGCGTGCAAGGACGGGTACAGGTAAGTCAATTTTTTAAGTGTATGTATTTTTTTCTCTAATATAAATATTATATGTATATAGGTATGGTGTAAAAAAAAATCCCGTGCAAACGGGAAAGTGGTGGTTTCACTAAACTATTCCCCACGAAATGTGACCGTAAGGAGAAAGCTGGGTAATCTCCCAGTTCAATATAGGAGATTATATCCAAAAAATGAAGAGGAGAGCAATGACTTTCAAGAGGTGCTGAAACGATTTCAATTCAACCTGAGGGAGAGGAGAAGGAGGAGATGGTGGAACCACCACCAGCGAAAAAAATAAGGCGAGAGGCACCACCACCACTAACACCATCATCAGCTGTTGTGTGTATACTAGAAAACCAGTTATTATGAGTACCTGGTGCATTACCTGACCTCGAAGAGGACATCGACATGTTCACCAACGCACAGCATTTCTTCGATAACGAAGAGCAGCGACATGTAAATGTGTGCATACATATATATGTATTACTATTATTTATTTTTATTTATATTTATTATTTGTAAATAAATTTTAATCAAAATCAAAAATAATTTTTCTTTTAAATTAGATTTATGTGACCATTGCTTCCCCTTCCTCCCCCCCCCCCTCCTTACCCTTACCCTTTACTACGATTTCTTATGATATAAGAGACGTCTTTCAGTGCTCCTTCTCATAATTTACTGTACTAGTGACATTATGGATACGACGGCTCTATCAGAGGGAATGCTATTCGCAGCGTGTAAGGACGAGTTCAGGTAAGTCAATTTTTTAAGTGTATGTATTTTTTTTCTCTAATAAAATATTATATGTATTTAGGTATGGTGTAAAAAAAATATCCCGTGCAAACGGGAAAGTGGTGGTCTCACTAAACTATTCCCCACGAAATGTGACCGTAAGGAGAAAGCTGGGTAATCTCCCAGTTCAATATAGGAGATTATATCCAAAAAATGAAGAGGAGAGCAATGACTTTCAAGAGGTGCTGAAACGATTTCAATTCAACCTGAGGGAGGAGGAGGAGAAGATGTGGAACCACCACCAGCGAAAAAAAAATAAGGCGAGAGGCACCACCACCACCACCATCATCATCATCATCTGTTGTGTGTATACTAGAAAACCAGTTATTAAGAGCACCTGGTGCATTACCTGACCTCGAAGAGGACATCGACATGTTCACCAACGCACAGCATTTCTTCGATAACGAAGAGCAGCGACATGTAAATGTGTGCATACATATATATGTATTACTATTATTTATTTTTATTTATATTTATTATTTGTAAATAATTTTAATCAAAATCAAAAATAATTTTTCTTTTAAATTAGATTTATGTGACCATTGCTTCCCCCCCCCCCCCTCCTTACCCTTACCCTTTACTACGATTTCTTATGATATAAGAGACGTCTTTCAGTGCTCCTTCTCATAATTTACTGTACTAGTGACATTATGGATACGACGGCTCTATCAGAGGGAATGCTATTCGCAGCGTGTAAGGACGAGTTCAGGTAAGTCAATTTTTTAAGTGTATGTATTTTTTTCTCTAATAAAATATTATATGTATTTAGGTATGGTGTAAAAAAAATATCCCGTGCAAACGGGAAAGTGGTGGTCTCACTAAACTATTCCCCCACGAAATGTGACCGTAAGGAGAAAGCTGGGTAATCTCCCAGTTCAATATAGGAGATTATATCCAAAAAATGAAGAGGAGAGCAATGACTTTCAAGAGGTGCTGAAACGATTTCAATTCAACCTGAGGGAGGAGGAGAAGGAGGAGATGGTGCAACCACCACCAGCGAAAAAAATAAGGCGAGAGGCACCACCACCACTAACACCATCATCAGCTGTTGTGTGTATACTAGAAAACCAGTTATTATGAGTACCTGGTGCATTACCTGACCTCGAAGAGGACATCGACATGTTCACCAACGCACAGCATTTCTTCGATAACGAAGAGCAGCGACATGTAAATGTGTGCATACATATATATGTATTACTATTATTTATTTTTATTTATATTTATTATTTGTAAATAAATTTAATCAAAATCAAAAATAATTTTCCTTTTAAATTAGATTTATGTGACCATTCTGCCCTCCCCCCCCCTCCTTACCCTTACCCTTTACTACGATTTCTTATGATATAAGAGACGTCTTTCAGTGCTCCTTCTCATAATTTACTGTACTAGTGACATTATGGATACGACGGCTCTATCAGAGGGAATGCTATTCGCAGCGTGTAAGGACGAGTTCAGGTAAGTCAATTTTTTAAGTGTATGTTTTTTTTTTCTCTAATAAAATATTATATGTATTTAGGTATGGTGTAAAAAAAAATATCCCGTGCAAACGGGAAAGTGGTGGTTTCACTAAACTATTCCCCACGAAATGTGACCGTAAGGAGAAAGCTGGGTAATCTCCCAGTTCAATATAGGAGATTATATCCAAAAAATGAAGAGGAGAGCAATGACTTTCAAGAGGTGCTGAAACGATTTCAATTCAACCTGAGGGAGGAGGAGAAGGAGGAGATGGTGGAACCACCACCAGCGAAAAAAAATAAGGCGAGAGGCACCACCACCAATACCATCATCATCATCATCTGTTGTGTGTATACTAGAAAACCAGTTATTAAGAGCACCTGGTGCATTACCTGACCTCGAAGAGGACATCGACATGTTCACCAACGCATAGCATTTCTTCGATAACGAAGAGCAGTGACATGTAAATGTGTGCATACATATCCGTATTATTATTATTTATTTTTATTTATATTTATTATTTGTAAATAAATTTAATCAAAATCAAAAATAATTTTTCTTTTAAATTAGATTTATGTGACCATTGCCCCCCTGGAGAAATAACCGGTTTTTGATGCTTACCCTTCCCCTTTGCTACGATTTCTTATGCTATAAGAGACGTCTTTCAGTGCTCCTTCTCATGATTTACTGTACTAGTGACATATGTTATAAGAAACATCTTTCAGTACTCTTCAACTCTATTTACTTCACATTATATTACTCGTAAGTATTTTCGTTTAGCATGTTTTCAGGCTTTCTATATTTGCAAAATATGTATCTACCCTTTTATATTGTCTCTGTTATTACTTTGACTTGTAAATGTTTTAGAATGGCGTCTGCTAATAAAACTAATAGTTTGGATTTTTCCAATGTCGAGTTAAACAGATCCTACGAAAACGATGTTTTTAAATGGATCAATTCAGAGCTGCGGAGAATTGAAAAACATGTTAGAGTTTTCGTCGGAAATGGCAATGGTTAGCATAGCGGACGAGGTCCTCATCAAGTTGTCTATTGTGTTTGCACGAATAGAACAATGTCCGTCGGCGCAAGTCTTTAATTCAGAGATATTTCGTATTTTGCGAGAAGTACATGGATTTATGAGGGACTGGAGAGAATATTTCGAATACTATTGGTAGAAATATAAGAAGTATATGTATATAAGAAAGTAATAAATAAAATTGTATTCTGAAAATGTATTGTGTATTAGTTATTATCACAGAATAAAATCTTATAAATTTTAATGATGTGTTCATTATGGATCGAAATATGCTTCAAGGCAGACTCGAGCAGTGTATAAAACAATTACACAGATTGCTAACTCATATTGAATTATATTACGTTACAAAGAAAAAGGTCAGAAGGTAAGCCAGTGACGGGCCCATGGTTAATGGGTAAAAAGCTTAACAGTAGCACTGTCAAGAGTATGGAAAGTGCTTGTGTTATCTTTACTGATGTGTTTGGGCTTACAAAACTTTAAATCCAGCATGGCATTAGGCGATTAGATGTAGCTGGGGAGAGCAAAACAGCAGACGAAAATGCAGCTCAAGAGTATAAAAACACATTTAGTACCCTTGTATCTCAAAGAAAATTAACCCATTGTCAAGTATACAATGCTGATGAAACCGGTCTGCTATGGAGATGTTTGCCAACGTCTACCCTGGTAGGCGGAGACGAAAAATGCGCTAAGGGTTTAAAAAAAAAATAAAGACAGACTGACTGTTATGCTTTGTGCGAACGCCGCTGGTGACCACCAGATAACGCCGTTCGTAATTGGAAAATATAAAAAGCCTAGAGCTCTTAAAGATGTTTTAAACCTGTCACTTCATTACGACGCCCAAAGAAATGCATTGATGAATAGTGAGTTGCTTAAGGACTGCTTTTTCCACCACTTCGTTCCTGAAGTCAAGGAGAACTTTAAAAAACGTGTGGAAGCGAGAAGAAATAGCAGAGCTCTTTGTGTTTGGATAACTGCAAAAACGCTTCATCTTGCAGCCTCTGAATTAATTTCCGGTAATATCAAAGTCGAGTTTTTGCCACCTAACGTCACTGTCTTGATTCAACCAATGGATCAAGGTGTTATTCAAAACTTTAAGTGTCACTATAGAGATTCGTTTGTACGAAATCTCTTAAACTCTGACTGTGACGTGAAAGATTTCCAAAAAACAATTTAATATAAAAGATGCGATTTATGCAACCGCATTGTCATGGATACAAGTCAATAAAGTAGACCCTACAACGGTGTTGGCGCAAGCTTTGGCCGATGGACGAGGAGCCAGAAGAAGATTTAAATATTACAAACAATTCTGATGGTGAAAATGCTGTGCTAGATTTATTACATGAGGCACAAAACAACCCTTTCGTCGATGTGCCAGTGGAGGAGATTCAAGAATGGATTGAAATAGACAAAGATGTGCCAGTGATTGAAGAACTTAGTGACGAACAAATTATAGAAAGTGTTTTGAATCCACAAAAAAATCCAGTTTTAGTTTAGTTTAGTTTAAATCCAGTGGAATCTGAGAATGAAGAAGAAGCCACTCAGCCACAAGAATACAAAGTATTGACGCATATTTAGAATCGAAATTGCGAATATTATTACAGAATTGTAAATGGTTTTCAATTTGTCTAGACGAAAGTATAGATGTGACTGATACAAGCCAATTGCTCATCTTTATCAGAGTAGTAGACCATCATTTTAACGCTCATAATGAATTTCTAGGGCTAGGTTCATTACATGGCACTACAAAAGGTACCGATATATTATATCACACGAAGAAAATTATGACCTTACATGCATCGGACTTTTCCAAATGTTTGCAATTTCACAGACGGTGCTAGGGCAATGACAGGGCACGAAAACGGTTTATCGGACTATTTGCGAAAGGAAGTGTAAGAACTCTTGCACTTCACTGCATTATCCATCAGGAAAATTGTTTGTAAAATCATTATATCATTCAGACTAATTGGTTATTTATTTCACAAGTCTTAAACTAAAAGGTGAAAAGAGCACTTTCATATCGGAAACTTAAAACATTTCTAAAAGAGCATAAAGATAAGCAGCTTTATGACAGCATGACCCGGCTGATGGTCGAGTGCTTGCACGCTTGCTTATCAGTCGGGGGTGCCTCGGTTCGAGCCCGACGGACTGCTCTAAGAGTGAGGTTTTGGTGGTTTTCCTCACTCCTTGGCGAATGCTGAGAGATGAACATCTTAAGTCGCTCCACGGGCGCAGGCATAATAATAACTCATGACCGCCGATGCCCCCTGTAATTGGCGAAAGCTGTTGGGGGATGCTAAGGCATGAATTATTATTATTATTATGCAGATATCCCTTTGTTTTCTGAAATAAGATGGTTAAGCGCTGGTAAAACGCTGGAGCGGATATTTGAACTGAGACACCGCATTATTGACTTCTTAAAAATTAATAATTCTTCGAACACTGACACAATTGCGCGTTTCAGGACATAGAATTCTTGAAGAGTTCGCTTTTCTTGTAGATATCACAATTCATCTACAGAATTGAACCTCAATTACAAAGGAAAAAATATGATAATTTCTGAATACATAGGACATATTAATGGCTTTAGAAATCGTGTAAATTTATTTATAACACAGCTTGAAACAAACAATTTATGTCATTTTCCTCGATGTGCTCAGATTGCTGCCGAATTTTCAATAGCTGTTTTTAAAAATGGTATCGAAGTAATACGGGAACTTCAGCTAGAATTCAATGAATGTTTTATTGACTTTGATACTTTCAATTCCGCAATTTTATTATTTTGTAATTCACTTCATTGTAATGTGGAAAATGTTGATGCGTACTATCAATTGGAGCTCTGTGTCTGAAATCTGATCCGTTTTTCCATAATAATACAGCAACAGGTGTACAATTTTTAAATTACTTGACGTTGAAAAATATCCTCGACTTTTAATGATTTTGGTTTAAATGTACTTATGTTTGGGTCAACGTCTCTATGTATTGCCTTTCCGAACATTGAAACGCATAAATCAGCAACGAGAAAATTCATTATCCGACGAATCTTTAACACATTTAATAAGATTGGCCACTACCCATCTAGAAGTGGATTTCGATGTTATTATTAACAAAGATAATAATTTGTTGCTGGTTATAGTTGCTTTTCCCAAGAATACTTCTAGTTGTTTTAAAAGAAATTGTTTTTTTTTTTTCATTTTCTCCCTATTTATATATTTAAATTAACCCCTTTAGAATGATATAATTTAGTTATTTTCCTAAAATGGTACATATTTTTAGAAAATCCTGTATATTAGAAAAGTATTTTCCTTTAGTTATGTAAGAAACTTCTGTTTATTTGCTTGTTTACTTAAGCGAATGGCTTGTTTTTTACTACACTTTATTACTATAATCAATAAATATTAAATACTCTTAAAACCAATTTTTAATACGTTGAAGTGTTCTAATATGCGACGGCCAGTCTACGAGTAGTGTATTTCAATAGTCGATCTTTACTGGCTACCTGATTCACCAGCTTGTTCTCAATTTCCCTACAGTTATAGTAGGAGAGTCGGTTCCCCTACAGTGCCGAGCACTAACCTACACACAAGTTAAATCACACAACCAGTTTAAATGGCGCCAGTAACTATGTCAACTACGTATATTAATGACGCGTCTGGCAACGTACATGTGCAGACCGGTATGTGCTAATATAGATGATTGTCCGATTAACGATGCTGAAAAAAGTGACCACGATACGGATTGTCTTGTCAGTTACAGATAAAGAGGATAACAATTTACAACTAGATGAAAATATTGAACAGCGCAGAAGTGAATCCTCTAGTACAAGAGGAACACGTGATCGCAAAAGGAATTACTACGGTAAAGACAGATTCAAATGGTGTAGTGTAGCATATAAAACTCGGTCGCGAATTGGGCGACATAATAGTGTTGTACAGCTTCCAGGGTTACGTCCGTCTACAAATTTGGGAACGGAAGCACGTCCAAAAGCTGTATGGAAACTTATATTTAGTGATGAAATGACAAATATAATTTTAAGATGGACAAATCTAAAAAGGAGTACTGTTAGGCAAAAATTCAAAGATCAAAATAAATCTGACGTGCAGGATATTGATGTCGTAGAGCTAGAAGCTTTCTTCGGTTTATTGATGTACACTGCCGTATTCAATTCAAACCACGAATAAAGCGGAGTTTTGCTACAGTTGGCGCAGGACGCGATATATTTGGTAGTGTGATGAGTCAGAAGCGGTTCGCTGTTTTACTTGCCTGTCTCGGTTTCGATAATCCTGAAGATCGCATCATGAGACGTCTAAATAACCCTGGTGGTCCTATTACCGAATTATTTGATTTATTGATCAGTAACTCTCAGAGTCTACATCGTAGGTCCTATTACCTGCATTGATGAGATATTGGTTCCATTTAGGGGAATGTAAATTTAAATCTTACATGCCAAATAAACCTGCCAAGTATGGGCTAAACTTGTGTGCCTCCACTGATGCCAAAAATCATTATTTGTATTAATTCTTACATATAACCGGAAAAGATTCAGATGGACAGGTTAACAGCTGATGAGAGAAAGCTGCAACCAAACATTGGTTATTTACTAATTCAACCAATTGAAAAGAGTAACAGGAATGTCAGCGCGAATAATTGGTTTTCTCTCTATTCAACTAGTGTGAAGACTGCACTCTAGAGGATTAACCTATGTTGGCTACCTTGAAAAATAAACAAAAAAAACAGCCTCGGATTCTTGTCGCCACCGGAGTTTTGCCAACATAACCGGCAGATTGGATCAAGTTTACATGGATTCACCAGTAATATGATCTTATCTTCATACGTACCCAAAAAGAACAATAGTGTTGTGCTAGTCTCATCTATGCATCACACAGCGTCAGTTGATAAAACCACAAATAAATCTGAAATCATCAACTTCTACAACTTGTCAAAAGGCGGAGTAGATGCATTAGATGAGAAACGTGCAAAAGATACTAGCAGCAGAAGAACGTAAAGATGGCCCATGACGATCTTTTTTAGGTTGTTGGACATAGTTGCGTGAATTCACACGTACTTTATCAAGCATTTAAAAACAATCCCCAAATAGAGAAAGCTGATTTTATCACACAATTAGCAGGAGAGTTGGTTAGACCACTCATGGAAAGGCGTTTGTGGAACACGAGAATTCCAAGCGAAATTGTGCATTCGTCGTATTTTGGGAAGTTATGAGCACGTTCCAAACGCAAATGAAGCACCAACAAAGCTAAAAATTCGTAAAACATGTTTTGTTTGTCCGCCCAGAAATAAAAGGAAAACATTTCACATGTGTTGCAAGTGTAAGAATCATATGTAATTAGTACTCTGGTGTGTGTAGACTGTCAATAAAATTGTAAACATTTATGTCTCTGCAATTACATATGTCAAACAAGTGGTCCTTTTGTATACTTTTACCGCTTACTATGTAGAATGATCTATTTTATTTATATTTTTACCAAACAAGTGCATATTTCTTTGCGATTTACTAGTTGTTTTATTAAATATTTGTAGACCCCTCCATTTCTTTACAATTTATACCAGTTACTTATTTTATTATAAAACTACTTTGTATTTAATTTGAAAACTGTTTATCTTTTTTTTGCAATATAATAAGTTGAAATCACGATGGCCGATATATTTTTTTGATGTAAAGGTGTCCCAAAATGAACGCAAGATTTGAATTTGCCTCCATTTGTGCAGTAAAGTGTTGGCAACCCTGAAAAAAAAAACAATTCGACAGCTGACAGTTTAGGGTTTGTAAAAATGGAGCGTTACACGATAGAACAAAGTGTCTTCATTATTGAACAATATTTCAAAAATAATGAAAGCTTGGCGGCCGCACTTCGAAAATTTCATACAACATGTGGTCGGAATAGTGTTTTAACTTCGTCAACTGTGAAGAGATTAATTGAAAAATTCAGGGATACTGGATCCGTTGGAGACGCCAAACACACTGCTCGTCCAAAAGCAAGCCGTTCAAATGTCAATATCGAAGCAGTGCGTGAGAGTGTCGGTGACAATCCAGGAACCTCAATTCAGCGTCGTGGAAACTTGTGGAGATTTCAAGAAGCTCTCTACAGCATATACTCGCTAAAGATCGGTGTCTCCATGCTTACAAAAATTCAATTAACACAACAACTGAAGCCTAATTGACCATGCCACAGCGAAGCGAGTTCGTTGAATGGATTATTGAACATTCAACAAAAGATGCTGATTTTTCGAGCAAAATCATCGTAGCGATGAAGCACATTTTCACCTTGATGGCTTTGTTAATCGCCAAAATTGCCGCTTTTGGGGTTCTGAGAACCCACATGTGATTGTCGAAAAACAAATGCATCCACAACGTGTCACTGTTTGATGTGGATTTTGGGCTGGAGGTATAATTGGACCATAGGTTTTTGAAAATGAGGCTGGTCAAGCAGTGACTGTTACTGGTGCTCGATATCGCGACATGATAACACAGTTCCTTCTGCCGAAATTGGATGATATTGATGTGGCCAATATGTGGTTTCAACAAGACGGTGCCACATGCCGTACAGCCCGTGAAACAATTCAATTACTGCATGAGACATTTCCAGATCGTGTACTCTCTCGTTTCGGTGATCAGAATTGGCCCCCTAGATCGTGTGATTTAACATCATTATATTTCTTTTTATGGAGTTATTTGAAATCACAGGTCTATGTCAACAAGCCCACAACCACCCGTGCATTAAAGGAGGAGATTCGACGCTGCATCAACGAAATTCAGCCCATTTAGAATGGTCATGGAAAATTTCGACAAACGAGTACGTATGTGCATGCAAAGCCGTGGAGGCCATTTGCCCGATGTGTTATTCCATAATAACACCCTACCTATGTACTTTGTGATTCAATAAAAAAATAACAATCAAAGACTAAAAACTGTGTTTTCTATTTAATTCAAAACTTGCGGTAATTTTGGAACACCTTTATCTTCAACTTTTATAGTTTTAATAAATAAACAATTAAACGGTCATATAGACCGCACGTCTCCGATAGTGTAATGTTTATTTCACGTCTACACTTGAAGGTTAAGGTTCCATCTTTTACAACCGGAGATAACACAGTACATTAAGTAGCAATTCAAAATGCATTCCGTCAACGACTGGGCCTTAATATAGACATGCCCCAGTAAGGTTTTGGTATCAGTAACAATTGAAACACCACCAGAATTTTTTGTTTCAAAACCAACTTTGGCCGCAGAAACAACAGGAGTTCAAGAAAAATTATCAGCAGGTTTGCTCTAAGGCATGTACTTAATTCAGGATATAAAATATATGGAATTCGACAAACACTATTTAGAAACAGCAGATGTGTTACATATGTCTATATAACTGATATACATGCCCACCTCGATGCATAAAATATTAATACGAAGCTATTACTGAACATATCATCTTAGGAGGCTCAAGAGACAAAGAACAAAGACAGTCGTCAATTTAGAGGACATCATACCAGAAAATCGAGGTTATTGCTAAGTTTCGCTCCATATTTTCGTTACTTTAATAGTAAGGATAAAGGCAAGGAAGAGTGGACGGATTCCGATGTTTTACACTTCCTGAACGTTGCTAAGAATCCATCTTCAAGAAGAACAACAAGACCACGACGACGAAGATGAATCTGATGTAGTTACTTTCTAGTAACTACATCAGATTCATCAACCTCCTCTTCAGGGGCTGATTTTTACACATATTCTGGACTATCAGAATTGCTTCTGTATTTTTTTAATTTACTTTTTTGATTTTACTCTCTTAGAAAAAAAAAATTAAAAGTTACGTCGTAGTTTGGTATGCTTGCAGTGGTTTATGCAAAGCTCTGCCTATTTACTGTATCACTCTATATTCGGATTTTGTCTGCGGGATATGTATGAGGATGATATACTTTTTCGATGTTATATGTAAATTTGTATGTACATTCAATACAGCACAGTTTATAAACACTTTTTCATGAGTGTCATATTTATAGGAGGCTGGGATTATTAGATATATTAGTGTTGTTACGCATGCGCCAACGGATAATTTTTTTACTTTGCCAGTGCTAGTCTAGATTTGAGTATAAAGTAGTGTTTTCCGCAAAGTGTACAAGCTTCATTATGAGTCGGAAGTATGTGAAATGTTTGACGTTATTAGAAATGCAAGACATAGTAAGTGACCACAATGTATGACTGCCGAAGATCCTGATCTTATTCTTCTACCACCTGTATCAGACATTTTAACAGATGAAGATGAGGCAGATGATGATATTTTAGGTGTGACAGAGAAGTAAACGATGTTCCCGGAGAGTTAATTTTAGAATACACAGTTCCTGTCGAATCCAATGAAAACCAATATCAATTTAGCACTGAAGAGTTACAAATATCTTCTACAAGTAAACAAAATCATGATTATAATGGGAAAAAACCTTCTAAAAACCGTCGTTATCTATCTGATGAGGACTGTGATTGGAAAAAAGGTTCCACTTGTTTATACGAAGCTTATTCCTGAAAATTTTGAATATGAAAATAAAAGTGAAGAATTGGTATCCAATTTGAAAGATAGAACACCTGTTGAAATATTTGAGAAATTTATATCTCATAACGTATTTGATCATATTGCAAAAGATACTGTTCGTTATTCATCTTCTGTAAAAAATAATCCTGACGTAACAATTTCAGTAGATGATACAAGATCTTTTATTGGTATTTTGATATTTATTGGTTACCATAGTCTCCCATCGGAAAGATTGTCTTGGAGTGAAGAAGAGGATCTTGTACTTGATATAGTAAAACGTTTATATCTAGAAATCAATATCAGAAAATAAAAAGATAAATTCACTTTGCAAATAACGATGAAATAGATAAAAATGATCGAGGATTTAAAATTAGGGTGTTGATAAAATTGATCAACGAAAATTTTCAACAGTGGGGAATTTTTGCCAAACATTTGTCAGTAGACGCAATGATCGTAAAATACTTCGGTCACCATTCTTTGAAACATTTTTTCCGTGGAAAGCCGATTAGGTTTGGGTACAAATTTTGGGCTCTATGTAGTAATGATGGTTATTGTTTCAAATTTGATTTATATTGTGGAAAAGAAATTGCAACAAATGATCGTGAAGATTTAACTTTAGGATCAAGAGTAGTACTAAATATGTTAGACTGCGTTTTCAGATCATTTCGCCAGTTTCGTGATCTTCTTGTTTCCATGTTACGTAATATGGGACTAGCAGAGCTACAGTAGGTTGCGGAGGGAATAGATGTAGCGAAGTGTCCACTTCAAGAATCTAAAAGTCTAGCAAAAGAAGTACGTGGTGCATATTACAGTAGATTTGATACAACTACTGAAATTATGTTTCTAAAATGGAATGACAACAAATGTGTGACCTTTGGTACTAATCACGACCGACTTTATAGAACCCCTATATCAAGCAACGCATTGGGACAGAACGTTAAGTACTAAAAGACCTGTTCCCCAACCACGTGTGTTGAAAAACTATAACGCATATATGGGAGATAGATAGTCACGATTGGTTTGTTGGAAAATGCAATAAAAGTTAGAGTCAAAAATGGTGCTGGCTTTACTCGAATAGTAGATTTATGTGTAGTGAATGCCTGGCTCATTTTCAGAAAAGTGAATAAATCACACACAACTTTACTCGAATTTCGACGCAGTATTGCCGTATACTACATGAAATTATCACTAGGAGGCAGAACATTTGCTGGAAGGCCTAGCACTTCGTCGGTTCCAAAAGTGTTCTGTGACATAAGATATGATAACATAGGAGATTTTATGAGAGAGACAAACAGCGACTTTGTCAAGGTAATGAATGCAGCAAGAAACCACTAACTGTAGTAAAATGCAATGTTACATTATGTCAGTTTTGTTTTATGAAATATCATAAAAAAATAACAGTATTTTGTATATCGCAATAAAGAATTTGTTACCTTATATTCGATTAGAATAATGATGATTTTTTATGAAAAAAAACATAATTTGGGACTTAATGGGTTAACGCAGCTCTCAGTTTAAGGGTGCAGTGTACGTTGTATGTGAAATACAATACGCTTACAATCGAATTATATAGCCTAAGAGAGACATTTGCACCAAAGCATATCCTTGAAATAGATTTTGTCACAACGCTACGATTTTCGATCACGTTTTTCACATTTCGGACCACTGTGTCCCGTGGAGAATCCCAGAGTTTTGCGATTCATCGATCAATAAATAATTTACAACCTTAAGGATGGAAAAGTTACCCAGGTCATGGGAATCTAACGACTTGTACTTTCTGGCTATGCGTTATCTTCGTGAAGTGTTCACGCCTCTTTTTTCAAATATCTTCATAGAAACGTTAGATAAACGCATACGCGAAACTAGGTTAGATTCATTTTACATCAACAAACACATTACATCGTACTGTTGGAAAAATAAGTAATATTACAAAAACTGTCTGAATATCCGTTACACCCCACACAATTGCACCAAACAAAGAATCTACTTCACATAACTTATAGATGCACTTCTCGCAAAACATGAAACAGTTCTGGATTAAAAACTTGCGCTGACTGACATTCCTCTACCCGTGAAAACACTGCCATCAAGTGGGTAAGCGTCTCATCCATTATGGGGATCATTGCCATATCCGATGAAAACAGCAGCATATTCTTGATTTTCCGCAGTTGTGAACTCAACCATTTAAAAGTAGGGTCCTCGTAGTAGTTAGATACTCCATCATTGGGGAAATTCGAATTATTATTAAGAGACGACACTTAATAAAAGCACGCGAAAATAGCTTCCAGAAACACTCCACTACACTACTGTACAATAGTACTCCACTAGTAATAAGTAGAGAATGATTGAAAAAGAATGTTGAAACACACACTTCGGCGTTGGAGTACACTCTTACTAGCACCACGAGTGAGAATGATGTGCAGGAGAAAATGCAGCCTGCTTATATTGCTCTGACTGATTAGAATTCCATTAAAATTTAATTAAACCGAAATATTTCTGAGAACGACTCTCTGTGAAAGTCTTGAAATATTTAAATTTCATACATGCACTTTCCCTAAGTACAACAGCGACACATTCTAATTGTACGACCTACAGGGTAAAATAGAGCCTATATGTTTAGCGTGGATAGTAGACGGATCTATGCATTAACTAGCCTCTTCAAAATATGTAAACATAGATGTGCTGTCTCTGTTATTTTAAAAATGCTTAGGCTGGATTTATTAATGTGCGAAGTTGAATGCATCTATTATGTATTCGTTATCTTTGCGTGGGAATAAATTTATTTAATGTTTGAAGTATTTCGCATAACTGTAGTCTTATTAAATGGTTTTAAAATCTATTTTCATTTTACAATTGAACTACGACTAGGAACTAAACCAAGGGCGTGTTAATTATACAATAAATAGCAATATCAAATGGTTTATTACTTTTATTCGTTTTATACGTATGCAAATAATAATGAAAGTAATAAAATGGCTCGCATGAAAACAATTAAAGCATTCAGATATACTGAAATCAGTAAAGCTATCCCCCTTATGAATGAAACACTTTTTTCAATATTACTGAACACATTAACTAAGTTGCGACAGCCCTATGCAGATATTAAACAATATTTGTAAAGTATTTATTATTAGTTTTTCGTGAGTGGGTGTTTGCCCAATTATTTATTAAATGCAGAGACTTTATAGTAATGTCGTTATTGACAGAAATGCATGTTTTGTTTTCTCTGCTGCTTTACCCAAATATGCTCATATTTTTTAATCTAATTAATGTCTGATGATTTCATATCAATTTTTTTAATTCGCTCTGCTTCCCTTCTTTGACATTAAATAATGAAAGAGATATGACGAGGATGCATTCGAAAACTTACGATTTTTTGTTATATCAGATATTTAGAAGAAAAAGCCTCTGCACTCGTCAGAAATATTTTTTTATTGGTAATTGTTGTTTTATTAATATTATATAACAAGATAAATATTTTTTTAATAAGAATACAAATTTGAAATTAGTCCTAAATCGGAAACAGCAGTAATAGGTCTAAAATAAATGGCATGTTTATTAATAACTAATGCGTTAATTTTATCAGTGACCGGCATAAATATTGCAACATATGGGAAACTTTTTTATTATTAAAATATTCCAAATTCTTTTTAGGGGGATAGGTTGTGCATGTCTAGGCATCCCAATATTTATTTTGACATACGTCACGTGACCACTAGTATGGCGTTAATTTAAAAAATATGTCATGAATTTCCAAAATGTGAGGTTAGATGACATGATAGCCAAAAAAGTTATTTGAAAAAGTTGCTTAGAATTCAATTCTTCAAGACTATGTGCTAATTTTTGTGAAGATATTAAAAAAAAAAGTAAAAATCACAACTTTTGCAAACATTGTTTAATTGAATTACATATTTTCATTTTTTTAGTTTTTAGCAGCTCAACAGCAGTAATATTTCTAAATTTGGTTGGTACTCAAACAATTTTGTCAATTTTGCATAATTAACAGAGGAAAAACTGAAATTACATTTTGATAACAATTGTTGTTGCAAGGACTGTATATGATACTAATAAATGAAATTTCACATATTTTCATTCTAACCTTAGCAACATCATTTTTATTGAAAATTATAATAGTTTTTTTGTTTTCTGCATTAAAGTGAAAACCGTTAGTCCAAAACTGATAACACTACATGCGGCCCCCGTAGGTATTAAAGTAGGTTTTGAAATTAGAGAACAACGAATATTAAACAGTAGGTAAAAGAAAAATAGTAGTAATTACTCATTTACCAGAAAATTAAAATAATTTTACTACATTATTATTGTTTTCTAATTTCAAAGCTTACCTTACTTATAAGAATCAGACCGATATGTATGCCCTTAACAAGATGTTCTATTACTATTAGTTTATTGTTTAAATGCTTTTGCTGAAAAAATTGTGCATATATAAGCACCGATATTTGATAATATAGAACATTTAGGAACTGTCATTCGAAACGTGCATCTGAAATAAATCCTAATATGCTTTAATAATGTTTATAAAGAAATGCACAGAAGAACCATATTGTGTATGGAAAGAAATGGTGGACACAGTAATTTTTTAATTATTTGTGTTTATTTAAAAAAAAAATCAAATTTTTTTGTATAGATGATAATTTTCCATTCTGAATGACTTGCCCATTTTTAAATTAGTGTATTATCTATTTAAAATGTATTTATCTATTTAGTATTTGATGTTTGCTAAAATTAATAAGCACCTACCTTATTATTAATCATTTACTTTTATTGAGTTTCCATAGCATTAATCTATTTTTATTTTTAACTTCTATTTTATTATTCCTTGTTCTCTATTTAAAACCTACTTTAATACATGTCGCATGCGCGCATGTAGTGTTATGAGTTATTAGTTTTAGACCTACGGTTTCACTTTAATGCAGGAAACAAAAGAAGTGTTATAAGAATTTTCAAATGTTTCTTAAGTTGTTTAAAATAAAAATGTTCGTAAAAATTTATTTATACATTCTAGATACATTCCTTGCAACAACTGTCAACCAAAAACGTACTTTTCAGTTTTCGCTGCGCTTAATTAGGGAAACTGGGAAGCTTCCAACCACGGGGAAGATACAACCATTGATGTGTCTTTTACTAGTTTAAATGCCGCGCATTTCTTCCAAGCATAATGTGCCAGTCAGTTGGCTGTCTTGTGTGAATAATTTAGTGGACGCCGTATCAAAGGGTAACTTTTTATTAAAGATTTTGATTTTAACGCTTTTAAGGTAAGTATCTGTTACTTAAGGTTTTCTATGACATAGTGTGTTTTTTCTTGAGTGCTTAAAATATTGAAATCATAGGTGAATTTATATAGTTTTGTTAGTTTTAGTGCGTAGAACATAACCTTAAGAAATTACCTACTTCTTATTTAGCCATCTAAATACACTGTGTGCTGGTGGGGTAAATACAACCAAGTTTTATGGGGAACATTCAACCATTAGATCTAATCCCGTGTGTGTTTGCACCGTAGTTTTTTTTCAATAATTTCATAATTTTTGCAGATGCCGCGGGTGTACGTTAGGAAAAAATCGAACAACGATGAAAAGAGGAATGAAATTAGCGTTGAAAGATTGCTTTAGGAGAAGAATTTACAATTCGAGAGGCGGCAAGGCGCTATAACATCAAAAGGGATACTTTATGTCGAGAATGAAAGCTGTTAAAAAAGGGCCCTAGAAGAAAAGTATTGCAATTCATCTGATTCTGGTATGTCGTCGGAGGAAGAAGAAAGAAAGTTCCATAGCAAAATACTCAGTTCTACAAGTTTTCTCAGTCAGTGAAGAAATAGTTTGGTTGAATATATAAAAAAATCATCAACCTTGCATTATGGTATGTCAAAGAACAAAGTGAGGGTCCTTGCTTTTGAATATGCTTTAAGGTTGCCATGTAGAATGCCACGCAATTTGGAATGAAATAAGATAGGGTATGTTTAATGTTTAAAATGTTTAATTTGTTTTTATAATATACATATGGGTATAATTTGTTTTAGGTGAAGATGGTTGTTTTGTTTATGATCTAGGCATCCTGATTTGGCCCTACGGAAGCCGGAGAGTACCAGTATTCTACGTGGAATGGGGTTTAACAAAGCTAGGGTAGAAGAATTTTTTGAAACTATTGTTCTTTTGCTAGAATGTTTAAATTTAGGGCTGAACAAATTTATAATTTAGATGAAACCGGTATTACCACGGTTATGAGAGCTCCACGAGTAATTAGTGAAAAGGGGAAAAAACAGGTAGGTCAGGTATCTTCGGGAGAAAGAGGAGAGCTGGTAACATTTGTTGGGATAGTAAATGCAATGGGAAATGCTCTTCCTCCAGCATATGTTGTTTCCAAGATTACGTCATCCTGAGAACTACATCACTGGAGCCCCTACTTCCTCCTTAATTTTGAATAACAAATCAGGATGGATGACAAAGGAACTTTTTCCGAAAGTCTTAAATCACATTATGGCGCAGACTCGTTGCTCAAAGGAACAGCGTATTTTGCTACTTTGGACAACCACGAGTCAGATATCTCGTACGAATCTATCAATTTTGTAAAGCTAATGGGATTTCTTTATTGTCTTTTCCACCACATAGCACACATCGACTACAACCCTAGATGTTGTTGTTTATGGTCCATTTAAGGGTTCGTTAGTTGTTGCATTTAACGATGGCTACTATCAAATCCGGTAAAGCGATTACTATTAGGAATATTGAGAGTTATCAGCAGTGGCATTTTACCGAACGTTTTCTATATTAATATAACAAATGCTTTAAGAAAACTGGAATCTGGCCATTGAACAGACAAGCTTTTTAGCGATGAGGACTTTGCCGCTAGCACTGTGACTGATGCAACTATGTGCCAAATCCTGAAGCTTTTGTCAATCAAGAAGATGTAAGGTCTCAAAGCAGCGATTTAAGTAAAAGTGAAGAGAGCAATATTAGAGACAAAGTAAAGCAGTGACAAGTTTCAGGTGCGCAGCTTATTAGATGTTGAAGTAGATGCCACTGCTTCGACATCCAAGGACAATACTAAAAAGACAGAGAAGCACGGCAATCAAACAAATATACTTCAAGTAGAAAACGTCCGACCTTATCCGAAAGCAAAAATAGAAAAAAAGCGACAAAGAAAAAGAGAATCCAAATCAAAAATATATACTTCTACTCCAATGATGACGAAATTAAAGCAGCGGAGGAAGAAAGAAATAGAAAACATCTTTAAAGTTAGCGAAGACGACCAAACGAAAAGTTTTTTCTCAAATTCACAACGAAAACTGATGTGAGCGATTCGTCTTTTGAGGTAGCCAATTCTGATGTGGCTCTTGATGAGTTCTCTATGGTTATAGAAAAAGACTTTATTGTTAAGATAAAATGATTTCGTCTTAACAAAATTTTGCACAAAACTAACAAAATTTATTACATAGGTCAAGTTTTGTCACGGGAACAAAATCAATATGACGTTAAATTCCTGAGACGTAACATAACACTGATACTTTGCGTTTCCGGTTGTTGACGACATTTCAAGCGTAGAAAGAGATGATATTTTATGGTGACTTCCACCTCTGGAAAGCTCTGGAACAGCCAGAACAGGTTCGCTTTATTATTTTAAAATTTAATTTTAAAGGCTGGAATGTGCGGTAAATTAAAAATCTGTTTTTTTTTGTTTAATATATTATGTCTAATATTTAAAAATTTTGGCCTTCTATTTTGCCTTTTTTATTTTATTTTTTCTTTTTTATATCGACCCACTCCTTTGTGTATCTTACTAACTAAGGTTTACGATACATTATAACTCAACAATAAACAATTTGAATTTGATATAAGTTCTTTTTTATTTGTGGTTGAATCTTCCCTAGTTCATGGTTGAGTCACCCGGCACTGGGGAAGATACAACCCAAATGCAATTTTTTTTCGAAATCGTGTAAAAATTACAGAGTAAAATATTTAAGAGAATACAAAGACAAAAATAGTATAAAAACAATAAAATGCTTAACTTCTCACAAAATGTCAAAAATTAAAATTTTATTTTCAAGATATTAATGTAAAATTAGAAAGCGGTTGTATCTTCCCCAGTTTCCCCTATGCAAAAATTGACAAAATTGTTTGAATATCAATCAGATTTAGAACTATTACTGCTGTTGAGCTACTAAAAACGAAAAAAAATGAAATATGTAATTCAATTATAAATTAAATTTAAGATTTTTTCAAGTATCCTTACAAAAATTTGCATACAGCTTCAGAATTGCATTCTAAGTAATTTTTTCAAATAACTTTTTAGATATTATGTCATGTAACCTCACTTTTTGGAGATTCACTCCATGTTTTTTTAAATTTACCGTCATACTAGTGGTCACGTGACATGCGTCAAAATAGATTTTGGGGTTCCTAGACATGCACAACCTATCACCAAAAAAAAAAAATTTAGTATATTTTAATAATAAAAAAATTCCCATATAATAATATAATATTTATGCCGGTCACTGTATATATATATATATATATATATATATTATTATAGTATATATATTATATATATATATAGTATATATATTAAATTCACCTTCTCGGTCACCTCCGCGTGTTTTCCTCCGAGCGAGGATTAGGTTTTGACGTTTCGGTGGCATCTCAGCTACCTTTCGACTTCTAAGTCACTACTGGCGTTTCGAAGACTATATTGACATGTTTTATTTGCGGTTGCCGTGTAAGTTTATCCCTGGTTGCCGGCTGCCATTGTTGCTATTGGCTCAGGTGACTGACCAATTACTTCTGGCATCTGTTGTTCCTGTAGTGGATGACGACCGACCATTTGGTTTGTAACAGACTACTATTTTGTGCAGGACTGGTAGGTTTACGAATACACTGATGTTGCAAGCACTCTTCCAAGCGACAGGTAAATGTAGCGCATCATCTCGTTTATTTAGGCATTCTGGCCTTTTTCAATTTCAATTGCTTCCTAAGATTCTTGGTTTTAAATTTTCAATATTAGCAATTGTCCTAGTTCCATCGAAATTTGATCTTATGGCCAGTTAATAACGAATGTTGTGCTAGAGAAGAGTTAAACGCTTTCTGTTTTACCGCAATTTTATGTTCTTCTCTGCGAACATTTATCCTCCTGTTAGTTTGTCCCAATGTAAGAGATGAGCCACTCACCACAAGGAATTTCAATAAACGCCTTGGATTTCTAGAGGAAACTTTCTTAGGAGATTTTAGCACTTGGCCAATTTTTTCTCCGTGGTAAATACTGCTTGAATGCCGTGTCTTTTTAATATTCTACCAATTACGCTCAGTTGTACCCTTAACATAAGGAATTATAACTTTGCCTACATATTCTGTTCTTTATACCGACTATCTACACAAACTTAGATACTGTAAATGCAATGTCACATCACATCCAGCGCAACTCCAAGCGGTCTTAATACATTAGTATCGAGATCAGTGAACACTTACCGATGAAGAACACAGAAATTTAGAAGTAAAAAACATCAGAGACGCTTTAATTTCAAATGGATTAACAATAAATCCATAACAGAGTCCTAAATAAGAAAAACAAATCAAGAGAAGAACAGAATATGTAGCAAAGTTATAATTCCTTATGTTAAGGGTACAACTGACGTTTAATTGGTAGAATATTAAAAGACACGGCATTCAAAGCAGTATTTACCACCGGAGAAAAAATTGGCCAAGTGCTAAAATCTCCTAAAGAAAAGTATTCCTCTAGAAAATCAAGGCGTTTATGAAATTCCTTGTGGTGAGTGCTCATCTTCTACATTGGACAAACTAACAGGAGGATAAATGTTCGCAGAGAAGAACATAAAATTGCGGTAAAACAGAAAGCGTTTTAACTCTTCTCTAGGCACAACATTCGTTATTAACTGGCCATAAGATCAATTTCGATGGAACTAGGACAATTGCTAATATTGAAAATTTAAAACCAAGAACTCTTAGGGAAGCAATTGAAATTGAAAAACGGCCAGAATGCCTAAATAAACGAGATGATGCGCTACATTTACCTGTCGCTTGGAAGAGTGCCTTGCAACATCAGTGTATTCGTAAACCTACCAGTCCTGCACAAAATAGTAGATCTGTTACAAACCAAATGGTCGTCGGTCATCCACTACAGGAACAACAGATGCCAGAAGTAATTGGTCAGTCACCTGAGCCAATAGCACATGGCAGCCGGCAACCAGGGATACTTACACGGCAACGCATAAACATGTCAAATAGTCTTCGAACGCCAGTAGTGACTAGAAGTCGAAAAAGGTAGCTGAGATGCCACCGAAACGTCAAACTAATCCTCGCTCGGAGGAAAACACGCGGAGTGACCGAGAAGGTGAATTTATATGTTATACCCGCGAGAACCTTAGATATACCATATAATATATATATATAATATATATATATTATGTTAATCGAAAAAAGGAGCTGCGGCGAATTAAAAATAGATATGAAAACAATCATTATGAATCAATTAGTTTAAAAAACACAAACATATTTAGCAAAGTTGTAGGGATGTGTAAAGAAAAAAAAAACATCTGTTCGTATACAATATTATTTTTAGGGCAAATAATTGAAAAACTTCGAATTGTGCTAACCGAGGTAAGTCGGCAGGCATATGTATGCGCTTTCGATGTATGTATATCTCCCTATTTTATAAGTTCAATGTTTTTCCATGTTTGCTTACTGCATCCTTTCTTACATTTAAAGCAAATTTACTAAAAAAAAAAAACCACAGAGACCGCACATCTGTGTTTATATATTTCGAAGACGGCAGTGAATGCATAAGCCGTCTACTATCCATGCTACACATATAGGCTTTATTTTATGCTGTAGGTCGTACATTAGAATGTGTCGCTGGTGTACATTCGGACCATTAATTTTGGCTTTAATGTTATTGAAGTTTTGTTGCATGAGCAATTACTGAATGTAATTAAGCATTAAGCAGAGTTATTAGGTATAGTACAAGTTCTAGAATAAGTTTCAAGAATGATTACCGTACATTTAGAGGTTTCTAATAATCAATATCCAAAATTACTAAGGTAATTATTAGTAAAGGAATGTTACTGTGAATTCTATACAGAGAAAGAAAGTTATTAGTGAAGCAAAGTATTAGAATCATTATTTCTAAATTACAAATAGATTAACATTTGAATTTAATATATTTTGTGTAATTACGTATCATTATGCTAAACTATTAGCATATGTGGAGGTGAAAGCCGCCTAGGACTGGCGAAATAAGCCGGTAATTGATGTATTCTACCCGAATCCACGAGAGTAGTATTTCTAGATTTGTACCAGAAATTTACAATCTATTTTAGTCTAAAATAAATGTATCTTAAGATAAATTCACAACGGGATGGTGCAATATAAGAATAATTTCATGAGTTCTGCAATTTTTAGACACCAGGTTCTTGTAACGACTGGGTAAAAGTTGCTGAAGTGTTTCAAAAACTCTGGAAGTTTCCAAACTGTATTGGTGTATTGGACGGAAAACATATCACATTTAAACCACCAATATCTGCTGGCTCATACTATTATAACTATAAAGGCAGTCACTCCGTTGTTTCAGTAGCCATCTGTGATGCAACGTACAAAGTCACATATTATAATATAGGAGTAAATGGTCGCGTTAGTGACGATGGCGTTTATTCGTGAAAGTAATTTAAGTAAAGCCTTATTCAATAATTCACTAATTTGCCTTCAAATTAACCTCTATCTGGTCGTGTTATAAAACATCCATTTGTGATAGTTGCAAATGACGCATTTCCAATAACACCGACTTATGAAACCTTACCTCATGAGAGGATTATCACACACATTCAACTATCGAATGTCAAGAGCACGTCGGATGATTTAAAGTTCTTTTGGTATTTTGGCTAACAGATTTAGAATTTTGCTCAATCTAATAAATTTAATTCCTGAGAAAGTGAAACAATAACTTTGTTTAGCAGTATATGATTTCTTGACTTCAGAAAACTGGAAAGCATAAATATACTAAAATTGATGTAGAATTTAAAGTTATGGGTTCAATTAAATTAAGTAGTCAAGCAGGTAATCGCACAATAGCTAGAGCATTTAAAATCAGGGATCAATGTGACTGTTTCGCGGCAAAATGATGTAGTACGTAAACATAATGTATAGAAACAATAAATTTGAAACATGTACTTGTATATGTACATATATTTAAAAAAAAATAAAGAATAACAAAAACATTTTTATGTTTGGTGTTTATTTTTGGGACAACTCCCCTCGTGATATCCAAATAGTAGGCAGAATTCGTATCTACACTCTAAAAAATGTTGGTAAATTTACCTCACTGGTGTGTAAAAAAACATATGAAATATAAGGTAAAATTACACCAAAAAGAGGGTAAACATCAGATTACCAGAAATTGTAATTTTGCCTGGTAAACCGACTTTGATGGAAAAATACTTCAATAAATGAAGTAACTTTCCCCCACATGAGGAAATTTGCTTAGTAGCAAGGAAAAATAACGTATTTCGTGTAATATTACCCCTTTATGTTGGTAAAAATACAATATGGACAATACAAGTGACGTGAACTTCTGATTTGTTATTTGATTGGAACACAAAATGTTTAAAAATGTTTTTTTTTTTTAACATTGCATTACATTGTGTCGCTTATCAAAAATTAAAACCGTTACAAGAATGTATTACATAGCCGTCGACTATACAACGCGCAAGCGTTTGAGGTACACAGTTTGAATACAAGTACGGCCTCTAGACTGATGGCTGTAACGCATAAATGCGAATGGTGTGTTTTTGATTTTGTCTTGCAAATAAAGATTGAGGTAAGTTCATTTTACATAAATTATGTGTTGAGGTGATTACCATGTACTTAGCTATAACAGCACATATAAATAATAGACATATACCTCGGTATGGATATGTAATATGATATACTGGCAACTTAATCTCAACAGCATTTGGCAGTATTCTTGCTACATGTTATGGTACATTTATTTAGTTTTCAACGTGCAAGTGACTCGCGGGAAACTACCATATCAAACTTTTCAATTTAAACAACAGAAAATCTTCGTTTTGAAGGAGTAAATTCTATTTTTTCTCTTTCATTAAACATTTGGAAATATAAAAAGACTAGTGCTTTGCCGTTATTGGAGGCTATGTTTTCGTGTTAAGTGATGATATATAAGTAAGAAGAAGCGACATTATTATATGTAGGTATATTATATTATATTTTCATATGTATGTGTAGGTATACTGATTATTTCACCATCTCGTCAACAATATAAAAGTAAAGTAGGTATTAAGCACTTATACATGCAAATTTAATGTGCAAGACCGCAGGGCGGCAAATTTGAGTTCAATAGTTAATCACAACATTAGTTATGCATATACTAGTATTGCGGGAATCGCCAGATATCAAAAACCGGTTTATCGATTTTTAGTGAAAATCGTTTTTTAAAATTCAGTTTCAAAATCGATTTTCAAAACCAGTTTTAAACTAAAAAACTACGTGTTACTTTTCTAAAGGTGCAATGTATTTTAAATTCGAAAAACCTATTTAAGGCACAATAATCTGATTTTAAAAACCGGTTTTGGTTTTGAAAACCAGTTTTACCGGTTACAATTTTTTGTTTTGAAGACGATTAATTACTGCATCCAAACCCCGGTTTCACATAAAAGGGCTTCAATTCGCAGCACTAATATATACATACAATATATTTTTAAATGCTAAATTTATTAAAAATTTTCAAGATAAATCTAAACTTGAAGAAATTGAGGTGAATACACAGTCAATGATACGCTTGGAAGAAGATATTAATAAAAATATATTTATTTCATATGTTTTTTTACATTTATTTTTCTTTTTTAGGAAATGTGAAGTCGCATTCTTTAATGGTAGAAAGACATTTATTTGACCAAACAGATTCATTTCGTTCTGCATTAACAAAATGATGGCGGCATATTTTAATTTTCATTTGCAGTACGCAAAAGAGGCTTGTAACACATTAGAAGTTCTGCAGAGGTATTTTTTAAAAATATACCCTGAACAGGGCAACAAGAATAAAAAAGCGTTCAAATCGAAACTCAAATTGATAAGATTTTTTAATGTATCTTGTTAGTCAAAATTTATTTTATGGTTACATTCAACTAGATCTTTGTATTACGAATACAATCCATTCTTAGTAACTATTGGCTTTTCTTATCGACCTTTCTCCCAAAATGTTTACTCTTTAAAACATTGCTTATTGAATTTAAAAATTTATTGAAATTGTTGTATACTATCGGTAATCCAACTAATCTTTCAGAAATTATTAAAATTAAATCTAATATTGTATATGGTATATCTTGAATATTTAAGTGGAGAATCTGCATTAAGTTGTAAATGACATAAACATGTTATTAGATAACTGAAACTTAATATTTCTGGACAATAAAACAACCTAATAATCAATTATTTCTAATTTTTTCTCTAACTCTAATCTACACATAAAAAAAAAATGTAAAATTACCCCAAAAAAAGGAGGAAACTGGCCTACCTCCAATTTTTGGAGTAAATTTACACCTATAGGGGATTTTTCACATACTGGTAGAATATTCCTTGAAGGTGTGGTAAATCTACCTGAAATTATTCTATTCCATTAGGGAATATTACTTTAGAGGTGCAAATTTACCAGGGAAAATTACCACACTTTCAAGGAATATTCCACAAGTAGGTATGTGAAAAATCCCCTATAGGTGTAAATTTACGCCAAAAATAGGAGGTTGCCTCCTATTTTTGGGGTAATTTTACCACATTTTTTGTTTTTTAGGGTGTAGGTTTCCATTAAGGTATTCTCATCAGATGTTAGATAACTTTAACTTTAACTGGCTACTAACGTACTCCACAAACGCTTGAATATGGGTTGTTACTACTGCAAGCTGCACTACAGGTAAAGTCACTGGTTGCTTGCGTGTGAAAGCATTCGTTAAGTGGGTTAGTGCCGTGCTTGCGGTTTTCAAACTCTTCATCTTAACTTTTTGTAATTTTTCCTTTTGTTTTTCTGGTCGTCCTTGTTCTTGAGGTTTCAGTAGGACTAGAAGATGAATCTGTTTGTACATCAGATTTCTTTATTCTATCGACCCTTTGTATTTTAATTTTTTTTTTGCAGGATTCAATCCACCGTCCCCTTCTCCAATTCCACCTTCACTTAACTAGATGCAGAACGACAAATAAATTTTAATACCATCAAATATTCTTTCTTACCTGATAATGGGCTAACTTTGATGACATTCTTTCTCCTGAGATTACGTCTTCTCGTTCAAATTCTCCTTCAGATTCTTGCATGTCTTTGAGAGTCCTGTTTTCTTGATATTTTCTTGATCTGGGAAGGATGTTTGCGAGAGACTGTCTTGAGTCTGTCGAGGAATAGGAATGCTTCACTATAAATTGCATTTGATCAAAATATATATAAACATTTGTTATATCTCCTGTTCCGCGTCACCTGTTCTGCTTTTGACTGCGAGAAAATACTTCCTTTGTTGAACAAGAAATTTTTTTGGTAAATTATTCTATTTATTTTTAATTTCTAGAATGGATTCGTCTAGCCCTAATTTTGAAAGATCGTTTCCTATTTTCTCCAATGCATGGTTTCTATCGTTCCGGTTCTTGTACAGGGGGTGTTTTTGTATGTACAGACACTGATTATTTCTTGCTGATGAGACCACATACTATGTTAACAATCTATTTCAGTAAACACCGGTAAACACGATCCCCACCTATTAAATTCAAAATTGTTGATGTTTGCCTGTGCCTTTGGCAGACAGTTTAGTAGTTAGATCGAAATAATATTACAGAATATGGACACCATGGATTTTTACCAGAGAAAATACAGACAATGACGATGTAAGAAGTTTAAATTTAGATGAGAATATAGACAATTTAAATTACAGTACCTAATTTAGTATATTTTTTTTTAGAGCTATTGCGGTGGTGTATGTGAAACATTAATACTTTAAGTACACATGCCTGTTTTAATATTGATAGTCTTGAAATTAATAATAGAGAAGATAACACAGAAGAAGATCATGTAAAGCAAAAGGTTTGGACAAGAGCTGAGGTACTAACCTTACTCTGCGTTTATCAACAACATAAGGAAGATCTGAATCATACAGTTAAAAGGAGAACAGTTTGGAAAAAAAATAATTGAAGAAATAAATTTAATGGATGCTTTCGCATCAAAACACAAGCACAAAATAAAATAAAGGTTTTATTGAGAGCCTACAAAAAAGTTATCGATAATAAAAAGAAAGCTGGAAGACGTGCAATAAGGTTTGAGTTTTTTGAAGAAATGGATAGAATCTTTAGGAACAGTAAAGCCATAAATCCAATAAATATAGTATCATCAGCAACATATTTAAAAAATTATGCAAATTTATCTATGTCTACATCAACTTGTAAAAATGTCCATTCACCATCTGATTATTTGTCTACCGAATCAACAGATGAAATAAGTAAAAGTTCAGGTACAAGTATTCTTTCATCAGAACATCTGAAGGTCTATAGATCACAAACAGAAAAGGAAACAAGAAAGCAATATCTCTGGAAGATTATATCAAGTTCAAAGAACACAGTAAATGAGAGAAGGCAAATGAAAAAGGATTTTTTAAAAGCACGGCAAGACAATGAAAAACAGAAAGCAGAAGAAAAACGTGTTCCGACATGAATAACATATGAAGGTGTAAGAGAGAAGAATATTAATGTTGGAAAACGTTTTAAGAGGCACCAGAAAAGAACCATAAACTTATTTGTTGATTTATGTGATTGTATTTTTGGGTTACCTGTCTTATTACTATTTCTAAATTCAACACTGTATTGTTTTATTGTAATTTTCAGTATATCCATGAACAATTGTATATTTTAGGAAGTGTTGTCCCCCTTTTATGGCATTTGTGATGAGTATCTAAGAATTCTGCATTATTTTAGGCGCCTCATCACAAACGCAGTGAAACAAAGTAGGATATCATTGAACATGTAGTTAAAATGAGCAGTCTCACATTTTCTAAATTAATAGTTATTTCAATCATGTAATTACGTGTTACTTTTTATTGAAATACGTTTCTTTAAATTAATAGGATTTTATTATATGTTAAAGGTTTACAAATGTATAAATTATGGATATAAGAGAAAGTAATACATTATATTAATATCTTTTGAATTATTGCTTATTGTGACTACATTTCCTCAAATAATTGCTGCCTTCTATCTTCCACATTGTAAACTTCAGGATTGTTTGGTAATCGTCCTCGATTATTTCAACTTCTTCTTCTTCATTCTGTAGTTGATTAAGCTCACCTTCTTCTACATTATTATGATGTTGTGTAACACACAGCAGGCTAAAATGACTGATCTGATATTTTTTGAATATCTATCATCTCTACATATTTCCTTTAACATGTCCAAAAAAATGCTCAACAGGCATTCTTGTTGCGGAATGTTTATAGTTAAAATCACGCTGGTGTGGGGTTAAGTTGCCATTATCTCTAAACAGGTGCGCCAACCATGGAAGATTATGAACTATCTTCTAAGAGAAACGTGTGTCTTGGAAAAAAAATATTCGATGCACAAATTTTCTAATGCTTCACAAAAAACTGATTTCTTTAGCATTCTCGCATCGTGCATGCTACCAAGGAAACCACATGATGCATCTAATATTTTTGTTCTGTAATCGACTATTGCCTGAATAAGTACTGAATGATAACCCTTTCTACTCACAAAGTCCTCTTGTTTTTCAATGGGTTTTAATATAGGGACATGTGAGCCATCGATTGCACCAACAACACCCAGTATGCCCTGTTTCGATTGAAATCCCTTAATTATATTATTAACTTCCGCAGCCTTTCGCCATTTAATATAAGTACTACATAGAGATTTTAACCATAACACCACTTTTAGGATAATACGAAAAACAGAACTCTCACTAATGTCAAATCTATCACTAATTGTCCTAAGAGGCTCTTGATTTGCCAAATATCATAAAGTTATCAAAATTTGGTCCTTATATTTTATAAGATTGCAACCTCCTCGTAAAGTTTGTGAAAAATTTGGACTATACTGAACACATAATAATTCTACAGTAGATCTATATAAACGAAAATTATTTTTTAAAAACTATATCGGTCTATCTAGGATGACATCGGTTAAGTATTCTTCAATTTTTCGTTTGATAATTGTTTGCAATCTCTTTTTTTTTTTGAATTGCGAGGTATATGGCAAATTATTTCAGAGTCGGAATCACTACTACTCAACAACATTTCCTTGAAATCGTTTCATTATCATCGCTACTGCTTGATGAGATATTGCATTCAGTCACTGTCACAGCAAAATTGGTAGTGCTCTAAAATATATGATATCAATTACTATATTTTAGTTTTCAAAGTACCAATGAAAACATACCATTGTGGCCTGAAAAGGTTTTGAGCTGTCATTCAGCAATCGTATTGTTTAGTGCACTGCACCCATGTACACCTGACATTCCAGATAAACGATTCAGCACATGTTCCGTTTGTGTACGGTACACGTTTACGCGTGCTCCACTGGAATACGGCTTTAGCTTCTAGGTTTACATGACTATCGGTATTCGTTCTAATGCACAATTAGTTAGCGCAGTTTAAGCACAAAAGAGAGGTTTTTAATGCAAGAAATTAGAACATGTGCTAATTTCATATACTAAAACAGCATACGCGGGCTTTTGTGCATACAATAATTTTAAAAACTTATATCAGCACTGAAATTAGCAAAGTAGTAAACGATGTTACTATTAATTTATTTAAGACACACCAAATACAAAATAATCTTCACACACGCTTAAACGTTATACTACGCTCTTAACTTAACCACGTCTGCCGGAAACTCCAACCGCACGCTGTTCCGACCTAGGGTCCCTGGTCGGAACAGCGAATTGAATTCGAGAGAAGTGAGTTGTTCGTGTAGGAGAAGGAGCAATCACATCCTACGGTTACTTCTCACGGTGGCGCCAACCCGTATTCTTGACACTAGCGATAACGCAATCCTACACGATCCGCGTTATCGGTGTTGCCATATATTTTTTACTGTTCCTTCTAAAAACTTTTGCTCAATATTAAATTTCCCGCCCCTATAAAACGACTGCACATATTTGTTAAATTTACAGGGGTGAATATTCTAGGGTGATATTACGTATCAATCTATTATCATATTAGTAAGCAAAATGTCCAAACCTCGAAGTGGTGCAGTAAAAACCACTCAAAAGGAAGCCGTAATAGAATTTATACAGCAGCACCCAAATTTACAAAGTGGGCAATTCAGCAAAGATTTTACCTTTAAGAAAGCCCAGCAATTGTGGGAAGGAATTAGCGAAGGGCTAAATTCTATGCCAGAAGGGACTATAAAATACTGGCGCCATTAGAGTAAGGTATTATAAAAACGCAGTATATGAAGAAAAGAAACACGAAGGTAAAAGCTGCTCAGCTAAAAAAGCATGCAGCTGAAACAAGCGAAGGGGAATCTTCGAACACTATATTAAGTGCAATGGATGACAGGATCATAGATATAATTTCACCTACTATAACCGAGGGATTAACAACAGTAACCGAAACAAAAGCTGACTACTAAAAACAACAACTTCACCCGCAAAGCAGAGACCCTCAAAGAGAAGTTAAGTTAGGGATGCAAGTACTAAATTTAGAAATTTCGATAACTTTATCCGACTTAAAATTTCAATCTAATCAGCTGGATTTACTAAAAAATAAATCTAATCAATTATTACCGATACATGTTGTTAATGATTTTGCTGTTTCTAGCAATTCCATTTACCATAAAATTTATAAAAAAAATTAAACAAAATAATATCATAAAATTCAATACATTATTAAAAGATAGTAAACAAATTAAATGTTATAATAATGCAGGTTGGTTTGTCGATCGCACTGATCGTGGTATTCCCACTGAGGTGGCTGACTTTTTGTCGTTGGGACCAAAGTTCGGATTACCATTTACTCCTAAAAATGTGTGATGGTCAGTGGGTCTTGGCTGAATGTGAGGTCATTGTTGATAATTTAAATAATAGGGATTTTGGATGTCCGAGAGGTCTAAAATAACTAACATTTTAACAAATTATTTCACTCGTTCTGAAAAAGAAAAGAAAATTCTTGTCGATGCTAGCAAAAAATTCCTTAACATAATCCTAACATAGTTATTACTAGAGCAGACAAAGGCTCAGTTACGGTTGCTGTAGAAAAAGAGAGTACATACAAAAAACCAGAGGAGCTACTTAGGGATGTGGATACTATAAATATGTAACTAATGTCCAAATGACTCCACACAAAAAAAAAACTCAACAATATGTTTGAAAAAATTTAAAGATGACAAAGAAATAGATACTTGTCACATATAAAAAACTTATCAACGCTCAACTCTGTCACAGCAAAATTATACACACTCCGCAAAATACATAAACCTAATGTCGCCATATAGACCCATAGTTTCTTGCATTGATTCTTCGCACATTCACTGTATAGCGTTATGTTGCTAGCATCTCAAACAAACTTTTGACAACTTCAATACTTATGATGTTGAAGCTCTTTACTTTTAGAAAAATATCGAAAATTTTAAGTTACCCAAAACCTTTTGCATCATATCACTAGAGTGCTATCTTTATTTACTAATATACCGGCAGACTTAGTTTCACATATCATAAAAGATAGTTGGACATCTCTGTCCACCCACACCACATTGGGTGAAGACTCTTTCTTTGAATTGATTCAATTCATTTTAAATAGTAGTTTCTTTTCCTTTAATAATAAATTTTATCAGCAAACATCGGGGGTATCAATGGGATCACATCTCAGTCCAATTTTAGCTAAAATAGTAATGGATTTTATTTTGGACAATATTATCAAAAGTTTTACCCTTTCAATTTGCATTTTTACACAAATATGTAGATGACATTATTTGTGCTTTACCTAATGATGAAATAGAAAATACCTTAAATATTTTTAATTCCTTTCATCCCGATATTCAATTTACTGTTGAGATAGAAAATGATGGGGGTGTACCTTTTCTAGATACGAAAGTATGTAGAAGAGAAGATAACATATTCATTAATTGGTATGAAAAACCCACCAATACCGGTAGATTTTTAGTAGTAATTTCTATTAATGTCCATGTATAAAAAAGCATGCACAAAAACAGGAGGCAAGTTATATTCTTACTACCCGTACAAAAACGTATAATTATGTCATCCCGCAATTGTGCTTAGTATTAACTTTGTGCAACTGCGTAATTATAGAAAGTACAGTGTATTAACTTCTAAGAATTACATTACGATAAGATTAAATCCATGCTACTGTTCAACAATGTTTTTTCACACACTCCCGCTCGAGTCGTCTTAGACATAAGTTTAGTTGGTAAGATTAACTTTTTTTGTATTAATTAATCAATAAATAGTTTTTAAAAAAAGTATCTGGATTTAACAATATATAATTGGCCCAGTCATTCGGATTTTTATCGCTGCAAATTTATCGAAAATTTGTGTTGATCTTAATCATTCAAGTGATAAACGAACTGTAATTGTGTGAAAATGGAAATCACGGACTTCCAATTACTTGGACCTGGTAACACTGATCCAATACAGAAGCCAATTGGGTCCGATTTTCATCGAGAACAAGAGGATTCATTTTAGCATCCAAACAAAACTGGTACCATCGAGGTCTCCGGCGGCGTGAAACACAACCCAAGGAATTCTACCATCGCGGAATAAAGCCTTTATTTCTTAATAGTGATAGTTCTGTAAGTCTTTACATTATTCTTTTAATTATATATGAGCGAAACAATTGAGGAAATTATAAACCGATTTAATAATATATACATAAACAAAATGGCAAATTTGGAACCAAAATATTTAGAATGCATTCTGACATTTAGTGGAAATGCCGATGAACTAAGTAGATTTTTAAGTATTAGTGAACAGCTAGTTACTGCATTTTCTGACCAAAATGATCCAACTGATTTTAGAAATTCTTATATTATTAATTCCACAATTAATAAATTACAAGGTAGAGCTAGATTAGTAATAAATACTCACAGCATCACATCTTGGTTAGAATTGAAAACCGTTTTATCCCGTAATTTCAGTGACCAAAGGAATGAAAGTGTTCTAACTAGAGATTTAGTGTCCTTAAGACAGAAACAGGGTGAAAATCCACACCAATTCTATGAAAAATGTCTACATTTATTACAAACAATTTTTACGTATATAAATATACATGAACCCGCTGCTGCGAAAGCATCGAAAAGAACGTATTATAGAAATTTAACATTAAATACATTTTTAGCAGGTTTAAGAGAACCCTTAGGCAGTATGATTAAGGCAATGAAACCTAATGATCTAAGTGAAGCTATACAATATATCATATCCGAAGAGAATATTTTACAGTTGCAAAATGTACCTAAACCAGTACAAAAACCAGTACAACATAATTTTAATCGCAATAACCAACAGCATTATAATTATAATAAACCGTTGTATATTTCAAATCAAATTCCTAAATTCAATGGATACCCAAATTCACAATATCAAAACACATATTATCAAAACCCTCAATATCAGAATCAAAATAGACAATTTCCAAGTCAACCCATTAATATGCAAAGTAGACCAATACAGGAACGATTTTTAACTAATAAACAAGTTTTTCCAACCCCGATGAACATTTGCACATCAACCCCAATGCGATCACAGTTCAATAATATAGATATCCCTGAAGGTAAATTCTCTTCAACCAGTAACTGTATAAACAATCCAACAAATTATGAAAGTCAAGAATATATTAATGATAATGATAACTATGACTATGAATATTATGCAATCCCGTCTTCGTCCAACAAAACCTTTCGAAATACATTTACAATTTATCTCTCATCATAATTTACTCTCTTTAATTATTTCAGACAACGGTTCTGAATTTAAAAACGTAATTCTACAACATTTCTTTAGAGTACATAATATACAAATTCATTTTTTGCACTCCTTGTCATCCACAATCGAATGGCATGATCGAAAGAGTCCACTCTACACTCATCGAACACATGAGAATATTAAAAAACAAATTCCTTAACGAAAACGCGATAACTAGAATGAAATATAGCATTATCGGCTATCATAATAGCATACACTCTGTTACGAAGAAGAAACCAATCGAAATTATAACAGGTCATATTGAAAATGACGATCCTTTAAATTTAAATCTAAACGAAAGATTATAGTCCTACTATTGTCGAACACATAAGGATTTAACACGCGAGATGTACAGACATCTTAATGAAAAATTACAAACACAAAAGGTAAAGATGATCGAAAATCGAAATCTAACGCGAGAAGAAGAAGCAGCAGAGTATTTACAAGGAGAAACGATTTATAATAAATCACCAAATAGAAATAAAGCCTCGAATCTGAATAATCCACAAGTTGTCGAGGAAGATAAAGATAAAGTTGTAATAACACAGAAAGGAATACAAATACAAAGACCAATTAAAACGTAAAAAGAAATGATATCCTTTGTAAAATATATTTTATTATTTTACAATTACTATACTATATTATATTTTAATATTACATTTTATTATTATTATCATATATTAACCTGTATTAATAATCATGTATAACTATTTTTATATATATATTCTTATTATACCTTAAGACGATTATTTTATTTTAGATATGAATTAGCACCAACTGAGTGTGACGACTACTCTACAATCAAATTAGGTAATTTAGAGAACAATAGAATTTATACATTATTTGGATTTGCATCCTATTGGAATGCAATTGAATGCCATTAAACGTTTATTTAAAAATTTAATATTATCAATTAATCACGGAATAAATGATACACTTTTCGGAGAGTTAAATAATTATAAACAAACAATTATATTTCAAGTATATCATGCAACATCATACCCACAATGCCCTTAAAAAGAAGCAAACGCGGATTAATAGATGGACTCGGTAGTATAACAAAAGCAATAACCGGAAACTGAGACGCTTCAGACGCCGAAAAATATAATACAATGATTAATGATTTGAAAACTAATCAANCTTCGATTTCGATCACGTTTTCGCATTCGACCACTGTGTGCCGGAGAATCCCAGAGCTTGCATTCATCGATCACTAATAATTTACAAACTTAAGATGGGAAACTTACCCAGGTCATGGAATCTAATGACTTTTACTTTCTGCTATGTGTTATCTTGTGAAGTGTTCCGCCTTTTTTTCAAATATTTTCGTAGAAAGTTGAATATGCATACGCGAAATTGGTTAGATCATTTTACATCAACAAACACATTACTGGCTGTTGGAAATTATAAGTAATATTACAAAACTGTCGAATTATCCGTTACACCCCACACAATTGCACCAAACAAAGATCTACTTCACAACTTATAGATGCACTTCTGCCAAAACATGAAACCTTTGGATTAAAAACTTGCGCTGTCTGACATTCCTCTACCGTGAAAACACTCCATCAAGTGGGTAGCGTCTCATCCATTATTGGGATCATCGCCACATCCGATGAAAACAGCAGCATATTCTGATTCCGCAGTTGTAACTCATCCATTAAAATAGGTCCTCGGATCGTTAATACTCCATCATTGGGAATCGAATTATTATTAAGAACACACTTAATAAAAAGCACGCGAAATAGCTTCAGAAACACTCACTACACACTGTACAATAGTACGTCCACTAGTATAAGTAGAGAATGATTGAAAAATTATGTTGAAACCACACTTTCGGCGTTGGAGCACACTCTTACTAGCACCACGTGTGGACATGAGTGTAGCAGAAAATGCAGCCGCTTTATTGCCCTGATTGTTAGATTCCATTTAAAGTTTCATTTAACCGAAATATTCTGAGAACGACTCTCTGTGAAGTCTGAAGTATTTAAATTTCATACATGCACTTTCCCTAGTACACACGCAATTCTAATTGTACGACCTACAGGGTAAAATAAACCTATATGTTTAGCGTAATAGTAGACGGATCTTTCATTAACTAGCCTCTTCGAATATGTAAACATAGAGTGCTTCTCTGTATTTTGAAATTCTAGGCTGGATTTATTAATGTGCGAAGTTGAATGATCTATTATGTATCCTTATCTTTGGTGGAATAAATTTGTTTAATGTTTGAATATTTCGCATAACTTTAGTCTTTATTAAAGGTTTTAAATCTATTTTCATTTTACAATGAACTACGACTATGAACTAAATCAAAGGCATGTTTATTTTAAATAACAGCAAATCAAGGGTTTATTATTTTTTCATTTTATACGATGCAAATAATAATGAAAGTAACAAAATGGCTCCATGAAAACTTTAAAATATTCATATACTGAAATCAGTAAGCATATTCTCCGTATGAATGAAACACTTTTCAATATTACTGAACCCATTAATTAAGTTGCGACAGCCCTATGCAAGATATTAGCAATATTGAATCAGGATTATTACTAGTTATATTTTTGGGTGGGTGTTGCCCAATTAATTATTAAATGCCGAGAACTTTATAGTAATGTCGTTATTGACAGAAATGCATGTTTTGTTTTCCCTACGCTTTACCCTAATATGCTTAATTTTTAATCTATTAATGTTGATGATTGCATATCTATTTTTTAATTCGCTTGCCTTCCTTCTTGATATTAAATAATGAAGAGATATGACGAGGATGCATTCAAACTACGATTTTTATCAGATATTAGAACGAAAGCTCTGCACTCGTCAGAAATATTTTTTTGGTTATAGTATTTTTATTAATATTATAAAAGATAAAAATATTCGATTATAAATTTCCTAGTTCAAAGATTTTACCTCAAAAGTCTCCCGATGTTTTTTTTTTCAAAGAATACAAATTTGAAATAGTTCTAATCGAAGCGTATAGCATATAATTATCTATACAATACCTGCATAAATATGGCAAACACATGCGGAAATTTTTTATTATTAAAATAGTTCCAATTCTTTTTAGGGGGATAGGTTGCGCATGTCTAGGAATCCCAAAATTTATTTTGACATACGTCACGTGACCACTAGTATGGCGGTAAATTTAAAAAATTTGTCATGAATTTCCAAAAAGCGAGGTTAGATTACATGATAGCCAAAAAAGTTATTTGAAAAAGTTGCTTAGAATTCAATTCTTCAAGACTATGTGCTAATTTTTGTGAAGATATTTAAAAAAAAGTAAAAATCACAACTTTTGCAAACATTGTAGGTATTAAAGTAGGTTTTGAAGTTAGAGAACAACGAATGATAAACAGTAGGTAAAATAAAAATAGTAGTAATTACTCATTTACCAGAAAATTGACACAGTTTACTACATTATTTGTTGTTTTTAATTTCAAAGCCTGCTTGCTTATAAGAAACAGAACGATATGTGTGCTTAACAAGTTGTTTATTACTATTAGTTATTGTTTAAATGTTTTTGCTTAACCAGTATTCTTAACAATAGCTAAAAGTACTGGTTATTTATTTCTACTGAGCTTTGTAATTTCGAAACCTACTTAAATACCTTCGGTGCGTGCAATAACAGTGTGAGGGCTGAGGTATGTAATATTATCAGCGACCGAGCTAACTGATGTGCGGTATTTTTAATTCTAAATTAGTGGGACCTTTTTTCTTTAGGAGTAGTTTAAATTCCGAACGTTACTTATTATTTTTACAAACAACACTGACGGATGTTTTGGATAATATGCGTTAGCAGAAAGAAGGAGTTTTATATTTCAGAAGACGGAGCCAGTGTTTATTCCACAGTTGATGTAAGAAGAAGGTGGTTACATAATCAGTTTAAAAACAGATGGATAGATCGGTACTATCAAAATCCATGGCCGGCTAGATCTCCGGATCTTACACTATTAGATTTTTTTGTGGGGCTACCTAAAAAATTGTGCATATAAGCACCGACTATTTATTTAGAAATATAGAACATTTAGGAACTGTCATTCGAAACGGTGCATCTGAAATAAATCCTAATATGCTTAATAATGTTTATAAAGAAATGCATAGAAGAACCATATTGTCTATGGAAAGAAATGGTGGACACAGTAAATTTTAATTATTTATGTTTATTTAAAAAAAATCAATTTTTTTGTATAGATGATAATTTTCCATTCCGAATGACTTCCCCATTTTTATTAGTTATTATCTATTTAAACGTATTTATCTATTTAGTATTAGATATTTCGCTAAAATTAAGTAAGCACCTACCTTATTATTAATCATTTACTTTTATTGAGTTTCATAGACATTAATCTATGTTTACTTTAACTTCTATTTATTATTCCTTGTTCTCTAATTTCAAAACCTACTTTAATACATTCGATGCGCGCATGTAGTGTTATGAGTTATTAGTTTTAGACTAGCGATTTCCACTTAAATGCAGGAAACAAAAAAGTGTTATAATTTTCAATGTTTCTAAAGTTGTTTAAAATAAAAATGTTCGTAAAAATTTATTTATTACTTCTAGATACAGTTCCTTGCAACAACTGTCATACCAAAAATGTACTTTCCAGTTTTCGCTGCATTAATTATGCAAAAATTGACAAAATTGTTTGAATATCAATCAGATTTAGAACTATTACTGCTGTTGAGCTACTAAAAACGAAAAAAATGAAATATGTGATTCAATTAATAAATTAAATTTAAGATTTTTTCAAGTATCCTTACAAAAATTTGCATACAGCTTCACAATTGCATTCTAAGCAATTTTTTCAAATAACTTTTTAGATATTATGTCATCTAACCTCACTTTTTGGAGATTCACTCCATGTTTTTTTAAATTTACCGTCATACTAGTGGTCACGTGACATGCGTCAAAATAGATTTTGGGGTTCCTAGACATGCACAACCTATCATCAAAAAAAAAATTTAGTATATTTTAATAATAAAAAAATTCCCATATAATAATATAATATTTATGCCGGTCACTGTATATAAAATTATGTTAATCGAAAAAAGGAGCCGCGGCGAATTAAAAATAGATATGAAAACAATCATTATGAATCAATTAGTTTAAAAAACACAAACATATTTAGCAAAGTTGTAGGGATGTGTAAAGAAAAAAAAAACATCTGTTCGTATACAATATTATATTTAGGGCAAATAATTGAAAAACTTCGAATTGTGCTAACCGAGGTAAGTCGGCAGGCATATGTATGCGCCTTCGATGTATTTATATCTCCCTATTTTATAAGTTCAATGTTTTTCCATGTTTGCTTACTGCATCCTTTCTTACATTTAAAGCAAATTTACTAAAAAAAAAACACCACAGAGACCGCACATCTGTGTTTATATATTTCGAAGACGGCAGTGAACGCATAAGCCGTCTATTATCCATGCTACACATATAGGCTTTATTTTATGCTGTAGGTCGTACAATTAGAATGTGTCGCTGGTGTACATTCGGACCATTAATTTTGGCTTTAATGTTATTGAAGTTTTGTTGCATGAGCAATTACTGAATGTAATTAAGCATTAAGCAGAGTTATTAGCTATAGTACAAGTTCTAGAATCAGTTTCAAGAATGATTACCGTAAATTTAGAGGTTTCTAATAATCAATATCTAAAATTACGAAGGTAATTATTAGATAATTACTAGTAAAGGAATGTTACTGTGAATTATATTCTGAGAAAGAAAGTTATTAGTGAAGCAAAGCATTAGAATCATTATTTCTAAATTAAAAATAGATTGACATTTGGATTTAATATATTTTCTGTAAGAGGGTATCATTATGCTAAACTATTAGCATATGTGGAGGTGAAAGCCGTCTAGTACTTGCGAAATAAGCCGGTCATTGATGTATTCTACCCGAATCCATGAGAGTAGTATTTCTAGATTTGTACCAGAAGTTTACAATCTATTTTAGTCTAAAATAAATGTATCTTAAGGTAAATTCACAACGGGATGGTGCAATATAAGAATAATTTCACGAGTTGTGTAATTTTTAGACACCAGGTTCTTGTAGCGAGTGGGTAAAAGTTGCTGAAGTGTTTCAAAAACTCTGGAATTTTCCAAGCTGTATTGGTGCATTGAACGGAAAACTACTATTATAACTGTAAAGGCAGTCACTCCATTGTTTCATTAGCCATCTGTGAGGCAGCGTACAAGTTCACATATTATAATATAGGAGTAAATGGTCGCGTTAGTGACGCTGGTGTTTTTCGTGAAAGCCTTAATCAATAATTCACTAATTTGCCTTCAAATCAACCTCTATCTGGTCGTGCTATAAAACATCTATTTGTGATAGTTGCAGATGACGCATTTCCAATAACTCACCGAATTATGAAACCTTATCTCATGAGAGCACTATCACATTCACAGAAAATATTCAACTATCGGCTGCCAAGAGCACGTCAGATGAATGAAAGTTCTTTTGGTATTTTGGCTAACAAATTTAGAGTTTTGCTCAATCCAATAAATTTAAATCCTGAGAAAGTAGTATTGTTTCTACTTTGTTTAGCAGTATATGATTTATAGGATAGGTTTTGAATTTCTATCCTGTCATTAACTGCATTTTTTTTGTTTTTGAATTTGTATCATTTCAATAATACATCTAGCCTTGTAATTTGATTCTTTTTTTTTAAATTTTAGTTTTATTAAAATTAATGTGTGAATAATATGTGGAGTAGTTAAGTTAAATATGGAGAAAAAGGTAAAGTAAAGTGTTTTCGCATTGTAATATAGAATTTATAAAAATTGTAGTTTTAACCTTTGAAAAAGACGTAAATTGGTCGAAACGTTAGGCAAGAAGAAAAATTAAGAATAAGTAACTGAAATTAAAAATAAATTGGGGCCACTAACTCACGACTTTTATTTACTACTCCTGTAAAAAAAAAAATATGGCCAAGAAAATCATATCAAGTTTGTATGTTTGGTTTTTATTTTTGGGACAACTCCCCTCGTGATATCCAAATAATAGTCAGAATTTGTAGCTAGGTTTCCAATAAAGTATCCTCATCAGATGTTAAATAACTTTAACTTTAATTGGCTACTAACTACTAATAGGAAACCTAATACATCTAATGCCTAACATCGGAGGACCAAGAAGCGGCAGATCCTTGCCGGAGTTGTATACTCGACTTTATTGTATGGAGCCCCAGTGTGGGAACACGCAATGGAAATAAAAAGAAACGCCTTAAGAATGGAGAAAACACAAAGAAAAGTTTTAATTAGAGTGGCTTCAGCCTATAAAACGGTTTCTACAGCAGCACTCCAAGTCCCTGCAATAACTTGGAGTGCTGCCTCTGTCCCCACCTATTGATTTGATGGCACTGGAAAGAAAGAAAATATACAAAGACGGTAACAAAGCACAAGCAGCGACGCCCAAAGCCTGGACTCTGAAAACGTGGCAAGAAAGGTGGACTAATACCCCAAAAGGTGAATGGACTAGAAGGCTCATACCAGACCTGAACAAGTGGATAGAATGTAACCACCGAAATCTAGAGTTTTACCTAACCCAAGCCCTCACTGGTCATGGTTACTTCAAATCATACACAAAGAGAATAGGGAGACGGAGAAGTAGATACCCCGGAGCATGCCATTCTTGTCTGCAAAAATTGGAAAGCGATCAGACAGGATGTGAGCAACAAAGTAAATGCAGAACTAACAGCTACAAACCGGATCGATAACATGATGCAATCGCGGGAAAAGTAGGAAGTAATACACGAAATGATTAAGGTGATAATGAAACATAAGGATAACTAGCCACTAGGTGCATTCATGATGGAGATATCGGAAAGATGGTTCCGTGAGTGCTCCGGGGGGAAATTCATAGGGTGGTTTTTAGTGGGTATACCAGGTACAGTCCTATCAGCTGGGAGTCCTACACTACCATGTTTGTGAGCAGTACATGATGTCCATAAAGGATTTTCCATCGACAAAAAAAAAAATGGCTACTAACGTACTCCACAAACGCTTGAATATGGGTTGTTACTACTGCAAGCTGCACTACAGGTAAAGTCACTAGTTGCAGAGGGTGTTTTGGTATGTTCAGGCACTGATTATCTCTTGTTGATGAGACCACATCCTATGTTAACAAACTATTTCAGTAAACGCCGGTAAACACAATTACCACGACTTAGTTTCTAGGTTATGTTTACATGACTATCGGTATTCGTTCTAATGCACAATTAGTTAGCGCAATTTAAGCGCAAGAAAGAGGTTTTTAATGCAAGAAATTAGGACATGTGCTAATTTCATATACTAAAACGGCGGACGCGGGGCATTTGTGCGTACAATAATTTTAAAAACTTATATCAGCACTGAAATTAGCAAAGTAGCAAACGATTTTAATATTAATTTATTTAAGACACACCAAATACAAAATAATCTTCACGCATGCTTAAACTTCAGTCTACTCTCTTAACTTAACCGCGTCTGCCGGAAACTCCAACCGCACGCTGTTCCGACCAGGGACCCTATTCTTGAATTCGAGAGAAGTGAGTTGTTCGTGTAGGAGAAGGAGCGATCAAATCCTACGGTCACTTCTCTCGGTGGCGCCAACCCGTATTCTTGACACTAGCGATAACGCAATCCTACACTGATCCTACACGATCCGCGTTATTGGTGTTGGCATATATTTTTTTACTGTTGCTTCTAGAAACATTTGCTCAATATTAAATTTCCCGTCCCCATAAAACGATTGCATATTTGTTAAATTTACAGTGGTGAATATTACGATTATTACGTGATATATTATTATGTCCAAACCTCGAAGTGGTGCAGTAAAAACCACTCAAAATGAAGCCCTAATAGAATTTATACAGCAGCACCCAAATTTACAAAGTGGGCAATTCAGTAAAGATTTTATCTTTAAGAAAGCCCAGCAATTGTGGGAAGAAATTAGCGAAGGGCTAAATTCTATGCCAGAAGGGACTATAAAAGTCTGGCGCCATTAGCGTAAGGTAATATAAAAACGTTTGTGTTATTTATACTTTACAAAGAATGTTACACAGACATGGCAGGATATGAAAAGAAACACGAAGGCAAAAGCTGATCAGCTAAAAAAGCATGCAGCTGAAACAGGCGAAAGGGGAATCTTCGAACATTATATTAAATGCAATTGATGACAAGATCATAGATAATTTCACCTACTATAACCGAGGGATTAACAACAGTAACCGAAACAAAGGCTTAATTCGAATTTGATGAAGAGAATGTATATACATATATACTTTCAAGATATTACTAACAACTATGGTAAAGAGGCTGCATTAACACTGAAAAGATGGCTTTCAACGTCGAAGAAGACCGCTAGACTGACGAATAGAAGGAGTTTCCTCCTACGGTGTAGAAAACATAACATTTTACCAAAACATATGACATAAGAATCGAAGAATTTGACATTACTGATGACTACTAAGAACAACAACCTCGCCCGCAAAGCAGAGACTCTCAAAGAAAGGTTAGGGATACGAGTACTAAATTTAGAAATTTCGATAACTTTATCAGACTTAAAATTTCAATCTAATCAGCGGGATTTACTAAAAAATAAATCTAATCAATTATTACCGATACATGTTGTTAATGATTTTGCTGTTTCTAGCAATTCCATTTACCATAAAATTTATAAAAAAATTAAACAAAATGATATCATAAAATTCAATAAATTATTAAAAGATAGTAAACAAATTAAATTTTATAATAATGCAGGTTGGTTTGTCGATCGCACTGATCCTGGTGTTCCCACTGAGGTGGCTGACTGTTTGTCGTTGGGACCAAAGTTCGGATTACCATTTACTCCCTAAAATGTAGATGTCAGTGGAGTCTTGGCTGAATGTAAGGTCATTGTTGATAATTTAAATAATAGGAATTTGGATGTCCGAAGGTCTAAAACAACTAACATTTTAACAAATTATTTCACTCGTTCTGCAAAAGAAAAGAAAATTCTTGTCGATGCTAGCAAAATATTTCCTTAAATATAATCCTAACATAGTTATTACTAGAGCAGACAAAGGCTCAGTTACGGTTGCTGTAGAAAGAACAGAATACATACAAAAAACAGAGGAGCTACTTAGGGATGTGGATACATATAAATATGTAACTAATGATCCAAATGACTCCACACAAAAAAAAAACTCAACAATATGTTGAAAAAATGTAAAGATGGCAAAGAAATAGATACTGTCACATATAAAAAACTATCAACGCTCAACTCTGTCACAGCAAAATTATATAAACTACCCAAAATACATAAACCTAATGTCCCATATAGACCCATAGTTTCTTGCATTGATTCTCCCACATATCACGTATCAGCGTATGTTGCTAGCATTCTCAAACAAACTTTTGACAACTTCAATACTTATGATGTTGAAGACTCTACTCTTACCCAAAAACTTTTGCATCATATCACTAGATGTTGTATCTTTATTTACTAATATACCGGCAGACTTAGTTTCACATATCATAAAAGCTAGTTGGACATCTCTGTCCACCCACACCACATTGGGTGAAGACTCTTTCTTTGAATTGATTCAATTCATTTTAAATAGTAGTTTCTTTTCCTTTAATAATAAATTTTATCAGCTAACATCGGGTGTACCAATGGGATCACCTCTCAGTCCAATTTTAGCTAAAATAGTAATGGATTTTATTTTGGACAATATTATCAAAGTTTTACCCTTTCAATTTGCATTTTTACATAAATATGTAGATGACATTATTTGTCCTTTACCTAATGATGAAATATAAAATACCTTAAATATTTTTAATTCCTTTCATCCCGATATTCAATTTACTGTTGAGATAGAAAATTATGGGAGCGTACCTTTTCTAGATACGAAAGTAGGTATGTAGAAGAGAAGATAACATATTCATTAATTGGTATGAAAAACTCACCAATTCCGGTAGATTTCTAAATTTCTACTCTAACCATCTTTTAATACATTAGCTATGAAAAATAGAGTAACGAAAATAAGCCATCCCACTTTTCTATCTGACAATTTATTACATCTCTCAAAATTATTTCAAAATAATGGATATCCAAAATTCCCTGTGGAAGCAACGTCCTTTGCCTAACCGTCCGGAATGCAGATAAGCTTGGCCTGGATTTTGCTTCCGACCTTGAATTAATGAAGAGGAAAGGAAGAGCTATACTACCTGATTTCTTTTTTTTAAATTTAAGTGAGGGGGTATGTAGCGCGTGAAATAAAAAAGAATTTCAGCATTTGGTTTCATTTAGTAATTTGTTTAATAAATTTTAGTTTACTTCATAATTTTTTTCCTGTTACGCTCGTTACTTGATTTGTTTAATTTTAATAGAAAGTGTGCGTAAATATAGGTTTTTGTTTGATAGTTCACACGAACATTAGGTTTAGGTAAATATTTTGGTTGCAGACTATTTCCATAGAGAGAGAGAGAGGAAAGTTATATTCTTACTACCCGTATAAATACGTATAATTATGTCATCCCGCAATTGTGCTTAGTATTAACTTTGTGCAACTGGGTAATTATAGAAAGTACAGTATACTAACTTCTAAGAATTACATTACGATAAGATTAAATCGGTACTACTGTTCAACAATGTTTTTTCACACACTCCCGCTCGAGTCGTCTTAGACATAAGTTTAGTTCGTAAGATTAACTTCTTTTGTATTAATTAATCAATAAATAGTTTCTAAAAAAGTATCTAGATTTAAAAATATATAATTGGCGCAGTCATTCGGATTTTTATCGCTGCAAATTTATCGAAAATTTGTGTTGATCTTAATCATTCAAGTGATAAACGAACTGTAATTGTGTGAAAATGGAAATCACGGACTTCCAATTACTTGGACCTGGTAACACTGATCCAATACAGAAGCCAATTGGGTCCGATTTTCATCGAGAACAAGAGGATTCATTTTAGCATCCAAACAAAACTGGTACCATCGAGGTCTCCGGCGGCGTGAAACACAATCCAAGGAATTCTTCCATCGCGGAATAAAGCCTTTATTCTTACTAGTGATAGTTCTGTAAGTCTTTACATTATTCTTTTAATTATATATGAGCGAAACAATTGAGGAAATTATAAACCGATTTAATAATATATACATAAACGAAATGGTGAATTTGGAACCAAAATATTTAGAATACATTCCGGCATTTAATGGAAATGCCGATGAACTAAGTAGATTTTTAAGTATTAGTGAACAGCTAGTTATTGCATTTTCTGACCAAAATGCTCCAACTAATTTTAGAAATTCTTATATTATTAATTCCATAATTAATAAATTACAAGGTAGAGCTAGATTAGTAATAAATACTCACAGCATCACATCTTGGTTAGAATTGAAAACCGTTTTATCCCGTAATTTCAGTGACCGAAGAAATGAAAGTGTTCTAACTAGAGATTTAGTGTCCTTAAGACAGAAACAGGGTGAAAATCCACACCAATTCTATGAAAAATGTTTACATTTATTACAAACAATTTTTACGTATATAAATATACATGAACCCGCTGCTACGAAAGCATCGAAAAGAACGTATTATAGAAATTTAACATTAAATACATTTTTAGCAGGTTTAAGAGAACCCTTAGGCAGTATGATTAGGGCAATGAAACCTAATGATTTAAGTGAAGCTATACAATATATCATATCCGAAGAGAATATTTTACAGTTGCAAAATGTACCTAAACCAGTACAACATAATTTTAATCACAATAACCAACAGCATTATAACTATGATAAACCGATGTATATTCCAAATCAAATTCCTAAATTCAATGGATACCCAAATTCACAATATCAAAACACATATTATCAAAACCCTCAATACCAGAATCAAAATAGACAATTTCCAAGTCAACCCATTAATATGCAAAGTGGACCAATACAGGAACGATTTTTAACTAATAAACAAGTTTTTCCAACACCGATGAGCATTTACACATCAACCCCAATGCGATCACAGTTCAATAATATAGATATCCTAGGCTCGCATTGCATTAACTTGTCTTTTTAGGAATTTTAGAGGAAGTGGTACAAAAAACAAAGAGAAAGAAATTCGGTATGTACTTATAACTTCATTCCTTAATATGATGCAAGAGTAGAGTTTATGATCACTTTGTGATTGTTCTTTTATATGTGTATTGTAGAATCAGAAAAGGAAGCAGCATCTATTACACGTGCATTAAAGTTTGATAATTTGTCTGCTGAAGAATATGGTAGCTCATGGCAAGGTTGTGCAAACTATCGATTAAATGACATATTAAATTCAGATTCATTAACAAGCATTTTATCAAAATGGCCGGAATACAAGAAACCCTCTGGATATCGCTTGGTAAGTCTTAAAATATATAATTAACCGTCACACATGTAAATTAATTTATCGTTAAGTTCTCGGTTAATGTAGCTACAGAGCCCATCAATAAAAAGAAAACTGAGATATTTGCAATTTGACATCTTTTCAACAAAACTTTTGGCATAGCTTTAATACTTCAAAACATACTTACTTCTCGATACTATTTTAATGTTAAAAGATAGTTTTACACAAACATCAAAAACGGACGCATGTCAAATTTTACAAACAGATAATTTATTAAAGGAAAAATAGTTTCACCATTAGTGATTTATTTTGATGAATTTGAAACGGGCAACCTTTAGGTTCGCATAAAGGAATGCACAAAGTTGGTGCCATTTACTATTCTCTAGCATGTATTCCACCTCAACATTCATCAAAGTTGGAGAATGCTTTTCTAGCGCCACTTATTCTGAATAAATACAGTGTAGCTTTTGGTAATACAGCTGTATTTAATATTTTAGTTAATGAACTTTTGTTGTTGGAATCTGAAGGTGTTTCTTTGTATTCATTGAACGTAGTAAATCAAGTTTATTTTTCATTAGCAATAGTGACTGGAGATAATTTGGCTATGAATAGTTTATGTGGTTTTTCAGAGAGTTTTACATGCAATTATTTTTGCCGCTTCTGTCGCTCTACTAAAACAGAAACCAGGAATCAGGTCATGGAAAATGAAACCCACATAAGAACTAAAGAAACGTACATAACGGACACTCAAAGCTTCTCTTATGATATCAGAGAAGTATGCGTTTTCAGTAAATTACCAAATTTCCATATATTAGATAATACCGTATGTGACATAAAGCACGATATTTTGGAAGACGTAGGTCGCTATGATTTAACTAAAATTATCAAATATTTTCTGGATGATGATTTTCCTTAGATGTTTTAAATGATCGAATGAAATATTTTGATTATGGAGTAAATAAAAAGAACGTTCCACCTTCACTAAAAATGCATCATATAAACAATAGTTGTTTGGTAATGTCATCTTCTGAAATATTAACTTTAGTAACATATTTCGGTTTAATAAGTGGTTGGGCTAACAAATAAAATATATATTATTGTCAGAATAAAAGAGAATATCGACCGGACTTCGTAAACAATCAGAGAATTATACGGGTATTCTGTCTGTACACTTTTCAAAACACTTTTTTTTTATAAACGCTAAAAAATCCTTCAGAATAACCCAAATGTATACATTGTACAAGCTGATAAAGGTGGTTGTACAACGGCAATGAATAAAAATGATTACATATCTAAAACCGAGGTACTACACTGATACTAGTACATATAAGTGTCTTGGTAGAGATCCAACTTCTGGTGTCCAGGCAAGGTAGAATGAACTCATTAAAAAGTTAAAAATACAAAAAGAAATAAATGATAATGTTGCTAAACATCTCACTACACATAATTCTGTACCCTCTAAATTATGTTGTTTGCCAAAAAACCATAAGCAGAACATTCCGATGCATCCTATTGTTAGCTCAATTAATAGTACTACTTATAACTTGGCAAAATTTTTGTCTAACATAGTTATTCTTGCCTTCTCGGATGAAATATCTTACAATATTAAGGACACTTTCACTTTTGTTAATACAGTTAATGGTACGATATTACCTCAAAATTACATTTTACTTTCTCTTGATGCTGTTTCTCTTTTTACTAACATTTCAATCCAGTTAGTACTAGATATTTTAGAACAAAAGTGGTCTTCTGTCGAGCCACACACTTCATTATCAAAAAATAGCTTTATCTCATTATTATGTTTTGTATGCCAAAATTGTTTTTTCACCTTCAATGAAAGATATTACAGATTTTTGGTTCTCCTATGGGTTCTTCCATAAGTCCAATCTTAGCCATGATTGTCATGGATTCTTTGCTTGACAATATCGTACCTAAATTGCCCTTTCAGCTTCCATTTATATTTAAATATGTTGATGATATTATTTGTTCGATCCCTGAAGACATGGTTAATGTTACCCTCGACTTGTTTAACTCTTACGACTGCCATTTGCAATTTACTGCTGAAATGGAGAATGATAATAGCGTTCCCTTTTTAGATACTAAAGTTATTAGGTCGGATGATAATACGGTCATATTAGATTGATACCAGAAACCAACATCATCTGGTAGATTCATTAATTACTAATCCAATCATCCCTTAAATCAAAAATGTAACACCGTTATAGCTATGAAAAATAGAGTCACACATATTAGTAATGAAAGATTTTTAGACAAAAATTTGAAGATACTTTTTGAGATGTTTTACAATAACGGTTATCCTATACATATTCTAAATAAATTGATTTATTCTTCTAATGGTCCTATAGGTCAAGGTATTTACAATTTAGGTATTAAAAACTTCCCTTCATAGAAGGTTTGACCAATAAAATCATACAACATTTTAAACCATTTGCTAATGTACAAATTGCAAAATACAACATGTTAACAATTAGCAGTATTTTTACTAAAATTAAAGGTAAAACTCCAACTCTTAATCAGAAGGATGTAGTATATAGCATGCCTTGTACTTGTCAAGGTTGTTGGTCAGACGTCGCAAATTGTAAAGAACAGAATAGTTTAAAATAAGAGTGATTGTCGTATCGGAAAACGTTCTTGTGCCTTATCTCTACATGTCCAAGATCTTAAACATAGTTTTAATTATGATGAAATTTCTATACTTGAATTAGAACCTAATTACAAAAAAACGATTATTTTTGGAAATGGTTAATATAAAAAAAAAATGTAGTAATGCTATTAATTTTAAAACTGATACAAACCAATTAAGTAGTATTTATTGCAATATTTTACATCAATAAAAATTTTTGCCATTTTAATAAAAGCTTTGTTTCAGCTACGATCACTGACGACTAACAATCGTCTGATTCTACACCAAGCGTTTTAATATTGCATTAGTGTTTGGGCACTATTAGATGGAGCAGATCGTTGCAGATGTGTTCTTTAATTCATGGATGGATCGATCGATACTTTCTCATTGTCTAACGTAATAAAAAGTGATAAAGTCTAATCGATGACTTTAAAAACGCGAATGACGTTAGGAATGCAGAGAAATATTAAATGAAATAAATACAACTAAATAATTCAATCTAATCAAATAAACCTGTTGTTTTGGTACAGTACACTATCCACTAAAATTAAAAATAAATAATAAAATTAAAAATAGTCTTACAAGAGCGGCTAATTTTGGAACAACATGAGAAGAATAATATATTCAATGCCGACGAAACAGAACTATTCTTTGCGTGTTTATCTAAAAAAAAACTATTACTTTCGATGTTGATAAATGTTATGGTGGCAAAAATAGCAATGAATATGTTACCTGTCCCTTCACAACAAATATGAACGTCAGAGTAAAATTAAAGCCCTTAGTAATGGGAAGGAGTGCCAAGTCTAGATGCTTTATAGGAGTAAGGTGGCATCCAAGTAAATTACAAAAGTTATACCAAGGCATGGATGGCTTCTAAAATCTCTGAAAAAAATTGTTAGTAAATTAGACACACAATTTTTTAACGTAGGCAAACGTTGTTATCGCGTATTGGTATGACAACTACACGGTATACCGCGTCGTTAGGTAGAAACTATTATTATTATGAAATATTATTAATATATTTTGCAAATTTGCCAATTTAATGAGCGCAACAGCGCAATTTTGGCGGCTTAAAGTCAACCTATATTAACAAGTTTCGATATGAAACAAAATTGTAGGTTTAAATTGACTACACTAGCAGAATCTTAGAGTTTAATAACTTAATACTCTCATTCATTGCATTTCCCATGAAATATTATTGAATGTCACTCAGAGTTATAATGTAATTTTCAAATTGTATTATATTACTAAATATCAAGCCTTTAGAATAGAGAAATTGCATCTATACACCAACGAATCCAACAGTAGAAAAATAATTAATGATTATTGATAACTGCCCTGATCATCGTGCATTACAGCAAAAATTGAAGGCCATTGGTTTTCCCACCAAGCGCGACCAATAAATTATTTACAGCCCTAGATCGAGGTATCGAAAAGCTTTAAAGATCGTCACAAACGGAAAATCTTAAATGCTTTAGAGAACGAAATATCTCTTACAATATCATTGTCGAAGTGTACGGAAGAGATCGCCATGGCCTGGAATGTAGATGTCAGTCAAAAACTATTCAATTTTTTTTTTAAGAAGAAGGGTTTTGATAAGGAAGATGATGAAGATAAAATTTCGCTTTCTCAGTTTTCACCAATTGCGCGATGGAAATGAAGGATTACTTGTTGAACTGAGGCAAGATTTTCAAACGTGTACTAAATTACTTAATTTTTCAGAACGTATCGTTTGATGTAATAATTTTATTTTCAGTTAATGAATACACGCATCGCAGAAAATTAAATCACAGAAGTGGGAATATAAACTTCGTTTTTGCTTGCTAATATTTTAGGACATACACAGCAATGCTTCAAGAAGGATTTGAAAATAGACCTTCTTCATAAGAGACTCTTATTTTTCTGTCAAATACCCCTGTTTTCCTGGAAAGTATCGCTTGGAAAAGTGGAAAAGATATTAAGATATTTCAGAAATATTTTTTCTCACCTAGCTTCCCAATATTCACATTAGATACAAATTAAAACTGTATAGTCTGAAATTCTTTACAGCGTTTGCCAGTTTTCTTACACACAGTTTCCTAATCCCTAATGAAACTTTTACCATTACAATATGTAGTTAAAAGACCTATTTACGTTGTAACTTTACAGGGCAGTCTATAGATACATTTAATGCATACAACAGTACATTTTTTAAGAGAGACTATTATATTGGTCATTTTTCGGAAACCCAAGATATCGCAAAACTTTCTTTCGGAAATCATACAGCATACTTTGCGATATATTTGAAGACGACGATATTTATAATCGCTTAAATTTTTCCCTCGGAATGTTTTGTTTGCCAAAATTTACAATCACAAAGGACCAAGACTGTTTCTTAAATATCAATTTTTGCATAATCTTGTTACATGTTATTGTAATTTCATCAGTAGATGTGAATATTAAAAACGGAAATATTTCTTTCATTCTTTCATTCTTTCATTTTCGAATTCAAGAATGGTTCACAAAGTAGGAAACAGATAAAAGTTATGGTGTTTTTATTTTGATTGAGAAATGTTTAGGTATTTCAGATTATTCTGATGATGTTAATAAATGTTTCCATTATATTAGCATTTTTTTTTTTTGCTTAATTGCAAAGAAAAAAAATGTAAAGAATGTAAAAGATGCCAAAAATTGTTTCACTTCGGCTGCCCAAAAATGTTATAAATAATCTATAAGAAGCATTCCTGTTGATCGGTGTGCAACTGTTAAAAGACAATCAAAGTTCTTTAACGAAGCTTCATTAAAGCTCGTTACAACAAGATCCTATAAAGAACTTTGCTTCGCTGCGCAACCGCCAAAGAAATCGTCAATGCCTCCAACTTCTCAGAAACAAGAATCAAAATAGACAACCGAAAAAGTAGTAGGCCTTTACTTAGACTCAAGACTTTTATGGGAACCACTATGACATATTGTTGCAGTCCAAATTTAAGGTATTTTCCGACGAATTTAGAGAAGCAATCGGCACGAACACCCGAATGAACCCGCATGACCGATTCAGCCAATAGTCGTTAGAATATTTGACTTCCGAGAGAGAAACGTCCTTCCGTCTTCATCACTTCGTATACAACCTTTGTCCCGTGTAGACGTACATTACTTCAACCCTATTCGAATCACAGAAATTTTGAGTTGTGAAGTTTTCGGCATGAGAATATAATCTCAATTGAAGGAAATAGTTTTGAATTCTATAACTGATGAATTCACTTCATCACTCCTAGGGGGGATGTAGAAAAGCTGAATCATGCAACAACACACACAAGGTAATGGACGTCATTGTGTTTTTGCATTCTAGTATTCACTGAATTTCCCTTTTTATATCAGTATTCGTTAAGATATCGGTAATATGATGTGATATTAGGTATTACTAATATGCATGAACTCACGTATTATGATATTAGGAATATTAGGATATTCATTATGTAGACGCGGCAAGTAGGATATGAATGAATACCATACCGACGATACGTACTACTACGCTATCATTTACGATTATATTCTAAGAGCGATAAAGATAAGTATACTGCTGAGGTTATACAATAGACAAAGAGGGTAGTATAATACAAAACGAATATGGTAACGTTATAGGTTAAATATTCGCACCACATTTGATTCTTCTATACTTCCACTATTGTATACCAACATCGGATGCAGGCAGTAATAGCTGAAGAAGCTTTACTTTATGTAGTGGCACGGCGAATTTTATTGCATACAGTAAGGACGGACAGGGTAGAACAAAATACTGATAGTGCTTAACATGTTTGTATCACATCTAACTTTCGTGCCAGACTACATTAATTTGTTTATTGAGAATATATAATATTACAAATATAATAAGTGGTACTATAAGAAGGAACATTGCCTAATATTCATCAAAATACGTTCATATATTATCAATATAGAAATATTCAATATAATTCGTTCCAAATACCAACTAACCATGAAGTGAAACTATAAAGTTATCTATTTTCTCCAATGCATTATCGAAACGTAGTTTATTACTAATTAACACTTTCTTTTGAGACATTTTTTCTACGACTAAATATTTTTTGTTTGAATTTCAGTATTACTAACGTAAATACACTGCATTCAATACACTTAAATTACCATAATATTTAATAAAAACTTATGTATGTACTTTTCAATATACCCAACTATCCATATAAACTAAAATCCATTCAAGGTGACATAAACAAACATTTTTAAATCGACTACCCTTAAAAGATAAACGACAATATAAATGACATCTATCAAGTATAAGTAAGGTAAACAAGCATGAAAGCGGGAAGAAATATCTATGATTTGCCATCAGTTACAGTTATTTAAACCAGATGCTCGTGGAACGGCATAAGAGCGTAATTTAGGCAAACACATAAAGCAGAGGAGAGAAAAGATTTCTAGCAAATTTGCTATTTAGGTTTTTCTATAAAAAGAACGGACGAAATAAACTAAACTTGAATGTGTGTAGTATATGATAAGCGCGACATGAAAATAAAAATATTTAGGCCCACTTGTGTCGCTTACTTCTTACTAAACGGGGATGCATGCTAAACTAAAAAATTTTAAGTGCTGTTATCTCTTCGAGGTATAAGATATAAGTGCGAACAGGCATAAAAGCAGACAAATATCTGTGAAAATTGCCAGTTCATTTAAATAAGCAAGTATTAAGTTTCACTTAACCCTTAGATTACCACGCGGGGTCTTCTGGGGACCCCAGATCGGATGTTTTACACTTCATTCGTTTATATTTTAATTTTCAATTATATGCGCTTGTGTTAATTTATCTTCATATTTTTTTAACAAAATCCTGAACTCACTACGAAATTGTAATTGTTTTTCTCTTTAGCTAAGTTTTGAAATAGATAGCTGGGGTCCCACCATGACCCCATGCGGCTGTTTAGGGAACCATTCTTATTATAAGTAACAGCTGATTTATCCGTCAGTAAAACTGTAAATCAGTTATTTAGCCGCCGGTATATCAACTGTTGTGTGAATACTAGTAAATGAGGTGCATTATTAGTGCGTAAAAATAAAAGCTGTGTTACGGTATGTATACTATTTCACTTTTGGTCTAAATATTTTGATTCATGTTTTTATATGTAGAGACTAGCTAGAAAAATGAGTAGTTATGAGAGGGTGCGCCTCTTACACAGGCAGAATTAGAAGCTGAAATTTTGAGGTTAGGTGAGGAAGATTGTGCTAGCTCAAACATAGACACAGACGATGAGGATCCAAATTATGATGAAGAATTGCTTCCAGGCGATGCCAATGATAGTTCTTTCAGAAATAGAAAATAATATTGAGTATGTTGAGGAAGAAGACGAGGATGATGCTTCTATCAGACGAAAACTTAAATCAAGAAACAACGAACTGGATGCAGAAAATTGTATACAATATACCCGCTAAATCTGGTATGATGGCAGTCTAAGCCATTTCGGGCATTGTGTGGTCGTCGCCGTTGTGAGAATATTATAAACCGACAAACCGGGTCTCACGTTAAAATCGGAATGCTATTGACAGCATTGTCGATGTTTTTAAACTTGTTCATTGATGAAGATATGAAGAGTATAATATGCAAACACACCAAATGATAGCTATGCGAGTTTACAACTTATATAACCAAGAAAATCACCGGGAAAAGAAAAACAGTGGAAAGAGATGTCTAAAGTGGAGCTAGATGCATTTAGTAGGAATTCTCATATCTGGGCAGGAGCGTTACATTCGGGCAGAAAGAGAAAACACCCGCCGAAATGTGGACCACAGATGAGGTCCATTCGCAGATCAATTTTCACTGCCTCTATGTCTCGAATAGATTTATTCAAATTCGAAAATATCTTAAATTTGAACGATAAAATTACGAGACCAGAAAGACGAAAGATAATAAATTAGCAGCCATCAACGAACTGTTTTATAAGCTGGTTGATAACTGCAAAACATGTTTATACCACATGAAAAGTTAACTATTGACGAACAATAGTTTCATTTCGGGGCAAGATGTCCATGTTCGACAATTTATAAAGTCGCACCAGCCACATATGGAATAAGATTTGGGCCCTCGCTGATGTAAAAAAGACTTCGTAACCTGTACAATTTGCCAGGTCTACACGGGAAAGCCACCCTGGGGGTAGATACCGAAAGGCTACAAGGCGAACGAGTGGTAAAGGACCTTATGAACCTTTGTTCAAATCGGGCCGTAGTGTGACAAACAGACATATTTTTTACGTCGGCGCCCCTCTGCCGAATTTTTGCTTACAGAACGAATTACCCTTCTCGGAACCGTGCGGAAAAATAAAGCTGACACCCCAGAGCACCTAAAACTAAGTACAAGGAGAGCAGAATACTCATCTTATTTGCTTTTTCTCAAAATCTAATGATGGTGTCATATATTCCAAAAAAAAGGAGAATGGTTCATGTGCGCTATCATCCCAACACCATGATCGAACAGGTATCTCAAGAGGAGCATCGAAACCTAACATAATTTTGGAGTATAACACCACCAAAGGAGGTGTTGATAACGCAGACAAATTAATTCGAGAGTATTCTTGCGCTCGTCGTACAGCTAGTGGCCCTTCAGATTGTTTATGATACATGTTGGATATTGCCATGTTTGAATGGCATTTATATATATACAGCGAAATATCCCGATTGGAAGAAAACGCGCAGTAACAGAAGACATATATTTTTGAAAAACATTAGGAAAAGACCTAGCCATACCTAACATGAAAGAGCGATTACCAGTAGTGAAAAAACAATCCCCATGTAGTCAGAGCCATTCAGGCTTGTGGTATACATTTGATTCCGGAAAAACGCAGCTCCCGCACCAATACAAACAGGCGTCAAAAGAGGAAGATGCCGTTTATGTCCAAGATTATTGGACAAAAAAGTCAACATCCGATGTACCACCTGTGGTCGTTTATTTGTAAAAATCATCGCAAATCTGTTGTAAAACCTGCTAACTATTGTACTGATCACAAAGATTTAGAGACATTTAATATGAAAATTAAAATTTGAAAGTTTTAATTTTAACTTTGTATTGTTTAAGCTTAGTTTATATTGTATAATAATAATAATAGTTTCTTTCAAAAAATAATTTAAACATAATATTTATGATATATGGATTTAAGACCCCTTGTAATTATAAACTCTAACCTGCAAAGAAATTAGCACTTTATATCCCATCATTCATTGGGGTCCTAAAACCCACGAGGTGCTTATGAGATTGTAAGGCGTGTAATCTAAGTTAAATATGAAAAGCCAGATGCTCGTGAATACAGAAGGTGTCATGTGAAGAGACACTTGAAATACTAAAGATAAGATTTCTGAAAACTTTGCTGTTGAGAAAGGAAAAAAAGTAAGTGGTGAAAGAATCTGAACAGATAAATTCCTGCAAAATTGTTGGTTGTGTTTTTCTTTTTAGATAAAAACCCCCCACATTTGCACCTTATTTAAAAAATTTAAGAGAAAGAAAATTAGTTTGTTAGTCTTTTCGCTTCGTAAAGTGCTCGACGTAGAATAGAATTCTATAAGTATGTCGACGATTTTAAAACATGTCGAAAGGGAAAAATTAATGAAGCTGGAATTACGTTACTGAGATTCCGAACAAATAAAACAGCAAAATTAATATTTGCCTTTAAAATTAAGTTAAAAAAGGACGTTTCGAATTAAAACAACATTTAAAAAATAAACATTTAATATGGCAGTCATCCCAACGAAGTAAAGACAAACACCCGAAAGTAGCTTTGCCTTCTACATCAGCATGCAATGAAGTTGAACACAGTGACTCAACATAATGTGATTAGTAATTCCATCTTCAACTACTTTGCCATCAAACACTACTGATCTGCCGTTTACAAAAACATGCCAAACAACTCTCATCAAAATACGTTTTCAACAAAAAAGTTGACAGCCGCCCAGCGAAAAAGAAATGACAATGCGCTGATGTCGTTATATGTAACAAGATTTTCAACTTTTCCGGGGTCCCGAAAGTTGGGGCACACCTAAACCTGCCTACCAAATTCCTACCCGCAAACACTTCTACCACAATCTGGAGCAGAGTACCAAAAGTAAGAACAGTAAAAAAAAAAATTTAGAATGTAAAATCGGATGCCTTATCGATTTAATCTGCCCAGTTCACATGTAGTGTTACCAGCGCCACTACATCTGCAATTCACCAGACTACAACGAGTTATACACAGTGGGATCTTGAAAAAAAGTCGTTTAGGTGGGTGGAGACAGCTGCAGCGAAATGTTCAAAACGCATAAAACTTTAATTAAAAGATTTGGTTGTTTTGCGACACACGAAATAAAATTATCGCTAAAATGCTATTGCGTTGCCGGAAATAGATCATTTAATTTCAAAATTAAAATCTATCGTTACTCCAGTTCAAACGATAGTACTTACCGCCACCGAAAAACTTTTAACAATATCAAGTTCAACTGCGTATCACAACCAAAAAAAATTAATAATGATGTAACTAGCGATGAAATTCTACTTACTACATGTGTGAAAGGGCATTGCTACTGAAAGAGGCATTAACTACCACACTAGCGCTTCGAAAACACTAGCAGCAGTACGTCACTCCCGCAATTACGCAGAAGATTGAATTTTTAATGCCAAACCTATGTACCAGTTTTGAAAGCCATTGGAGGAAGTACGCGGCAAATTAGCGGGGAACGATACCTCACAGGACCAGTTAGTAATAGTGTTTAATAATTCTTTAACAACATAGTATGAAAACAAAATTCCGAATGATTCAACACATCAAAGTGCCAAACTTGCAACAACAAAAAAATTAAAACAGATTTGTATAGCAGACTTCAAAATATAGCATTTGTACTCTGCTAGATCCACGTTTTAAAACATATCTATTTAAAGGCAAAAATGCAGCAGAAGGAGCGAAAAAAAAAATAATTGATTTGTTAACTGCCCAAATCAGCAAGGAAAATGCCAGAAAACCAGTAGTAGCAGTGGAACTAGAAATTGAATAGGAAACTATAAATTATATTGTAACCATCTTAGTCATAGGGACCCTTCAGACTGTTTATTTCTAGTAGATAAGTTAATATAAACATCGATACCCAAAAGCATATATACTAGCACTAGCCCTTAGGACGACCATTGTTCGTTATGAGATTGTAGTGTACTAGACAACGTTCTTTACATATTACATATTGTAACAATAATCAATAAAAAATTCTTCCTACGTTTAACAAGTTGTTTTTAAAAACAACGTGTTACGTGTTGGAGCAACTTAATTTATATAACACACCGGATGACGTTGATAGTGTAGTAGCAGATGTTGAGCCTGTACAATCACCAACGGCAATTGCTATATCAGAGGTACAGAGATATCTGAATGACAAGATATTGCCGCGACAGCAGGATCCAAATCAGTGGTAGCGAAATCTTCGTTTTGTCTATCCCAATTTGAATAAAATGTTTCAATTACATTACTGTGTTTTAGCCACATCGGTTCCCTGTGAACGCGTGTTTTCGAAATCTGGCGAATTAATTTCAGACCGTAGAACTCGGCTAAGTCCTATCAAAGTTATGAAATTAATGTTTTTGAATGGCAACAAAAATTAAAACTTATCTTATGTCCTTATATCTGTTCGTTACTTCGTTCTACATTATATTCATAAAATATAGGAACATGTATTATTATTATTATTGTTATTGTTATTATTTATTTCATTTTTAACGAAAATAAAAAACAAACTTTGCATTTGCGCTTTCCTTTAAATGAAGAATACGAGTAGCAAAATCTCAATCCCCTTCCATTATTTTCTAGTGATTTCAAATGTATAATGTTTAAAGTGAACTGTTAGTATAATAAGTAATTAATCATAATAGGTAAATTCATGGCAAACTCTGGACGTACCTAATAAAAAAAAGGCGGGAACTGAAAATTTGCTACTTAGGTATCCTATTTTTGTTTTTATTGATACAAATTAAAATTATAGCCATAAAAATTTTAAAAATCTATTTTATTTCAAAATACATTGTATTTCACCTTATAGGGTAAGTCCGGGATAGTTGCCCCTCAGTCGAAGACGCCCCGCTACGATAACTACGCTACTGAGTAAAAGGTGGCGCCACTACCGCTATATATGATTCTTAGTGAACGCCGCGTTATCTGTGATACTGTTTTGTTGTTAAAAAACCTTACACAGGTAAGTTATTTATAAAAATCTATTTTCAATGTATGAAAAAAAATATCGATGTGTTTTATGTATGCACGTACGTCATGTTAAAGCATTTCAACCGCTGTTTTTGCTTTGTTATACGCTTAAGCTGTTTATAGGTTAGGGTTTCCACTGAATTTGCATGCAATAGCGCTAAATTTGAATTTGATATTTAGGTGGGGCATCTATCCCGGACGATTGGGAAAGGTGCCCCGGCTAAATCAGTAAATGACGCCCCATTTTTAAAAACTTTTTTATTGTTAAAGCATGCCAACTACATACCGACAAAGTCAGACAGGGGAAAAATGGACGGAGCAACAATTAATTAGTGCAATTGAAGCCATAACCAATAATTTAATGGAACCAACGAAGCATCGCGCACGTTCAATATTCCATCTAGAAATTACGCTGAAGATTGCGGGAAAGGAGTAACAAAAAAACAAGGAATGGGACGAGCCCCAATACTAGGAGTTGAAAATGAGCGAAAACTAGTCAAACATTTGAAGAAATTACAAAGTCGAGTTTTTCTGCCACCAGAGAAGATGTAAGCATATTAGCGTACAATTTTGCCAACAGTTTAAATATAAAGCATAATTTTGTTAACGGAAAAGCTGGATACGACTGGCTAAATTCGTTTCTGAGGCGTAATAAAGATATATGCGTTAGGAAATCTGAAGGAGTGTCCACTGCTAGAGTGAAAGGTCTGAACAAGTAGGTATATTTGCACTTATGATTAACTTGCACAGTTGCATGCACTCGTCCGTTCTCATACCTTCCTATATTCATCCTTCTATCCAATCATTTAACAAATGAATGAACGCAATCCGTCTATCCATTTATTCGTCCCTCCGGTCATTCATGCATCCATTAATTAATAGTTACCTGATAACTCTTAATGGTAGTGTACCTTTGTTTAAGGAAAGTTGTGGAAGACTATTTTCAACTTCTACGCACAGTAATGGAATGAGCATAATCTTTTGATAAACCTGGAAACATCTATAACATGGATGAGTCTGGATTACAACTTAACAACAAACCTGGTGCCGTGCTAGCAGAAAATGCCCCCCGGGTCCATCGTATATATGTCAGAAAAATCTGCGTACATAAACTCCAGCATATACATGGAGTGGTTAAAAAATTCATTTCATACCGAGAAAATCACTAGCGGTAAGGTGCTTCTTATAGTAGATTGGACATGCGTCACATTGTAATGTCGATACGCTACAGTATGCAGAACAAAACGATGTAATTATAATGAGTCTTCCAAGTCATACGACACATTACTTACAGCCCCTTGATCGTGCGGCGGTTAAGTCTCTTAAAACGTACTATTACGCTGCCGTTCAAAATGAATGAAAAGTGAATCCTTCGCCGCCAAGTCAAACGTTTGCAATTTGACAGTTCTTTATGAATCTTGGACGAAAGCAGCTACACCAAAAAATGCAATATCTGCATTAAAGCCATGGGAATTTATCCATATGATGCGAATGCCATACCCGATATGCCTTTTTGTTGCCTGAAGAGGACACCAATACGCCAAACCCAGATAACAACCTGCCGCAAGCGAGATCTAACGAGAACAGTGGTGTTCTAAACACAATCGAAAATAGGCTCCAAACAACAGTTTCAACTATAGGTTCATCAACAGCGCCAACCCAGATTCCAGTTTCAACGATAGAAAATCCCTTGCCAGGTCCATCTTGGGCACCCGATGAATTCAGTAAACAGGTTCAAGAGCAGAGTACGACAGTTGAAGACACTCCCGGAAAAGTCCTAGAAAAAATTAATCCAGTTCCAGTTGTTAAGGTACAAGAAGTTAGAAAACGTTCGTCTCAAGTTGCAGCGGTTATGACTAGCCCAGATTTTTTAAATGAAAAGAAAAGTAAGATTCAGAAGAAATGTGAAAAGCTGAAGAATCCACAGACAAATAACAAAAACAAAAAACAAAGAACGAAAAAGAGGTGTGAAAAAGTAGACTCGGAGACGGACACGGATGCGAGCGTGCATTATGAAGATGATGACTGTGACATTAGTGAGGAAGATGATGCTGTATGTGTGGGATGCGAAGAGAAGTATGCGAACACAAAAAAGAATGATGATTGGTTTCAGTGTGTGCTTTGCTAAAGATGGTCACATGATGGTTGTTCCAAATACGAAAACCTTTGCCATTTTATGCGGGAAAGTACTTACACGGAAGAAAAAAACTAATATACTAATATTTTGTAGAAAATACTTTTTCCTATATTTGGAAATATCTTAGTTTCCGTTAATGTTTAGTTTTAAGCAGATTTACTTGTTCTTGTTAATGGGGCATCTATCCCTTGTCACTGGGGCATCTTACCCGAACATTCTCGGGAATATAGGCATAGCTAACTTTTTAAGTTTCTTGTCCTAAAAACTATTTACGTTCAATACATTGTAAATTTGCATGTTTATATGAAAGAATATATGTTTAGTTATCGTATAGTGTAAGCGTATGGCCTTATTTTTGAAAGTTTTATTAAAAAAACAAGATTAACAAAAAAGGTGGGGCATCTATCCCGGACTTACCCTATATGCGTTATCTATTACGGTTTTACTTCAGTTATTATAATAATAATAAATAAGGAAGTTCTTAATATTTTAAACGGCTTGTGTCTCAATTTATGTGAATTAACAAGAAGGCGATTACCATACATATGTATAAATATGTATTTATACCACTGCATTAAACAATTATATCCCTCATATACCTAATATATGTGTTACGTGTCAATATATATCCGTATATATCCGTATGCTGAAGGATACGTATATCTCATACTTGCACTGCAATACGCTTGCTCGGCAATACTGATATTACTAATATTCTCGTATCGTTTATTAGGTGATATCGCCAAATACTGGTTTCGACCCACCTCTACTGATTATCGTCTTTCACACTGGGAAAATAAGTGTATTGCGTTCCATCTGGACCACAGTATGGTTTGGACATCGCAGAAAGCAACAGCGCTGAACACAGGCACCCTTGATAAGCTCCTTGATCCTGCCTGACCTTCGATGAGGTATCAACTTTCTTTTTATAGTCTGCGGAGCTTATTTTTATTAATCATTAAATTCATGGTAACCTTAAATAATGTAAAGCCGAAACCATGTTTTGAGTCAATTTCGGTTAGTTAAAATTTATTCTTTTATTTACTTTAAGATAGTGCTTTGTAATCATATTAAATACCTTTCCTTACTTGTTTTAAATTCCAATCAGTTTACACTTATGTAGTCAAAACGATTTAACAACTTACTTTATTACTTATGAAACTTATATGTACATGTTAGATAAAAAGAACTGTTTATATAGGGTTTCTTTAGTCTAGCGGCTCATATTGCCGATGTGGCAACTAGCACGCCGAGAAGAGAGGCCGGCAGTTCGAACGGTGACGGGCGACCATCGACTTCACCCTTTAAATATAATCGCTTCTCATAGTTTTATTAGTAATAGTGTGTTGTTAATAAAGTGTTGTAATTAAAGAGTTTTTGACTATTTTATATTATCAGAAGTGGGATAACTCTAGCCCTAATAATTTATACGAAAAATGGAAGGAATACAGAGCGAATTCCTTTAAAGTTTTTCCTAAACTGGGTGAAACACTAAATGCGATTAGCAGTCGCGACCGTGACATCGCTTTACCAATTTTTGACCTTGAAACGGCTGATTATGACGCCGAACAATGGTGGCAACGATATCGAGATAATAGGACCAGACTTTCGTTGTTCTGCATTAGAGATGGTGGTTAGAACTGGTAATATGTTACGGAATTCCGCCAAGGCATGGTATACATCGTGGGAACCCGACGCAAAAGTTTGAAAAACGTTTCGTTCGGCTACTATTAATTTATTTCCACCAAAGTGGAATCTTGGTGATCGTTTACGGTAGGCAGTGATTCTAAATTCCGAAAATTTCGATTCTTATTGCGATTACGCTAGAGAAAAGTTAAAGCTATTGAATAAAACCAGAATCAAGTAAAACTGTTGGCATCCATAATTCTTATTTATATGTTGTTTAGTGTTTACTTACAATACTTCTTTGTTTGTTTTGTGTGCATTTCATTATCTTTTTTACTTACTGTATATTTCATTTCATTACTTTTTTTACGTACTACATAACTTTGCTTTGCTTTGTCGGCTTTTGCAGAGGGATTTAACGACGCGGCGTAGTTTTTAACTGCGGCTGCGCTGTTACCAATTTATTTTTGTTTTTCTAAAAAAATCAATTCATTATTATTTTTTGGGAACAGTTAAAGATTTACGAGTTTAAGTTTGTGATTTTATGTGCGCGGGTTTAAACGTATGTTATTTAATAAACTAAAATAATTACGCACGGTTTCATTATAAAACTGTCACCAACAAACAGTATTAGTTCTTATGGTAGTTACGACCTGTGAGCGGTGAGTCATTCATAAACAAAACATATATAATATAATTATATTCTAAGTATCCAATGAACGCTATATATGTAGAGGTTAGATAAGAGTAAAAAAACTCGTTCTTTCGTTCATTTAATATTAAAAGCATTGCCAAAACTTCACAAAACAGATATACCCATACGCCCATTAATAGATTTTACAAATACACCCACATACACCCTTAGCCAAATCATGGTACAATTGTTAAAAATGACTGAATACAAACCGAAATACACTATCGATAACCAGAAACAACTAATCAATATGCTAGAGCAAAATACAACAAATTATACAATGATTTCCTTCGATATTGAAAATCTATACACTAATACACCTACAAACTATACAATTGACAAAACCATAAATATAATAAAACAGAAAATAGATAATACACCAATAAATAGCGGTGACATACCCGAGATTATTAAAATATTAGACTTTGTCACAAAACAGAATTATTGCCATTAACGGAGAATTTTATAAAATGACAGATGGCTATAGGAATACTAGTTTGGATGTCCCTTATACGACAGCACTCAACACGCAGATACTGGCCCCCAAATACACGAACTCCACAAATTGCTGATGTTATGCCCGTAAATAGATTTGAGGAGCTGAAACGCTTTCTTCGTTTTTTTCAGAGAATAGTGTGGCTACTAAAAGCATAGATAAAATCATGCCAGTACACAACCAAGTAAAAGAGGCTTGCCAAAAAATATCATTTGAAGCAAACCTTTCCTGCGACGAGCTAATTACTCTTTTTAAGGGAAGAACATCACTAAAAACCTATAACCCAAAGAAGCCGCACAAATGGGGCTATAAGATGTATGTTCTGTATGGTATAAGTGGTTTTAGCTGTAATTTTGAGCTCTGCAGTAGTAAAGCCGACGTGAACAAAATATTAGGAGAACCTGAACTTGGAGCAGCAAGTAATATAATTGTTCGTCTATCTCGTCCTGTTTCAAGAAACGTTTTCCATAAACTATTGTTATGGAATATATACTCGATACTATTTAAATGTAAAGTTACTATTTTACTTAGTTATATTTTAAAACTAATTAGGTATAATAGAAAAAAAAGGATATAAAATGTAGCAGTAGAAAGCCATACAAAGACAGAAAGAGAGAGAAGAAGACTATATGAAGCTACAGATGATAATAAGTAACACGAAGCAAGAGTATGACGCTAAATTCGAAAGATTTAACACATTAATAGACGAAGTGCAACAACAGTGTAACACCGGGATGCAGGTACAAACTGAGAGAATATGCAAGAATACTGAGAGCATTCACCAGGTCCAGGCAAGGCAACAACAAATCGTGCAACACCAAGAAAGGATCGACGATAGGATGTTACAGGTAGAAAATGAAGTACAAAAGGAGAAGAGCGAACAGGAAGAAAAAAATACTAGAATTCAGAGGGAGTTAGACAATATCAGAAGAACTGGTGCAAATACCTACATTGGGGGACCGATAGTATCAACAACTCTGGCAGAATTGGTACCAGCGTACTATGGAAATAGAAAGTTACACCAGGTAAAATATTTGGGCATATATTGACAGCACTTATCAGAGTGATAGTCAAACGTATCTACCCCAGAAAATGAATATAAGAAGAAATAGTATAAAAGGGGATGCCGAAACATGGCTAAATATTAATGAATACAAATGTACAACGTATGAAAATTTCGAAAAACTATTCTTGGAGAAATTCTGGGGGGAACAGCAACACATGGAAACTAGGGAACGGCTGCACAATGGGAAATACAACAACCAACTGTCAGACAACAGGGAGAAATATATCATGAAGCTTTACGAACAAGTTATGTACTTGAGAGGCGAGATGAATGAGGCATATATCGTAAAGAAGATTGCCGAACATTTCGGAGAGGAGGTGGTCATGCACGTTGCAACTAAGGAAATAAATAATTGGACATTTCTAATAAAGTACATGGCAGGCCTAGATGAAGCGGAGCGACGTATGAAAACAGGGAATGCTGTACTGAACAGGGTGCAGCCACAACAGGGAGAAAGTAGACAAGAACCAGCCAGGGAGAGAAACAATAATCAGACTGGAGGAAACTTTAGAGGAAATAGAAATTTTAGGGGAGGATATAACGGTTATCCTAATCGTAAAAATTATTACAATAGGAATGGAAACAGGCAGCCTTATAGAAGGGACGACAACAATAACAAAACAAAATTGATAAAACAAGGACCAAGGGGAAGAAGTGCGACGAGGGGAGCGTTGACTCCTAGCAGGAGCGCAGCGAATCAGGGGAAGAAACGATGGATACAGAGCAACTGCCAGTAGGACTGTGCGAAGGACAATCATCAGAGAAGCCAGGAATATTAAGTAGCACAATGGGACTCTGAAGAGCAGAGAGTTACCACACCAAAACCGGCGATGACTATTGAGGACATATTAGAATATTTTCAAGAGAAAGAGAGGCGAGAAAAGGAATAAAAAGGGAGTCAAAATTGATAAGGAACGTCTAGAAGAAATACAAAACCACACAATCTAAGGACACTAAGGGGAATTTTGGGAATTTTAAAATTTAATTTAAACGTATTTACCGTTCTCAGTATTGAATTATATTGCAAAAAGTGGATTACTAATAAAACGTTGTGTTATTAATTAAGCGGACTCACGTACTTACCTGAGACAATAATATCCTTAGATTTATGTTGATTTTACACAAATTCACATTTAAATTTTTTTAAATAAAATCACTTTTATCCACACTTAAAGGTTTAATTTTACATGAGAGATTGATCACCATTGAGGAACAGCACTATTGTGCCTACGACATCATCAAACCGGTCATTAACTTTGAAATTGAAGGAGAGGACATTTTGCACAACCTCCTCACACACCATCTAGACACGTAATAAGTTATTATAAGGAGGCTAACGAGCCATTCGTTATTTTTTTGATGCCAACGTGCTTCAATCGGAAATTTTCGCCCTGCATGCCATCTGGCTTGTGAGAGAGCACACTTGTAATTCAAAATTAATAAATATAGATGACACTGGGATGTTAAAAATTTGATTTTTAATTTAATTAATGTATTTCTTTAAAAAAATATTTTTTTAATCCGGGCTGTATGCTACTCTGTAGCGTTACACTATATTTTGACAATTACTTCTCCAGTTTACACCTAATATCCTATCTAGATAAGCTGGGAATCAAATCTGTGGCCACAATAAGACCGAATCGCTTGAAAAGCTTTGAATCTATATCCGGAAAAGATATGAAAAAAAGGCCGCGGCTGTTATGTAGAAAAACTGGCCTATATGATGGAGTAGATGTTACCGATTCAAATGTATGGATAATCGCTACCGCTATGTTTCACTGGCGTCATCGTTTTGGGGAACAGACCCGATTACCAAAGTTCATCGATTTTTGCAGAATCTTGATAAATGTCAGTCTAGGAGAAATTCAACGTTCGGAGATGTTGGTGTCAGCGTATAATACGCACAAGGGAGGAGTCGATCTACAGGACTCTCTAATAGGGTTGTACCCTATCAAATTAAAAACACATGATTGATGTTGTCATTGTTAATGCCTGGCTACTTTCTAGGCGAATGAACAAGCAATTGAATAGACAAGAATACATTTCACTATTGGAGTTCAAAACAACAGTAGCTCAGAACCTTTGTTGGGTTGTGGCAAAATCTCAGATTGGAAAAAGAAGGACGGTCCAGTACTAGCTCTCCTCACAACTTCTGTGTGCTTCCAAAAGAAAACTGTTTGGAACTCGTCGTGCTATGAATCTTATTAAGATGCGACAATCTTGGTCATTCATCATCTTGGCCAACTCACACTAACATTAGAGAAAGATGCAAAGAACGTAATTGCAAAGGAAACTCTCGTATAATGTGCGCGAAATGCAAAGCGCATTTATGCTTGAATAAAGAGAATAATTGCTTTAAAAGTTTCCACTTTGCTTAGCGTATAGATTATACAATTTGTGCAACAAGTGTTTAGTACTATCTAACTTCCTTCTCCTTAATACATAATGTTCCCGATTGGGAACATTTTTTTTTTTTTCTATAACTAACAGCTTCTTGCGGGTTTCGCCGTGTGTCAAAACTTTCGCTCGACGTTTCGCTGTTCATACTGACAGCCCGCAAGAAGCTGTTAGTTATAGTTACACCGGCCGTGAAAGCCTACGCAGTGTTATATTTTTTTTCTTTTGTTTAAATAAATATTATCAATATTAAAGTTTTTCCTTTTTCTTTATTCATTTTTCAACATAGATTTCTTTGGATTTTTTTTACAATTTTGTCATAATTTGTGCAATAGAGAGTTAAGAAGTTTCGTGTTTGTTACTGGTCCCAAGGATATTTTAACTCTCGTACGAGTTATCGCTACTGGATGGAAGATTCCTTGAAACATATCAAGTACCGGATTACTTAACATTGTTAAAAAATAACAGGTATCCTGGTGCAATTAGCATTGCACATTGTATGGTATATTCTCACGACTGGGTATTGGGTGCAATTGTCTACCACCATCTCGCACCGGACGATGTCTGGAAACCAATCGATTTAACATCAAGTGTATCACTAAAGTGACTAAAGTAAAGTAGGGATGACTTCCAGTTTCCTTACATAAAGAAATCCAGAGCATATGCAGGGTGTCCCATGACGTGACTGCCAGAGTTTAAGGATGTGTTGCTGAAGCAATTTCGAGACAAAAATACGTCAAATGAACATATGCCTAAAACTCTTTCGTAACTAAGGTTACGAAATTGATTGATATAAATATATATCAAAAAATGTTTTTACAAATAATCAAAAAGAATTTATAAGCGTAGGTACTTTCTAAATTTGAAAAAAACGATGTATTCTACCTTTAAACGTGTTGTAGTTTGGCAAATGAAGCAACCTAGTACCTATCTTTTACCAATAAGATGAAAAAAAAATATCGATCTTGTCATTGCATCGCAAAACTTTGATATTGTTCCAAAATCTAACGAATATATATCTGCTAACCCAAATTCTTCAGAGAGGTGAATTAGTGGAGCGTCGGTATTAAGAAAATTTGCTAATAAATTCGGGATAAAAAAAACCCTGGGCTCCTAACAAGCACAAAATTTAGAAAGCAAATAGCAAACATACCTCAACTAATGGGCTTTGAAAAAGATTAAATGCACCAAATTGCCAAGTTTATTGATCACTCAAAAAAAATCATCAACAATGTTATCGGTAAATAAAATTTTGTTTCGCAAAAGAAAGTTTCGAAAATGTTTTTAAAAATAAATGTGTATATTGATCAATATGCTTATTTTACGCTCACAGAAAACACTTTGGTGTCGACAATCGCAATTATTCGCGTAGAAATATTTATGTTTCCTTAGAGAACTATATTTGGCACATTCACCACTGGGTATTTTCTTTTTTTTTACTCACAATTCTATAAATTGTCGACGATGACACCCCCGCAACCTTCGCAGCTTCGGACCTTTTAGTCAGTAAATTTTCTTCTGGAAAACGATCTCTTAAATAGCTAATAACATTAGCAACAATTTCGCGACTTTGTGCACTAATGGCACGTCCGCCTAAATGAATTGATGTACGTTGCATTTTAGCCGGCGCTATAATAACCTGTGTAATTACTTATATGTTGCACATTCATTAGCAGTGAGTAACCAATTGCACAACAACTGCAACTGGCTTTCCGCCCGCTCCTCTCATCAGTGGACCAATGACACGTGAGCGTAATTGCTTTAGTTCCGCCCTTTTTGTCCAGAGAAGCTGCAAATTTGTATCGAGAAAGATTTCTAGAACGTACTCATCCATCACATACACTTAGTCGCAAAACTCTACATACGATATCGAAGTTTTCATTTTAACCTGCATCATCTATTTCATATATTATGTTTTATTTTTTTAAATTTTATTCTGTAAGTATTAACACGGCCTACTGTGTTCAACGATGCTAAAAAAAGTATAAAAAACATGGCCACTTTTGTTTGTTTTGTTAAATTTTTGCAATATGCAACTAAGAAAGCGTTGCAAAGAGTTACATACGAGCTTTTAATTATATGGAAGTTGTTGTGATAAACCCGTTAGTTTTGTAATTTGAGGATAATTTACTTAATTTACTTTCATTGTAGTAGAGTGTGTGATTATTTTTGTTCAAATCGTGTGTGTTAAAAAATAAAGTATTTGAAGGAAAAATGCGAAAAGAAAAGAAATTTCTTCGAAGTTAGAAAATTAGTGGTCAAGTTGTCAAATGAAGGAAAATCTATGGCGAAGGTGGGAGAAATTTTAAAATTTGGCAAAATCTACAGTCCAAACTATCCTTAAAAACTATAAAAGATATAAAAGCTTTGAAAGTTTGCCGCGCACAGGTCGTCCATCAACAAACTCGATGAAAGACTACGGCGCAAAATTGTAAGACAAGTCACAGAAAATCCAATAGAAAAGTAGTGTGGACTTGAAAAATGATAATCAAAAGAGATTATGGAGTGATGTAATGCTGATACAGTTCGTCGATGCTTAAAGAACCGGACTTCAGTCGCATGTAAGCCAGAAAAAAACCGTATATTAGTGCCATTAATAAGAAAAAACGTTTTGACTATTGCTGTCAAGTATAAAGATGTACATTTAAATGACATCCTACGTTATGGGAAGGTTATTTTTACAGATGAATGTAAGTTTAACCTTTTTGAAACGACGGACGAGCAAGAGTTTGGAGAAAGAGGGGAACTGCCTTAGAACAGAAAAATGTATGCAGCACGGTTAAACTGGTGGAGGTTCGGTGATGGTGTTGGGTTGCATGAGTGCTGATGGAGTTGGAAAATTGAGCATTTATTGATGGTATTATGAATAGTCGTGGCTATATAACATTTTGAAAAACGATTTTTTACGAGTGTCACAAAACTAAACCTTGGAAATAACTTTACCTTTATGCATGACAACGACCCGAAGCATAGCTCAAAAATTGTAAGAGAATGGTTGCTTTTACAACGTAAAATCGAAGCTTCCTCATCTCCCGCAATCCCATGACCTTAACAGTCATCGAGCTATTATGGGCCCATTTGAAGCAAAAACTTCGAAATAGAAAAAGTTCGTCCATTTCCCAGTTGAAGACGCTTTTAAAGGAAGAATGGGAAAATATTTCTACTGAAATAACAAAGAATCTTGTTGCTTCGATGCCAAAAAGGCTGAAAGAAGTTTTTGATGCAAAAGGAGGCCACACAAGTTATTAAATATTTTCTAAATTACCTGCAAAGTGTATAAAAATTTATCGTATGTAGACTTTTGCTTTTATATAAAAGACTGAATTTTGTTGTTTTATTAATTTAATGATATTAAACCAAATGAATTGTTATTATTTTATTTTTTCCTAAGATCGCAGATCGTGTTGAATAAAAGAAGTTTAAAATTTTTTACTGTATTTTCTTTAAAAATTAAAATTTATAGGAACAATTAAGTCGTATGTAGAGTTTTGCGACTAAGTGTACAACATTTAGCAAAGTAGAGGCAAAGTTACGAACTGGATCATTCCCTTCTACTGTAAAACATGCTAACCATAACGCTCCTGCTAGAAATAAAGAGAGAAAGTGATCAGCGTTTTGGTGTATGTAGCTGTAAAACCCCATGTGTCCCTTCGAATTTTGTCAGAAGAAATGGGAGGTAGTAAGGATGCAGTACATAGAATTTTAAAAGCGCATCGATATCATCCATTTAAAGTTCACTTATCGCAGGAATTAAGGCCAAACGATTTATAAAGACGACTAGATTTCATTGCATAATTGCAAGTTTTAGAAGATGCTAATCCGAATTTCCTTAACTGTATTTTATAGAGTGACGAAAGTCGCTTTCACAATAATGATGTAAACAAACATAATGCTCATTACTGGTCCAACCAAGGCAGCGCGGTTTCAAGCGGTATGGTGTGGAATGTTTAATGGACATTTCATTGGTCCCCACTTTTACGAAGGAACCCTAACAGAACAACGTTATTTACAGTTTTTGCAATATGTACTTCCAGATTTATTGGAAGACATTCCTCTTAATGAAAGACAAAACCTAATTTGGCAGCAAGATGGTGCTCCAGCCCATAATGTGCAAATTGTGACTGTTTATTTAAATGCACTTTGCCCCAATGAATGAATTGGAACCAGATGTTCTATTCCTTGATCTGCTCGTTCTCCAGATTTGTCGCCTCTTGTTTTTTTTTTTTTTTTTTTTTCATTTGGGGTTATCTAAAAGAATTTGTATATCAAGTGCGGCCGACAGATCTCAATGATCTGAAAAATCAGAAAACTTCAGCAGTCCAAGAAATGTTTCTCTCTATATTGGTAAGGACACATTGTTGGAGTATTGTTGCATTGTTGTACAGTAGAGTCACGATTATACGAGTCCCGATTAACCGAGCCTCCGGGTTAACCAAGCTAGTCGCTTTTGTTATAGGATGTAACCCATGACATTGTCACAGTCACCTATTACCATCAGTTGCCTCTGCGTTTGCGCTAAAAGTGGTTGTGTTAACTTTTCTGCTTTTGCAGTACAGTATTTATTCCTGCGGACAAAAGTGTGAGTTGAAACAGCGGTATTAGTCGAAAAACTCTGAAGTGTGACTATGAGCAGACGTCTGAAGCAGTGGCGGCCTGACGAAGATAATTACTACCATATGTCGAAACTAGTAGCCAAAACAATTTGATCCTATAGTATATTAAAAAAAGAATTAAGAAGTACACTTTCGAATTTAATATATTTGTCTAATACTACTCACCTAATTATGGACTATCAAACATACAAAATAAAAACCAACCTATTTTTTGTACATAAAATCTAGGAGAATTTTGCAAAATTTTATACACATAATTAACCGCCGCAAAATAGGCCCATTTTTTTTCCACATCTTCATTATACTTAATTTTATGTCGCAAATAACCACTGTCTAAGAGTTCACGTATGTTCATTTTGCCTGGAACACTAAAACCCACGCATGCATTCATGTGAGAAACGTAATTTCCGTGTTTCTTTGCCCTCTCTGCGATATGCTTTGTCATAACTCTTGTTTATTCCACGCACTAACCTCTTTCTTAAAAATTAAGCAGATAAAGCAAAATAATTTATTTGTTAGTGAACATGCGCACACCCACTCATATTTTTCATACATATTCCTATTGAATACTCTATTGTAAGTTCGAGTTTCACTTGGGCAAGTGTAGTTTACTCTCAGGAATAGGCCTTCCTTTCTTCTTAATTAAAAGTTTTACCTCAAATGATAGCGGGTTTTTTAAAAGATTTTCCACGTAATTAACTACCATCATTAATAATAAACGTCACTTCAAACCTTTGAGACGCACATGCGTGAAAATAATGCTGTCGCAATGAATGCAAGACGTTAACTGGAGACACGAAATTGCGTGCCCCAAAGTGACCGTATAAGCGCATATGGCGAAGATAAACGTAGCCGCCCGATTCATACTCGATATAGGTACATCGGAAATAGTGCCCCGGAACATAGTTTTGAACGTTCGCATATGCGCTAGTGTATGTGGTGCGGAAGGAAATTTTGATATCATCGTTATAAAAATACGCAAAACTAATAAAATAAAATAATGCACTGAATTACATTCAAATTTCTTGCTGTGTTTATCTTGGTGGTTGAGTGGGCACGTGCCCTTGTGCCCTTTAGTACCAGCCGCCACTGATCAGAAGCTGTTTTTCCCTGGTTTTCGCAGTTTCGAGGGAAAGGCAGTCCTGTAAGTGGCTCAATGCTTCAAGCTAAAGCGCTCGAGTTCCACAAGAACTTTAAAGACGGCCACGAATCATTCACTGCAAGTGATGGATGGCTGGACAGATAGAAGAAAAAATACGGCATAGGACAACTTTAGATTCGTGGGGAAGAATTATCGGTTGATTCATCTGAAGTTGAATTTCAGTCTAAAATGGAAGAAATAATTTTTAAGGAAGGATTAACTTCAGATCAGATTTTTAATACAGACGAAACTGGTCTTAACTTTCGAATGCTACCATCAAAAATTTTAGCAGCAAAATCTCAAAAAAACTGCTCCGGGATTTAAAAAAGTAAAGAAAAAGTTACAATTCTAGCTACCTGCAACGCTTCTGGTTCTTTGAAACTAAAGCCTCTGCTTATTGGAAAATCTGAAAAACCAAGGGTATATCAAAGTTAAGAGTCTGCCAACAACACCGGAACCAAAGAAATGCATGGATGGACAGCACGATTTTTAGTGAATGATTCTATGAAGAATTTGTTCCCGTCACAGAAGCATTTTTGAAAATCGTAAGCTCCCCAGGAAAGTCATTTTATTATTGGATAATACGCCATCTCACCCAGATGCCAAAGAACTGTGGCAGTGATGATATTAAAGCTGTATTTCTAGTTCCTAACGTGACGGCACTTCTTCTCCAGATGTCGATTGCAAAATTAGATGAAGGAATGAATGTTAAGAAAGCCTTAAAGCTAGTCACATTAAAAGAGTAGCTTACTGGATTGCTTTAGCATGGGATGAAGTAAAACTACCACCATTCAAAAGTCTTGGCAAAATTTATTTGGCTTGGACGAACCCTCCAAAGGAATGCCACAACAGGAGAATGTGGACAAACTAGTTCAACTAGTCAATGCGCTACCCGTTGAAAATCTAATCAACAGCCAAGACGTTCATAATTGGTGAAATGAAGATACCCAGATGGAGATTAGCGATGAAGAAATTATAGATATGGTCAACAGTGCTAAGGACAGTGAAGAAGACGAATATGATATGGACGAGATAACTACAGAAATATCACACTCTAATGGGCTGAAATCGATAAGTCTGCTCTTGCGTACATAGAGCATCAACAAGAGTATACGTCACAGGACATACTCTATTTTTCAGCGTTGGCGTAACATCGCAGCATCCAAGAGAGGACAGAGGTTAACTCAGAAAACAATCAAAGAATTTTTTAAAAGATAATCTCCTGTTACTGTTGCTACTTGTAACTGTGATTATTTTACGTTTTTTTCTTACAATAAACAAATTTTGAACATTCTTTACGATTTCTTCGTTATTTTTACCACAATAGCACTTAACCTCCGTATTAACCGAGTTTTCTCGTGTCCGAGGTAGTCTCGGTCCCAATTACCTCGGATAATTGCGAGTCTACTGTAGTTACAAAATAATTTTACTTTCAGATGCGCCATTAACATCCCTTCTTAAAGAAGTTGGAATCCACAGAAAAGCTGAGGTCTCACCAAAGGCAACGGTAGGCAGGAAGATCATCAAAATATAGAAAGTCACTTGCTAATTCGAAAAGAAGGAATACAGTAATACGAAAAAGGCTGAATTATTTAGAAAGTATACTACCAAATTATATAATTGAACGTACAATTGCACCATTCAACAATACCACAATTTATTAAAAGCCGGTTACGAAATTGTGTGAGAAAAGTCTAGGGAGGCGCCATAGAAAAGAAGAAAAGGTTCTAGGAATCGTGTTACACAAGCAGAGCAAAAGTGCTTCCAAGTTTTTCTCGAAATTGTTTGCACTTTCAAGCAGAAAGACAATGTCGGTCATGCTCGCAAAAGTTCCTGTACCTCCTGAACTTTGTGGTGCAATATTTAACACCATTAAAGCATTCACTAGTACTATAGCTGACTCCCAAAAATGCTGTGCTCTGATTTGGGATGAGATGAGTATTCAACCCCACCTATCTTTTAATAATTATAATAATAACTTTATTTCACTGTAAACAATAAGTACAAGAAAACACCAATAGCAGCAACGAAACAAAACTAGCAGATCTAAATAGTTAGGGCCGAACAGCAACCAATTAATTGTATAACTTATAACTTTGACAGAAAAGTATAGTAATCACCAACACAATAACAATTTATGTTTAAAAGTAGGTTCTTAACACGATTTTTAAATCTACCACATTGTGTTATTGCTTTTATATCATTTGGTAGAACATTGAAAAGCTTACAACTGATAAATTAGATACTTTTTGAAAAATTGATTTTTAATGTGCAGGAAGCAGTAAATAACAAAAAGATCTTGTGTCGTACTCGTGGTTAGTATGAGGTTTAAAATCCTCTATATTTTTATACACAAAGCTCAATACTTCAAGGGTGTAAATATAATAAAAGGTGAGATATCTTTCATTCCTAAAAATAGGCCTACATGAGTCTCTAGGTTTCAAACTGTACAAAATACGTAGAGCACGTTTTTGCAAAATAAAAATGGAAGAGCCCCAGTAAAGCACCCCATATCTAAGTTTAGAAAAAAAAAACTCAGCATAGTATATAGAACGCAGAATACTTAAACTGCAACTTTGTTTTAAATGGTATAAGGCATAACAAGTTCATGATAGTTGACTGCAGATATAATCAACATGGTCTCCCCACTCCATATTGAAATCGAAAATAATACAAACATCAACCAGATAGTAGGTTTTGAAAATGTAGATGACATCAATAGCACGACTAAAATTGCAAACACGACCCTGATTTTTATGCTGTGAGGAATCATAAAGAATTGGAAGCAAACCATTTGCTATTACTTCTCCAACAATGCAACAGGATCAAGTGACGTCGCCCGCCACATTAAGGAAACACTACATGCACAGAGGAGAGGCACCGAATGGCGGGGAAATTACGTATACGAAGTGCACGCAAGAAGTACTTTCACATATATGACTACTTTACTTACTAAGGACTTGGTGTTTTTCAAAGACCGCCAAATGACGAAGTCTTTTTTATTGTGTACGATACAGACGCGCCATCTGGGAAGCCAAAAGTATGCATTAAGTAGTAAGGTGGTTACACTGAATAGAACAGAACTGATGTAACGCAATACGGTTTATCTATTATATACTTCTGTTCTACATTGAAGAAGTTATGAAAGCGTAGTTTATTTACTCTCATTTTCCACTCAAGTACGCAAGTATAACGCAAATATACCCTCCTCGTGGACCCAGATAAGGTAGAAGAAAATAAAATTAAAGAAAAACTCCTGTTTAAGTATGATGGTATGATAGAAATGATTAAAGAAAACGAGGGCCAAATTGACTTCCTCATACAAACAGCTAAAGTCAAAACTAGCAAAAATGAATATGAAGAAAGGAGCAGCGCGATATATTTTTTGCCGAGTAAAATAGATGTGACAGGAATAAACGATATGGAGTTAGTCTACAACCGCTGAGAGATTTTTAGTGAGTATACCTGGATGATGAAAGGGGAGCCTCACACTATCATGCTGCAAGAGAGAAGCACATGATGTCCATAAAGGATTTTCCGACAAAAAAAAAAGCATTCAGGTAAAACTTTTAATTGTAATAGTATTCAATTGTCTGACGTCCAGCTATTAAGAAAAAAATTTTATTCCACCGGCATTAAAGTAGACCAGGATGTGAAACTATCGTATGTGATAACCACTGGCGCTGTTCAACGAAAACGTGCTACCAAACCAAATCCTCGAAAACGTTCTTTCAATACTCTTTACTAGACTAACTAGATCTACAAGGGTCTGCCTAAAGTTTTTAGTAAAAGCGCTAGGAATTACAGAGCAAAGAGTTAATACTGTATGTAAAAAGAAGAATGATAGTATTAACCTAAACGAGCGCAGGGCTGGCGACCATATATCCCATAAAACACGGAACAAGAAAACAAAAATATTCGAGTTTATAGGCAATTTAAGGGGGTGTGAAAGTCATTACTCCAGGAGAAAATCAAGAAGAATATATTTGCCTGCTACCCTAAACATTGCAAAATTACACAAAATGTATATCTCACAATGTACAGACACACAAGATCATTGCAGTCTGACTATGTATAGTCTAATACTTAGAACAAAATTCAACATTGGATTTTCGCCACCAGCAACAGACATCTGTGCTTTATGTAATCGTTTGAAATACAAAATTAAAACAGAAAAGGACCCTCAGAAAAAAAGTGACCTAATACTGCAACATCGTATTCACAATAAAAGAGGTAAAGCATTTTATGAGTTAGCTAGAGAATCTCCACCAGCTTCACTAACATTCTGTTTCGATATGCAACAGGTGCAACCACTCCCACGGACACCAATCAATGATGCTTTTTTTGCCCAGCAAGTTAGCTATTACGTATTTTGTTGTGTTGATATGAAACCTAGAAGACCCACTTTTTATACATGGACAAAGAATGTGGCTGGTAGGGGATCTGTGGAGGTATCATCTGCACTTTCAGCCCATCTTAACTCGTTAGATCTATCGAACATAGAAAAAATTCGCCTTTTCTGTGACGAGTGTGGAGAGCAAAACAAAAATACCCATGTCACGCGCTTTATTACTACTTGACAAAAAAATCGTATGTTATTTAATAAATTAAAATAATTACGCACCCTTGGTTTCATTATAAAACTGTCACCAACAAACAGTATTAGTTCTTACGGTAGTTACGATTTGTGAACGGTGTTTCATTCATAAACAAAACATACATAATATAGTTTATCCGTAAAACACGATATCTAAACGTTGATGATCGATTTATTAACGTGACCCGAGAACGCAACGAAACCGAGCACAGGAGCACACTCAATTTGTGCACAGTTCATATGGAATCTGCCGTATCCCTCCCCACCACCGCTACGTCCTTTATGCGGCTAGGCATCGACAAAATCAACTTAGTCCCGCTTACTCGACGCACTTGCTCCGTCGTTTTCGCTTACTCGCGGTGTATGGATAGATGCTCATGTGCTCCTATACAGAAACCGCCACTGTACTTGGGGATTCTACTTATCCAAATTTGCATTGGTTACCGACACCTTATAAAGACAATGGACATTTATCCCAACCTCAGCATGTGTTAAATTATAAGCACGCAGCTACAAGAGTGATTATAGAAAACGCATTTGCGTTATTGAAATGTCGTTTTCGGAGACTACGTTATTTTGAAAATAAAGATTTAAAATTTATAGTTAAATGTGTAATTGCCGCATGCACATTGCACAATATATGTACGTATTAATAATGGAGAATTGGACGAAGATATTGAACCATATTATGATGTTGATGACATTTATTTAAATGAAGATGTTGAGAGAGAAGCAGATAACGAAAGAGGAGAAACACGTAGAGAAGAAATATGTGCTCATTTAAATAAACGTTATAGTAATCCACTTTAAAACTTAAATTTAAGAAATAAAAACTAGCATATATTTGAAGTTTTATTTATAATTCATCCTTATTTTCTAGAACAGAAAATGTGGAAAAAAAAAATAAATGAACATGAATTCTAAAATATGTGTAACTTCCAATAAATAAATAAATAAACATTTCTATCGGGTCTATTCCGTATAGCATTGTAAGCATTTCAGCAATCATCGTTAGAGTTTTTAAGTATTATATTATGTAATATGTAAAAAAATCTCAGATAAATCTTTCTTAACATATTTGTTAGAAAATCTTATAAGACTTAAAAATCTTAAAAAATGTGATACGGAATGGACCCGTATATATTGCCATAAACATTATTACCTACTACTACTACTAACCCACATAGCACAAGATAGTTGTAGGGATATTCATATTGGATCCGCAATGTTCAAAAATATATCCCGGATTAGTTATGAACATTAGATGGACATTCACGATAGACATTAAATGAATATTCAATAGTGTACGTACAAAGAACATCATTGGTATATTCCCAAAAGAAATAATACTGTAGATATGTACAATTTAAATATGCATATTTTGCGAGGCGTTTCTTATTTTGAATAATTGCTGCATATTGTTTACAGAGCGTACTTGCACGTATACATTTTTCAATGTGTAATATATAAAAACAAAATAACTGAAAAGTTAAGGTATACGATCTTTAATGTTCAAAAATATATTCCGGACTAGCTTTGAATATTATATAGATATCCCATGATGACATTAAGTAAATATTTGATTATGTACGTACCAAAGAACATCCCTGGTATATTTTAAAAGAATATATATATACATACATATTATAGTGCTATTCGTTTGGATCATATTTCTTTGAATAATTGCTACATATAGTTTACAAAGTTTAGTAAACCTACTTTTTTGGTATGTGTAAATAATTATGTATATGAACACATATGTAACGACATAGCGTAAAAAGTGGAGGTATGAGGAATTTAGATGGTACATATACTATTTATCGTACATAATAAACGAAGTAACATTATTTTTAGTTAGTTTTTATTAACATAAAAACAATATACTTAGTTAGAATTTCTAATTAATTCTTTCATTTCTATTATTTTGAAATTACCGCCTTTTTGTTTGTTATTTTAATCCAACATATCCCGCCAACTCCGTCATTTTTTATGCGTCATATGCAGCGATTTCAAGCGATCTACCGGTTTTAACCATTTAGGAAGTACGGTTATCCCTTGGTTGATACTTTTTGTGTCAGAAGATACAATAACCGTATCCACTTGAATGCAAGAAGTAGGTTTTGGTTAGTACCGGTAGATCGCTTGAAATCGCTTATGATTCACTCAAGCAAACACAAAACGCTTGTTTTATAGTTTTATTCGCTTATTCGTGATCATTTCGTGATTTACTTTATAGAAGTAGTACAGTGAACAACGGCAGTGTTCTCTACTTGATAAAAATGCAAGTACAAATATATACATTTATTTATCCTTTCTATATATCAGCTTACAATTAGTTAACTTTTAGACACATAGGTTAAAGTATTCTGTATGTTAATAGTGCATGTTAGAACTATTAAAATTTCAAAATGTTCAACGTAAAGCATAAAAGGTCGATTAATCGACAAGTTAAACGGAAATTAGATGAAACTTTTAAATTAATAAATGCCCTGTCGAAGTAGCCACTGTGTACTTAATACACAAGAAAAAGACAATGAGCCTCATGTGGATCAGGTACTAGAAGTAGATGAAAATGGATGTTTGAATAATGCCAGTGATATTTACAATAACTATAGTTTAGAGCAGGAGCACAGTTTACTCAACTCACCGGTTGATATTAGAAACAATGTTAGTTTCAACAATAACGCTGAAAAGATTCCAATTATGACCACTGTACCTAATAATACTGCATTTTTAAAAGAAAAGTTTTCCTCTAAACTATCTAAATGGGCAGTTGAAGAAAATATAAGTTTATTGGCTCTAAGCAAGCTAATTAAAATTTTAAATGAACACAATGAAATGTATAATGAATGTTTACCGAAAGATCCTCGCACTCTTTTAAAAAACCCCAGGAGTACAAATATTGTAAAAATGGGCCCTGGATATTTCTATTATTTTGGATTATTTAATTCGATTAAAAATATATGTTTTAAATATGATGTAGATGTTTCAAAAAATAATAATTTTGAGGCTGCAGTCAACATTGATGGTTTACCATTATCTAAGAGCAGTAATAGTTCTTTTTGGCCTATAATGGCTTCGATAAAGTCGATACCAGCTTTAAAAAACAAAATACTCTTAGTGGCACTATATTATGGCAATGAGAAGCCACCTGCAAATGACTTGTTACAGGATTTTGTTAATGAATGTGTTCAGTTATCTACGTATGGTATCGAATTAAATTCAATCCTTTGTCGATTTCAAATATCTATGATTATTTGTGATGCCCCTGCAAAATCATACATTTTACAAATTAAAAGTCACACAGGTTATTATTCATGTACGAAATGTGATGTTGAAGGCCACATGGTTAACAATACAATATGCTTTCCTGATTTACACTTTCGAAATAGAACTGATGAATCTTTCAGAAAGAATTTTCAACATAATCATCACCAAGGAAAAAGTGTAATAGAGAATATACCCAATTTCAATATGATACATGGCATACCACTCGATTACATGCATTTGGTTTGCTTGGGAGTAGTAAAAAGACTGCTATGCAGTAAACACTATGGGTGGGTGTTTGGGAAGCCTCCTCATAAGTTGAGGGCAAGTGATATACTAAAAATATCTGACAAACCTCCTCATTTAACTGAAAAATTATATTCCTTGTGAATTTGGAAGAAAAACTCGATCCTTAATTGAGTGCAAACGATATAAAGCTACAGAGTTCAGACTTTTTTTATTATATACTGGACCAGTTGTGTTAAAAGATGTGTTATCCTCCACAGTATATAACAATTTTATGTGTCTTAGTGTCGCGATTTCAATATTGATAAGTCCCTACTACTCCCAAATAGATCACTATACAAATTATGCTAATAATTTATTAGAGCTATTTATTAAGAAATCAGTAACACTGTATGGCCCAGATTTCGTGTCACATAATGTACACAATTTAATTCATCTGACTGATTGCGTAAAGCAGCATGGATCTCTTGATAATTTTAGCGCCTTCGAATTTGAAAATAATATGAAATATTTATTAAAAAAAAATCGTAAAGCCCCTAAACCTCTGGAGCAAGTGATTCGTAGAACCATGGAGGAATGTGAACTTTTAAACAAATGTGTTAGTAGTTGTACAGTTTCACTTTTTTCACTTGAACATAATGATGGGCCTTTAATAGATGGATGTTATTCACCGCAATTTAAGAAAATGAAATTACACAACTTTACTATAAATGTTTCAAAGTGTGCTGACAGATTTATTCAGCTAAAGGATGAAGATTCTTCAGTCATTGAAGTTAAAAATTTTGTCCAATATCAGAGCGATTTTGCTTTGTTAGGATATAAGCATCTAAAGGTAGAGGCGTTTTTTAATAAACCTTTATCATCATCGTGTTTTGATATATACATTCTGAAGAAATGTAAAAAATTAAGTATTTGGAGGATTAATATGATAAAAAGCAAATTAATTGTATTTCCATATAAAAACAATTATATTTCTTTTCCTCTGTTACATACATAAAATGGGTTTTACAAATAAAGTCACAGCTGTTACATTTTTGATTATATTCTGTGTATATATGTACATATAAGTATTTGTAATGAATTAGATGTGCTGGAATGTAGTAAAATTTCTACAAGAAGACTCCGTAGAAGTAGTACCTAGTGAATGGTACAATGATATTACTAAGAAGTGCTATTGGCCATCAGGAGGCTTCAATCTTAATAAGATATGGACATTTATTAAACATAAGGAATCTCCACAAGAGAATTGGCTGTGCTACCAAGCTGAACTTCTTGGACGATATGGTTGAAAATGTAATGATATTTCCTTCCTTATAATCAGTAACATTTTTATTACAGATAATTTAAAAGTAGCCGAAAGGAAAGCCGACAAAGCTCGTACAACGGACCATCTGACAACAGAATCTGAAAATTATTTAGGGAGAGGTTCAAGAGTAAAAAAATTAAACAAAAAATACATAAATTCATCTTCAGATTTATCGTCCAGCGACAATTCAAACACCGTTTACCCATCCATTGGTAAATACAAGTTTTAAAATAATTCTAAAATAAACATTTGTAATTTCAGAAAATTTACCCCCTACAAAAAAAAGTCAGTCGAAGGAGAGAGAAAATATTACTTACACAGGTAATTAAATACAGTAAATGTATTAATCTAGTGAATTGCTGTGGAACCTTAATTATTAAAAAAAAACTATATCCACAATTGTATATAGGCTCATTACAAAAGAAATTGCTGTTTATATATTTCATGAAATTTGACAAAGAATGTAGAAGACGCGAGTATGATACTGCCACCCAGTGCTTTGAGTGCAATTTACATATAATTACCATTGAAGATAATAATTCACTGGTCTTATATATATATCTACTGTTATTTGAAGTACGCAAAATAATTTAAAGGAATTTAGTTTTATTTTGAAACTCGCTCTAATCTCCTAATTGTAAGCGTGTTTTAATAAACAGCAAAACTGAAAGCATACAACAAATAATAATGTAGTTTATTTTAGCAACAGAAAGTACATCTATACTCCATGAAGATAGTGGGAACAAACAAACAAATGAAACAAGTAATATTTATATTAAATGCAGATATAAAAGTGGTAAATGGAAATGTTATAGGGGAATTTCAACGTCAAGTACTGAGGGAACTGAATATTATAAGCATAAAATTGAACAATTTGATAGATGACATGAGCCTACTTTCTAGAAGTGTAAATTCTATAAATTCTAAAGAGTTAAAAACTAAAGAAGAAAAAGCACCTGCAGCGATTGTGAGTAAATTCCCATTGACACCTGCCAATTTGGAAGATGTAGAGATATGGCTGCAGGAGGAAGAAGAAAATGAAAATGTTCTAGTAAATACTTCATTTTAATGAATTTCACATAATTTACTACTCAAATACAAATATAACAAAAAGTATAATGTACAAAATCATTAGCAATGAACTAGGTGCCCAATATAGTTGGGAGGGCGCTAAACGAAAAATGGCTTTTAAAAATTTACGAATAGCTAAGGTTATTAAAAGTAAGTAGGTTATATGTGTTATAAATGTGTCAGTTTAATAAGCGCTATTTTCTTAGAAAGTGTTATGTTAAGCAAGAATGCTAAGGATTGCTCGGAGTATGAAGTTATACAAAATATAAAAAAATGGTTAGTTCGCTGTCCAGAGCGAATTGAGAGAGTTGAAAAGAAGAGGTACACTATTAATTTTTTTATTATTTCCGCAATTAATGCACTGTTTTATTTTCAGAGAAAAAGATGTGGACGAAATATGATTATAAAAATTTATAAAATTTTGTATACACTTGTCATTTGTATAGCATAAATAATATTTTTGAATATATGTACTTTATATATAGTTGAAATCTGCTATTGATTGGTGTGTCATCTCTTTCACCTTATACTCGCTTTTGGGGGGGCCTTTTGGGGAGATTTTGTGTTACGTCAACGATATTTACATACATCTTTAAAAGACAAGTCTATAACAACCATCGACTGAATTTTCAACAATTATTCCTACTTACTAGAGTAGGCAAGTTCAGGTACACACCATCAGCGCAGCTAACGAATGGACTCTCGCATGCGAAGGGAATAAGTACGCTGAGATATATTATCGCGAACGGTGCTAGATACAAAAAGATTTTTAAGATGGTCTTTGTAGATTATGAACCGATCTCGATAAAATATTCCCATTTCAAATACAAAAACAAAATATTATTATGGAATTTGTTTATGAATAAATATAAGTAATCTAGTGGAACAAATTGACAAAAACAAAACTAATGCGACGTGTTATATTAGTATTGACCCTCTAGCAACACACCCAACGTTAAATTGAATATTATCTGCATATCCACTGTCTAACATGATTATTTTATGGTAAATATTAATACTTTAAGTTTATCATTCTTTTTTAAATTATAGCACCATCACGCAGACGAGTACAAAAGTTGTAAATGTCTACAATTGATTTTTTAAATAAAGAAGTATCACGAATCCATTCGACCAATTATTGGAAGTTAAATAGCGAATATCACATGTATCCAAGCGGGCCGTATGTTGACCCTGTCTGCTCTAGATGATGATTCCTAAATGTTGCAGGTAATTCCTTCTGGAATGTTCTCTCAAATACCGAATACAATGTTCGTCACATTTTATTGGATAGAATGCGACGAATGTTGCGTTAGATGTCGACAGACATTCTCAAAGCCACTAGGTGCACATCTGTACAATGTAAGAAAAGCATCCTTCAGATATACGTACCAATTTCTAAGAATATCCACACTATAAAATCACGTACTCGACCACTGGAACACTGAAGCACTACACTTATACCCCTTACCACATCAGAGTTGCTGCTGATGAGGATAGCTTAGCTATCGAAACGTGCGTCCACCGTCTAGTGAAGTAATGTGGTAAAGGGTATAAGTGTAGTGCTTCAGTATCCACAGTATATTTAAAAGATTGCATAGGAATGTTTATGGACCGTATAAAAGGATATGCGGAAAATATGGACGGAAGTGGGATATCGCATGATCCTATGAACATTCATAGGTAATTCACAATGCTTTAAATGAATATTCCATGGATGTCCAATATCCGCTTGTGGATGTTCATAGTACATACATAGAATGACTTTGTGCTATGTGGGATATACATACTAATATCTAAGAATATCCACAGTATATATAAAAGATTGCATAGGGATGTTCATGGAATGTATAAAAGGATATGCGTGAAATATCCCCGTGGACCTCTGACGGACATGCAGCGAACCAACAAAAGTGGGACACTGCATGGTCCTATGAACATTCATAGCTGATCCACAATGCTCTACACGGATATTATATGGATGTCCAATATCCGGTCGTGAATGTTCATAGTACATACATAGAATCACTTTGTGCTATGTGGGTATTACCCAGACAGCACCGGATATCCTGTGGACGTCCATTTTATGTACAAAATAGGTGCCGATGTCCATGGACCTATTCTGGGCGTCGTAAGGATGTCCAAAAACGGATATCCATGGAATGTCCAGGAATGGATGTCCATGAAATGTCCATTTTGTGTCCAAAGAGTGCGATTTATATCTACATGTTGATATATAGATACTTAATATTCAGTAATTCACAATAAACTGTGCTACATAAATTTATATGTTTTTGAGGATTTCTTTGTGTAACGATAAAAAGTGTAGCTCGTGTAACATGAACGCTACCGCAAGATTACCAAGAATCTAACAGATATAAGCGGATATAAGTCACGTACCAAGATAACGCTACGGAGACCGTGCGAAATAATTACTTTATATAATTTAGTCTATTTGTAATTACGAATGTATAAACTTGTCTTCGAAAAAGGAATAAAAATTTGTTCTTTTTAAAAAGCTTGCGTCTAAATCCATCAATAAATTTGGCGCAGTCAGTAGGATCGGCTTTACAAATTTGTAAAATCAGTGTTTGCAAAATTTGGTGTATTTCAATACTTCAAGAGCCAACGAACAACAAGCAGACGCAAGAGGACCCGAGTGTTAGGGAAAATATAGACAGGCTACGGCACCTTCAGAGCAAGGTGGGTCGCTATATTCATTGTACCTACACACTCCAACGTCTGAAGCAAGAAGTCATCTTGTCATCTCCGAAGACAAAGTGAGTACTATTCAAAGTTACAAATACGATTCCTTGACTATTAGAGTCCCAATTTCATTATTTGAAATACATATCGAGTTGATATACCCAATTACTTCCGTGAAAGTGACAATCCCGTCAAACGTCCCCAAACAAAACGAAACTGGAAGATTTAATAGAAAGATTAGAAACTTTAGAGTTAGAAACAGAAATGGAAATCAATTATCAGTTATTAAAAATAGAATTAGATACTATTCCAATATTTAGCGGCGAAGCAAGTTGTATAAATCTATTTGTAAATACTTGCGATCATATTTGTACAAAATATGCGGCTCGTCCGGAAGTAAAAGACGTAATTTTAGTACTATATTAGGGAAGTTGAGGGATAGAGCAAAAACATTGATTTGTTCACGTAATGAATTAAATACGTGGAATTGGTTAAAAGCGCCATTCACAGTTATTTGCGGATAAAAGAGATTTCGGTCAACTCGTTCACGAGTTTAATAATACTAAAATGTCATCAAAGGAAGATCCAATGTCTTTTGGATACCGTCTGCAGGACCTTTATCAAAATTAATGACCAAAACTAGCGCAAGACCCGGGAATCCAACATAAAGCAGAAAGAGCTCACATTATGCTCAAACCGCATTAGAAGTTTATCTAATCAATTTGCCCGAAGATATCCAAATCCATGTAAACCATTAAGACCAGAAAATTTAGAAGAAGCAATGGTTTCGCTCAAGACGCGATGAACTTCAAAACAAGATCAAATGCAGTAAAAGGATCCAAATTTCAACAAATCCACCAGAAACCTTTCATTATACCACGTCAAACTTCTCCACAATACCCGCCGCACGTTTTAATTCCAAATCGTCAATATCAGCAACCAGTACCCCAAATGTCGAATGTTCCATCTATGCGATATCAGTTTAACCAATCAAGTTCCTTTCCTAGAGGTCCTATAAGTAATTTCCCCAAATCGAATTATCCTCAACAAACGAATTTCCCAACAAATAGACAAGTCTTTGGCCACCAAAGAATGTTTTCACACCCGGACAAAATAAAACAGACCTGCCAAAACCAACCCCAATGTCAGGTGTATCCACAGCAGTAGCCAAATCAGCAAATTATAGGCCGCACAACTTCTTCACAAGATCAAACCAACTACAACCAATATCAGAACAGATGAAGCAGAGCAACAGAATAAAATAAAATACTATCATGAAGGTAAAACTACTCATAGAGGTATAAATGAAGTGTATGAATCATTAAAACGAAAATACATATTATTGGCCCAATCTAGAGAAAGCAGTAAGCACTTATATTAACAATTGTGAAATTTGTCAATTAGCTAAATATGATAGGATTCCTCAAAAACAACCAATCTCACATTCAAGAAACAATAAGAAGTGTTTATCAAACAGAATCGAAATTTTATGAATTATTCCCGGAGTATCCAAGAAAACGAAGATCACCCTTAAATATAGTCGGCAATGCAGCAAACTGGCTGTTTGGATTAATGGATAGTGAAGAGAAGGCAAGAATAGATGCTACAATGAAAGTATTAGAGGAAAATCAGCACAGTTTACTAAAACAACAAGAATGGAGTATGTCAATGCTCAAATCGATTTCACACAAGACGAGCGAATTATTTAAGAAACTCACTAAGAATCAAGAAATCATAGATGATAAAATGGACGAGTTAATGACGCAGATAACGGTCTCGCAACACTATCAAATATTGCAAATATTGATCGAACAAATTGGTCAGAGTAATGATATAATATCCAGTATATTTATCGAAATTCGAGATGCGCTTATATTCGCGAGTATGGGAAAATTACACCCATCGATTATGCCAATTAGTGTATAAAGAGCATTAATGATCAATTGAAATCTCTGTATCAGCCAGAGCAAGTTTTAGTGTTAAGAAATACTTTTAGTTATTATAAATATTTTAGTATCTTCACATACGTAGATGAGATGGAAATAACATTTAATATAGTTGTACCCATATTGTTTAATCATATATATAATTTTTATCGCATTTATTCCGTTCCTTATAATAATCATTTGATCCCATTATCCCAATCGTATTTGCTAATAGAGAATAGTACATATGCCATGAAGACAAGTTTGTGCCCAAAAGTCGAAGAAATCTTTATCTGCAAGGAACAACCGTTACCGAAAACTGAAAATTGTTTATTGAATCTTATGAAAAATAAAGATAGTTGTGACAAAATAGAAATTACCGTAGAAGAGACATTAGTACAACAAATCGGTCCCGGTGATTTATTAATGCATGCTCCTAATAATACAAAAATATTTTATCAATGTAATGAAACGGGAATTTTAAATTTAAAATTTCTCGTTAAAATTTCATTCGGTGTAAAAAAATATTCAAATGTTCATTAATTAATAACAGTAATAAAATGGCAAAGCAAAAAATAAATTAACGGACATACCTAGTGTATAAAAAATGTTGTTTGATTGAGATTAGGTCAACCTAATGAAAAAAAGTAACATAATTGATTAAAAGTTTTTCCTAGTTCCTCATTTGTAAGCAGGTATATGAATATAAATACACACCAAAAAATTATCCAGACCCAATATATTTTTTAACATAATACGATCTATGCAGCTAGGTACGAACACATACGTATTATTTTAAAAATAAAGAGAAGTTTAAACAAAGATTTTACAATAATATTTAATTTGCGCACCAGAATTAATGGTTTCATTCGACGCGAATGGCCATTGCTCCAATACGTTACCACAACGTTACATGAGTGCTGGCGCCGACGCGTTCGCGGGATGAATCGCGTACTTCAGATGGCTGCCGCCATTTTCAGCCGCTAACGAAGCAAAGCATCGCACGTATTGTTTTATCTTTCCTGTGCTACACTAGTCATACCCAATTTTCATTTGTGAATACATATTTGTTTTTAGTATTTATTGTCGTGTCAGGCTAGTGTATATAGAGACCACAACGACTTAGCAATAGAACGTCATCTTATCGAAGGGTGAGTATACCTAATAGTGAGGTTAAGTATTTATATTTATATAACTATAATAATTATTGTTATTACTATGCCGAAACTGGGCCAGCGTGAGTACAGGGTGACAGCCGGGGTCGCACAAGGTTCCATTTTGGGACCGGACCTACGGAACATCCTGTATGACGGCCTATTGACGATGGAGATGCCTGGTGGAGTGAAACTGGTTGGCTATGCAGATGACGTCGCGCTACTCATCACCGTGCGGGATGTCGGGCTGGCCCAGTTGCAGCTTAATCAGGCCATGAGGAGGGTGGATCGTTAGATGGGGAGCCACGGACTAGCACTGTCCCTCAATAAAACGGAGATCGTCGTTCTTACAAAAAGACGGATGAACACAATCAGTCCTCTACGGGTAGGAGAGACAGGTCACAACACGCTCTGTAGTGAAATACCTGGGCGTGCTGGTGGACAGGAAACTAACATTTTGGCCACAGATTCTTCGGACCGCGGACAAGGCGGCGAAGATGACAGCCGATCTTTCAAGGCTGATGGCCAACGTGGGCGGTCCTAGCTCCAGCAGACGGAGACTGCTGATGTCGGCAGTGCAGTCCGTCATTCTGTACTGGTCAGAAGTGTGGGCGGACGCACTCCACAAGGAGTTGTACCGAAAACGGCTAGCCCAGGTGCAAAGGAGGGCAGCGTTGCGGGTCACCAGCGCCTATAGAACGGTGTCGGAGCCCGCGGTTCTTGTGGTGGCAGGGATTATTCCAGTTGCGCTCCTTGCGCAGGAAAGGAAGCGAAAGTCCCAAACCAGGGAAGACAGCTGTCGTAACGAGAGGGAAAATACCCTTGCCAGGTGGCAGAACCTATGGGAGGACGACGGGAGAGGGCGCTGGACGGCCAGACTAATCCCTAGCCTGCGCCCATGGGTCACGAGGAGCCACGGCGAGGTAGGCTTCTACCTCACGCAGTTTTTGACCGGCCACGGGTACTTCAGGCCCTACCTATGACGTGTGAATAAGATGAACTCTGAAGAATGCGTATACTGTGGCGAAGTGGACGATGTCCACCACACTTTCTTCGAATATCGAAGGTGGGCAGAACAGAGGGAGGTGGTGGAAGCCAGTTTGGGTGTGCTTTCACCAGGCATAATTATATCGAAAATGGTGGAGAGCGAGGACTTCTGGGAATGCATTGCCAGTTACGTGGAATGGGTCCTCCGCACAAAGAAGCCCAACCTCGATCGTCTGTGATAATATACACTTATGTATCTATTATACGTAGTTATTTATTTATTTACAGTCGCGAGCAAATGTTATAGGCACCTTTGACAAAACTAATGGGTTTCATGTTTCTTGCGTTTTTTTTGTGACAGTTATTTCAACGTTTATATAATCGTCTTTATGGTTACAATAGTCTTTATAGATACCCCTTTGTTTTTATATATTTTCAAGTCTTCGAGATGTCACTTTCCCCCTCCCACTAAAAACACTCTAATATGCAACAAATTAATAAGATCCCTTAAAATACTACATATTTATAATGTATTACCTACAAGGTTTTATTTTCTCATTTCTTACTGTGATATTCGTCCAAAATTTAGGGTGCCTATAACATTTGCTCGCGACTGTATTTATTTATATGTTGTGCTTGTTGGTTCCCTATTGAACCATTAATTGGAGTGTGGCCCTTATACAGCCAAAATATATAGACCCAGCACCGAAGAAATGTGTTTAACGGTTCCGGGCTGGTGTCTATGAGACGGGGGTGTTTTTAGCTGGTAGTCTTCTTTTGAAGGAGTCCAGCACTATGTGCGTAAATGCCTGCACAAAAAAAAAACTGCCGAAACTATCTCGAAATTATTATAGAAAAGCTAAAAATCAAACCAATTTGGATTTTAGTTTACTTGAAGATTCCAAACGTCATCCTTTATTACTTAACACCTGTCGAGGTCGCTTCAACCTTAAATGGGTTTCTTTCACAATGTGAATTTAATGAAGAGATGTGTGAAAAGTAATTATTATTTAATCCCTAATTCAAATAACGAATGTGATTCCCGAAATATAGCATTCGTGGATTTTAAACCTCACATTGAAGCAGATTTTAACAAAGACCAATTATTTAGCCAACCTGTTCTTGATGACGATTGTTCTAATTTCCAACAAAAATTATTACAATGGTCAACTCAACATAAAATTCCTCAATCGGCATTTACTGATTTGTTAAAGATTTTAAAACCAGATTCTCCAAAGTTACCCTATGACTAACGGACATTGCTTGAAACACCGAGAAACATCATTACAAAACTGATTCATCCAGATCACTATTTTCATTTTGGTGTGGCTAATTGTATTACCAAATTATTATCAAAATTTAAATTTTCTGTAAGTTTAGATTGTATTGAGGTCTGCATTAACATAGACGGTTTACCAAACTCAAAAAGTTCAGACGGTCAACTTCATCGAATTTTATGTAATCTTTTTGAAAACAAAAGCACTGTTGATATTAGAGAAAAAAACCTGCAAAAGCTAATCTATTTTTAGCGGAATTTATTAAAGAGGCAAAAAATTTAATCGAAACTGGATTTAAATATAAAAATCGTATTTGCCATTTTAAAATTAAATGTTTTATTTGTGATGTACCGGCGAAGTGTTTTATCACTGATACAAAGGAACACACTGGATATAATTCATGTAGTAAGTACCGAATAACCGGGGAAATTTCATCATAATCGAGTTTATTTTTCTCAAACTGAGAATATACAATTGCGATCTGATTCATACCTACCTAATAATGAAATTGAATCTCATTTGCATCAATTAAACTTAAAAGATAAATCACATTCAGTTATTAGTGGGCTTATTTAATTGGGGCAAATATAAACAATTTTAAAATGAATGAATAATATTATTGTCCTAAAATGACTCTACGAGCTTGATCATTTGTGCAAAATGATTTTGCTTATTAAGCTTATTGAGTTATGTAATTATATAATTTCAGATAAATGAAATATCAAAAATTGGAGGACAAACACCATATGATTTTGTTCGACGATGCCTTAGCAGACTTATAACCGATGGTTTAGCAAAACAATACAGTTGGCAGGAGGCCCAGAAGATCTTTGGGACCTTAAAAGTGGCTGATTTAATAATACGTAAGTTGGCGATAAAGGTCCTTATATATGTATATACCGGGTGTTTTGAAACATCGTTTAAAGATTTTAAGGGCATTTAGTACAATCGAAAATAAGGTTAAAAGTCATAATAAACATATGTTCACAAATCAACCGTTTACGAGATAACTGCGAGTGTTCCTTGTAGTACATGGATATAACATATCCCAGTAAACAGGTGCTTATCAGCTATTGTTTTATGACAGTTTAATTTTACGTTTTGTGCAATTTGTAGCAATTAGAATGGTTGCGTATTATAATGCTGAAATGAGCGATATGGTGTTCATGTACGGTCGTGCTAATGGGAATTCTTTACAAGCACGTCGCTTCTATGCTGAAACGTTTCCTGATCGCCAACTGCCTTCGCATGTGATGTTTCAGACGGTGTTTCAACGACTAAGAGAAACTGGTTCGTTTGAGAAGCGGTCTTTTGATACTGGACGGCAGAGAATAGCATGTACTCCAAAGATAGAAGATCGAATTTTGAATATTATTGATGAAAATCCCGAAACTAGTGTTAGAAGAATTTCGACTCAAGTGGGTGTAAGCAGCAATCTTGTTTAGAGAACTCTTCATGAGCAACTCTATACCTACCATCATCGAACGGGTAAGCCTTACTGCTTCGGATTATCAACGAGAAGGGCTTTCTGTGAGTGGTTTTTGCGAACAGCTGCTGATCGGACAGATTTCGCTGATAACATCCTTTTCACTGATGAAGCTGGTTTTACTAAAAATGGAATATTTAATTTCCACAACAATCACGTTTGGTGTGACGAGAGTCCTCATGCTACCGTTGAAGCCAGGCACCAGCAACGGGCAATTGTGATAAAATCGTTGTTATCTCGTAAACAGTTAATTTGTGGACATATGTTTATTATGACTTTTAACCTTATTTTCGATCGTACTACATGTCCTTAAAATCTTTAAACGATGTTTCAAAACACCCTGTATATGTCTCATTTCCTTTTTAAAATCAGCTTTGCGAAATCCGGCAACAAGTGCAGTTTCGATTAAAGAAACAGAACTTGCCATAAAAAGTTGGTTGAGGCGAGCAAAAGAGAGGGATGAAGGAAAACAGAAGGTTCGAGGAATCCGCAACAGCGATTGATACGTACTTAATAGATATTATTTTTTTATATACGTAATAAAAGTATTATGTAAGCATTTTTTATTTCCTTAATGCGTAATTCGCATAGAATCCACAATACTTCCTGCATTGGACATCCCTAGAAAGTCCTAAATTGGAAAACCATAGAATGTCCTGCATAGGACATCCATAGAACGTCCGCTCACTGGACATTTCCAACACATCCAAATTTGTGACAAATGGATATGCAGTGGACGTCCATAGGATGTCCACGGTCTGTGATATGTACATTCTATGGATATACGCATGTCCAAGACTGGATATCCTTAAAATATTCATGGATCGTCCACGTGCTGTCTGGGTTGCCGACTTATCAATTTGGTTAAAAGATTAGAACCCAAAATCCTTGAAAGGTATGACGCAGTTTTAAGAGAACAATTGCAGAGTGGCATCATTAGATAGTAAAGGATCCTCATGAGTCATTAAAACATCCAGTCCATTATCTTCCTCATCATTGTGTCATGTCAAGAGGGACATCTGCAAAGTTACGAATTGTATATGATGCATCAGCAAAGGTTAAAGGCACTTACAACTTAAACGAATGTCTGTACAGAGGGCCACTTATGTTAGAAGACGTTACGGGACTGCTTAAAAAGTTTAGAGAACACCCCATTGGTATAATAGCAGACGTAGAAAAGGTGTTCTTGCAAATAGGACTGCGTGATGAGAACAGAGACATAACAAGATTTCTATGGATTAAAGGCCTGAAGAGGGGAGCGACCAGTGATAACATTTTACACCTACGATTTTGTCGTGTTCCATTTGGTATTGTTTCAAGCCCATTTCTACTCAATGCCACGATAAAGCACCACCTTACAAGGTTGAAAAATGCAAATATGACGCAGATAGGTGAGGATATCTACGATGACAATCTGTCACTGGAGCCAATTCAGTCTCAGGAGCAGCTTCACTCTATGAATCGTGTAAAACATCATTTAACGAGCTGTCTATGAATCTTCGAGAATGGAACTCAAAAGAGTTCATGACTACTGTTCCAAGGGAGTTTAGAGGAAAGGGTTCAGAGTCGGTAAAGGTGCTAGGTATAGTATGGAATTTACGGGAAAATCATTTGCAGTTGAATTTCAATAGCTCGCCAAATGATATTAAGAATGTCCGAACCAAAAGGAACGTATTAAAATAGATTGCCTCGATTTATGACCCGTGCGGATTCGTCGCCCCACTGATTTTTACCTGCGAAGAAGTTTCTCCAATATTTATGGACACAGAAAATTAAATGGGACGTTCCGCTAGATGCCAATGCAATGGAAGAATGGCAGTCGATAACAGAAAATCTGTATAAGGTATCACGTGTGCGAATACCGCGATTCTATGCTAGGGCTGGAAATCAGTTAGAAAATCTTGAATTACATTGTTTCACTGATGCTTCCAAGCAAGTTCTTTATTTGCATGGGACGAGTGCAGAAGGTATCTTCTCTAGTTTTGTGATTGGAAAATCGCGGCTAGCACCTATAAAGAACCAAAATGGGTTACACATACCAAGACTGGAACTTTTGGGTGTAGGGAGCCGACTATTAGTTCATACGCTAAAGGTACTGAGAAGTCGGATTCAAAGGTGTTTTCTGTGGACTGACAGTCAGATTGTACTAAATTGGTGCAAGTCAGACAAACTCCTGCCACCGTTCGTTGAAAGAAGAGTAAATGAGATAAGGAAAAATAAAGACCTGCGATTACGGTTTGTCCCAACCCACCTCAATCCAGCCGATGTTGCTACTAGAACTAACTCTCGTAGGACAGACAACAGCATACGGCTGTCCAGACCAGATTTCCATAAGGATGAAATACTGGATCCCACAGGGAAGGGCACAAGTACAAAAAGTTTTAAGAAAGCGTCAACAGTGTAAAAAGTACGGTGGTGGACCGTACAAGTTGTCGCAGATACCGCCTTTGCCAGAGGAGAGGATTAATTATCAGAGAGCATTTCAATTTATTGGAATAGATTACTTTGGACCACTAATCTGTAAAGATGCATCGCTAGAGAAGAGATGAGTATGTTTATTTACTTGCCTAGCAGCGAGAGCGGTCCACATGAAAGTCGTCAAAGTTCTCTCCGCAGAAGAATGCCTCCTTGCTATAAGAAGGTTTATAGCTATCAGAGGTACACCGGTACTAATTATTTCGGACAACGCTTTGCAGTTCAAATTAACGTCAGATGTACTTAGCAACAAACTAGACGGTCAGCGTATGAGATCGGAAGTGTACTATTGTGAGCTCTGTGGTTTAAGAGTTTTATTACAATTATTAATTCGTTTTGGAAAGATACTTTGCGTTATTCCTCTTGGTATTTTTTAGTTACTAATCCTAATCTTATACTTTGGAGTTGTTAAGTATTTTCCTTTTTTCTTTCTTTAAAATTTCTTGTTTTATATTACAAAAAATTGTTATTCGTTTTCGGAATATAGGTAAGTTTATTTTACTGCTTCTATTAATATATTACTATGGACTCGGGACAATACGGTGAAGCGGGTAATGAAAGTCCAATGTCATTTGAAAGCGATAATTATTCGTCCATTTTAATAAAAGAAAGTGGTAAAAAAGATGCAAATTCTGATATAGCGCTCGTACAGAATGTGCCGCAGGTCAATGAAACTACAATCGTTTCTGATAAAAATGCAACTAAATTAATTGAAAATAACTTTGAAAGTAAATTGTCTCACTTATATAGTGGGCCGTACTATGCTTATATTCAACATCGTTCAAAGAATATCGGTCGGCTCCATGAAATGGCTGTTGGCCGACTCCTGCATGAGGAGTTGGGCGTGAAATCATCGATTAAAGAAATAAGTAGAGTAGGTTACAATAAAATAAAGATAGAAATGAAAACTCTTAAAGATGTTATGAATTTAGTTAACAATCCTAACTTAAGATCTAAAGATCTTCATTGTTATGTTCCTAAACATTTAACGGAAGTCCGCGGAGTTATTAGGTTTGTAGACACGGCTATCTCAGAGGAACAATTACTTACATTAATTGAATGTGAAAGTATAGTTAAAGGCGTCAAAAGAATATATAAGAAGGTAGTTAAAAATGACAAATCTTTTGAAAGGATCCTAGACAAACAGTTATAGTTTCATTTTACGGTAACAAGTTACCGTCACATGTCTTTATTAATAGTTGCCGGAGAGAAGTTGATGTATATGTAGGTAATGTTATACAATGCTTTAAATGTCTTCGTTTTGGACATATAGCATATATAGCATTATACATCATATAAATTTATGTAAAAGTACAGTTCAGTGTTGCAAACTGTGGGGATACGCATGATGGAGCATGCAGTGCGGGAACTATGTGTGTCAATTGCAAATCTACTTTACATAATGGTCTTTCGAGAAGTTGTGAGAAATATGTTAAAGAAAAACAAATTAAAAAAATTATGGCCGAAAATAATTTAACCTACAAAGAAGCCAAGTCATCGCTTGATAATCCATATTCATATGTAAATGAATTAGGCAATAATCGCTTTTCTCCACTGTTGAATTTAGATAAAGAAAAGCAATTTCCCCCATTAGGAAATAATACTATGATTCGCCCTCTATCAAAACCTAAAATTCCAATTCCATTAAACAATAATAAAAAACGCAAGACTATTTCGCCTACTATTTGTGCTTCGCAACCCTCCTTTCCCTCTACTAAAAATAAGTCAGATCACATTTTTTTTAACAACGAAGTAATAAGGAATTCACCATTTGTTAATAACGCTCAAGTCATAGAGAACATTATATCATTTATCGAATCGATTTTTAGCAACAGTGATTATATTTTTAGTAAAGATTTAGTAAAAGAAAAATTAGAAAAAATTGTATATGCAGAGGGTAATTTGATAAGTAGTAAAAATAATCAGACTATTTAGACAGAGACTATTCGTATATTTTTTCTTTCTAAGAAGATTGAGGTAAATTACTTAGACAAAAAAAAAGTTATAATTTCTTTTTGCTAAATATTTTTCGTTTTCGTCATGCCTACACAAATTAACATTTTACAGTGGAAGTGCAGATCTATAAATTCTAATAAATATAGTTTTCTGAATTACGTCAGTCAAAATAAAATCGACATAATAGTATTATCTGAAACCCTGGCTTAAGCCTACTCAAGTTTTTGATATTCGTGGTTTTAACTGCGTTCGTAATGACAGGTGTGATAGCAAAGGAGGTGTGGCCATTTTAATTTCTAATAAGTTTGCTTTTTCCGAATGCGATCTCGGTGATAATTATAATCATGGTATAGAGGCGTGTGCTATTCGAGTCAGGCTGCAAATCCCTTTAGATGTAATGGTCGTATATAAACCACCTAATATTCGTGTATCAAGTACCGATTGGGTTAATCTGTTTCAATGAGTCAATGTAAATAATTGTTTTATATTAGGAGATTTCAATATTCACTCTATGAGTTGGGGATGTACATATGATGATGGTTTAAGCGTTGATTTTATTAATAACACCTCTCTCTAGTCGAACGTTTTGACGCGGGCGTATCACGAGGCGCAGCCGAACTTAGTCGCCACCCACAACAGTACAATTTTACTATGCCGCCACCGCCGATATCTACTTGTGCGCGCTCACAAAGTCGAAATTATTTACACCGCATTTTTTGCATTTCTATTTTTATTTCCGCTTTCTATTTATCAAAGGTGTTGTGAGCCCGCAGTCCCTTTGATAAAAGCCGCCTCTGAGATAAGACACTATAGTTGTGAACAAGCGACTTTCGGGTCTAACTTCAAAACATAAAGTCGAAACTGTTTACACCGCATTTTTTGTATTTCTATTTTTATTTCGGCTTTTTATTTATCAAAGGCGCCGACTCGAGTATTTTTGAGAATGTTCGCGATCGAGGTTAGGACTATAAAAGTGACGATCGCGCTTCAACACTCATCAGTCGACGATTAGCGTTCGGAGCGATAAGTACCTACCTACTTACAAGCTAGCTAGCGAATTTGCGAATTTTAAACGAAGTGTTTAGGTATTGTTCTACTGCTGTATTCTGATTGTATCAGTTTTATACATTTCTTCTTTGGACTAAACTCTTCTACGCAGTAACACTATTAATAAAGAAGAATGGAACGTTGGCTTAAAGGCATTAAACGTGTTGCAACAACATCTTCATCTAACGATGCCGAATGTTCAAAAGCAGGACGCGCAGAGTATACAGCAATTACCGATCCAGACGATGATGCAACGACGTCAAGTTCCACGGTTTCAAAGGCGAAAAAAAGGAAGTATGATGAATCATATATCAGTTTCGGATTTGTTGATTCTAACGGTTCACCTCTCTGCATGTTATGTAGTAAACTGTTTCCTAATAGTTCCATGGCACCTGCCAAGTTGCGCCGACATTTGGAAACTGTACACCCCGAGTCTAAAGACAAGAATAAAGAATTTTTTTGTACGTAAAAAAGAACAGTTATTGGAAAGTCAAAAAACTATGATGCTTGTAACCCAAACTATCAATGAAAAGGCCACGGAGGCATCATAATTAGTTAGCTATCGCATTGCACAAGCAGGTGAAGCACACACTATCGCTGAGAATTTAATAAAGCCATGTGTGTTAGACATAATAAATTGTATGCTTGATGAAAAATCTGCAAAGCATCTTTCTACTGTGCCACTATCAAACGATACTGTTTCATGGCGAATTCATGATCTGGCAAGCTACGTCAAACAAAAACTAGTTACACGTCTACAAAAAACACGATTCGTCTTGCAAATGGATGAGTCGACTGATGTCGCTGGTCTGGCTATCTTGCTGGTTATCGTGAAATATCCATATAAAAGTTCTTTTGAAGAAGACATGGTTATGTGTTCATCGCTGCCCACAAACACTACCGGAGAAGAAATTTTTAATGAAATAAATATATTTTTTGAAGAAAATAATCTCAGTTGGAACGATTGCATTGACATTTGTACAGATGGAGCCAAGGCGATGACGGGTAAAACAGCAGGAGCAGTGTCACTAATAAAAAATAAAGCGCCTAATTGTAGTTCCAGCCATTGTATCCTGCATAGACAAGCACTTGCGATGAAGCAAATGCCGTCAAATTTAAAATTAGTTATGGATGAAGCGGTAAAAATAATTAATTTTATCAAATCACGACCACTACAATCCCGATTGTTCTCATTATTGTGTGAAGATTATGGCAGCAAACATAAAACACTGCTGCTCCATACAAAAGTGCGATGGCTGTCTCGGGGTAAAACTTTAACAAGGCTATTTGAACTTAGAGCCGAGTTACAAATGTTTCTTTCAGATACTTCTTTTAATTTGAAAGATCGTTTGTATGATAGAACTTGTTGTTGCGACTGTCTTTTGTGGCGGATATCTTTCAAAAACTGAACGAATTAAATTTATCATTGCAAGGTAAACAGACAACAGTGTTCCAGGCCTGTAACAAAATAACTGCCTTCAAAAGAAAATTAGATTTTTGGATTATTTGCGTTGGTAAGAGAAAACTTTACATCACTCAGTGAGTTTGTTAGCGATAACGACTCAGAAATGTTTCAAGATGATGTATTTGAAGAATTGGTCCAATATCTCACTTCGATGCGCGCATCTTTTGAGAAGTATTTTCCCGAAGAACAGAAAACAAAAAGGAAACTGAATTCATGGATTCATAATCCTTTTTTACCCAACTTGCAAAAGCCCGAAAGTATGTCAAACGAGATATATGAATCTCTTTTAGAAATGTCGTCAGATACAAGTATGGAGTCGCTGTTCAAAACGACGCCTCTCAACGATTTTTGGTGCAGAATTCGTGATGAATATCCAATGCTTGCCAAAATGGCCCTGAATATTCTTCTCCCGTTCCCAACAACATATTTGTGCGAAACAGGATTCTCAACCTATGCAGCCACGAAAGCAAAATACCGCAATAGAATGGACGCCGAACCTGATATGAGACTTCAACTGTCTTCTATCAAACCTGACATCAACCAGTTGATGAAAAATAAAAAAACAGTTTCATACCTCCCAGTAGTTAGATTTTTTTCTTTTTTAATATCTTCTATTATTATACTTGTTATATAGTAATTTACTAAGTAAAGTAAGTAATAAGTAGTAACTGTTACATTGTACTTTTATTATGCTTATTAATAAAGAATACATTTTTAAAAACAATTGTTTTATTGAAGGTTCCGTCAAGAATTTCGCTTTCCGAAAGGATTCCGTCACCACAAAAGTTTGAGAACCGCTGCTTTATTATATAGGAGGGTTTATTGTCAACAAAATATAAAATATAAAAGAATGTTCTTACAAAATACGTACATAACGACCATAATTATATTTTAGATACACAAAAATATTCTACATTCTATATCTTTTACTAATTTTGTTTTCCAAGGTAAACTTTTAAACCCTTCAGATATTGTTTTTAATATAATTAAATACACTGAGAAATCATTTCGAATGATGATTAGTTTGGGAGAAATGGGAAAAGCTAATTTTAAACAAAACATTGTGATGGCTGTAGTACAATATTTCAGTTCAAAAATCACAACTTTGTTTCAATGGCAACATCCTGTTGTACATCCTTGTTGTTGATAGCGGAGAACTGCATGAACTCCAAATTATTAAATTAATATCAAACCAGTATGCCACATTGAGGATAGAGAGTCATGCAAAAAAAAACGCAGTTTGCAAGCGTTGTGACGCCGTGCTACAGTTAGGCAGAAACTAACTAAATACCATTTTATTTTATCATGTATGACATTATAATGTTATGCAACATAATTTTTATTTAAATTAATATTTTGTGTTGTTACTTAAATTGATGCTGTTATCAATCACAAGATACCATTATTGTAGTATGATAATAATCATTATTGTATTTGTACGCGCATTTGAATCATCTTATTATTATCTTAATATATAAATGCCCCAACTATAAATATTTTGTTTGATTTTTCATTATAAAAAAAATTCCTATGTAGACATTTAAAAAAAAAGAACAAAATAATAAATATGCCGTAAAAATACTTATGTACCTTACCATTCCTCTCATCAATTATAACAGTAGACTTTCAAATTTCTTGCGGCATTCCATATGTAACCAACCGTTTATCGCACCTGCCCCTTTAGTTACCATAAGAATGTATGAGTTGGAACGAGAAAGATATACCTTAAGCGACAGCCGTCCTTTTCTGGCAGGCGCGCTCGTTTCCTTTACCCATCGTGGTTATTCCAGTAGTTGTATATCGTTTAATGGTCGTCACCGACAGCGTATCAGGCAATGACATTGAATTAGCGTGTATTCCCCTATATCCTTCTTAAAATCACTGCGACAGCAAATGTAGTTAAATTAATTTAACTACACTTACTGTCGCAAGAATTCTATTGGTTTTTAATTTGGCGCCATTTTTTGTTACTGATCCGTGATTTTTGTCCTTCATAACCTGTATTCACCACTCACTATTATTCACCGCTGTGATTAGCGAAATGGAAGACAACACGGCTACAACACCTAAACTTTCAAAAACTGGGGTGCAGTTCAATGTGTCTGCTGATGATGATGTTTGCTGTCGAAACGTATGTCCAGTTTAATGCAGTTTGTGGTGAGGGGTCTAGGAGAAGTTTGCAGCATTACCAGTACCACAGTTTGGAATATTTTTGTAATACAACTTGTATTTTTTTAAATAGAACACCCTGTATATTGTTGGATAGTACGAAAGACATCGTTTCACTGATTTCGAATATATACTTGTATGTTGTTAATATTTGTGTTAATATACCTAAGAGTTGGCAGCACTGAAAAATAGGTAAGTTGTCAAGAAGTGAGTGGCGTACCCCGTAGCATGTAAGAAGAAGCCGAATTAGTTTTTTTGCAACATTTCAATCTATTATTATTTGTGAATAACTGAATAAAAGACAAACAAAAAGAAACAACAGTGATTTAATCGTCCGGTTCATGGTGCAATATCTATTTACCTACACCTTTCGTATCTAAAAGGTTATGGGCCCAGAGTGTTAAAAAGCATTGAATGTAACCATCACGCCGTGTTAGCTGAAAAGAAAAAAAAAACATGGTGTCGAATACCGTACGTTTCCCACAATTATCCGCAGAGAATTTTAGTAACTGGTTGTTTAGAGTAGAATGCATTCTGGGAGAAAAGCAATTAAAAGAAACATTATTTACAGACGCAAATAAATTAAAAGATGACGAATTGAAAGCTCACAAAGTAAATGATGCAAAAGTGAAAAATATTATTGTTCAATGCCTCTCGGACAAGCACCTGATAAAGGACAAAACAAAATGGCAAGAAGAAAGCAAGATTGGTCGCTAAAGGATTTCAGCCAGACAGTAGAAAATACAATGTGTATTCACCTGTCGCAAGGATGTCGACTATAAGAATGATGCTAAGCCAAGGCGCACAACAAAATTTACAAATAATACAACTGGACGTTCCAACGGCATTCTTTAAATGGAGAGTTATCAGAAGAAATTTATATCAAGCCACCAGAAGGTGTTAAAGTAGGTAAAGGAAAGGTTTTAAAATTAAATAAAGCGTTATATGGACTGCGCCAAGCACCAAAATGTTGGAATGAAAGATTCCATAAATGTATTACAGGAGAAGGCTTTACACAATCGCATTATGATTTTTGTTTATATTTTAAAGAAAACATTTGGATATTAATATGGGTTGACGACATAATTGTAATGGGAAATAACATATCAAGAATACTAGAAAAGTTAAAGCAAGAATTTAAAGTTAGAAATTTAGGAGAAGCAAAGGAATACCTAGGAATGGAAATCACAAGAGAAAAGGGCAAAATTATAATAAAACAAGAAAAACTTATTGACCGAATTTTAACAAAATTCGGAATGCAAGAATGTAAAGGAGCAAAAACACCGATGGAACAAACATCTTTTCATACAGAAGAGGAAATCATAAACAACGTACCCTATAGAGAACTGATAGGATGTCTTACATACCTATCAACAACAACAAGACCAGACATTACCTTCGCAACATCTTTTCTTAGTAAATACTTAGACAAACCTACGCAAACGTTATGGATAGCAGCAAAGAGAGTTCTAAGATATTTGAAGCAAACTTCAAAAATAGGTCTCACATATGAACGAAACGAAGGAGAAAACAATTTATTAGCATATAGTGATGCAGATTGGGGAAGTAATAAAGAGGACAGAAAAAGTGTAAGTGGATGCGCCATATTCCATTGTAATAATTTAATTTCATGGTTCTCAAAGAAGCAAAGTACAGTCTCACTATCCTCCGCAGAGGCGGAATATGTTGCGGCAGCCATGACCACTGCAGAAATATTATATCTCAAAGGTATACTAAGTAACTTCAATTATGATAACATCAAAGCATATCTATTGATTGATAACCAAAGCACAATAAGAATGATAGAATGCAACGACAATAGCAAGCGCACTAAGCACATTGACATTAAATTTCATTTTATAAAGGACTCAGTTAATAAAAATCACATTGTTACGTCATACGTTTCTACCGAAAACAATATAGCAGATATTTTTACGAAGCTGAAGTTTTGTTAAGCACAATCATATTGTTAAGAAGCTAAATTTAGAACAAAATAATTAAAAACACAAATATTCTTAAATTATAGTTTATAAGAGTTTAGTTATGTGAATAGCAATATTTAATTTATAAGATTAAATTTAATATTGAGAGGGGGTGTTAGTAATATACCTAAGAGTTGGCAGCACTGAAAAATAGGTAAATTGTCAAGAAGTGAGTGGCGTACCCCGTAGAATGTAAGAAGAAGCCGAATTAGTTTTTTGTAACATTTCAATCTATTATTATTTGCCAATAACTGAAAAAAAGACAAACAAAAAGAAACAACAGTGATTTAATCGTCCGGTTCATGGTGCAATATCTATTTACCTACACCTTTCGTATCTAAAAATTTGAATAAACTGTTTTTGAATTACTCGAGTTTATATCGTTTAAACTATTGAAAACTGCCATGAAAACTACGAAATTTAGTATAAAGAAGAAAAGAATATTTAGTTATAAAAAACAAAACCAAAACTAAAATCCCAAAAATGTTCAACATTACCACTGCCATTATTTATAAAATTAACAATGCTTCTCATGAAATTTCTTGTAATTGCGTTGAAAATAAGTTGGGCCTCTATTTAAAATCAATATTTAATTTCACCAAATCGTTGCTTTACTATCGGTATTCTATTATTACTGTCATAAAAAAAATCTATTTCACGCTTTTCTTCCGTGGAATATCCCATATTTAATAAAAGAATATAAAGTATTTTTAATATTACACAAAATATTGTATTCATTTATTTACCAATTTATGAAATAATATCAACTTTGAAAATAGTAAAAGATATAACTTTTGTTTTAAATTATGTTTCTATCTTAAATAATGCAGCCTGTAGGTAGAGATTAAAATACAAACGGACAGATCGCATGTGTCCACTTTTTTTCATTCTTTTTTTCTATTTTTCCATATAAACTTTCAAATTATTCCCTGGACATCCTAAAGTGCCTACACATGGAAACGTTCTTCATTTTCAATAAACCGATTATGAACCAAAGTATGATATTCCCCAAAAGATTTTCTATTTCATTTATATCGTGTACCCAATTTTTTGTTTGCGTACCGTAGAACAAAAAACATCCGCGGCGCGGCACATTCCCCAATTTCCTCTTTAAATTCGTCTAAAGAAGTTGAAGTCATAGGGCAACAAATACACTATAAAATTTTACACCAAGTACCTATTTGAACATAATCCACACAATGCATAAGAAAATATGTTTACGATATGTCTCAACATAACGCATTGAAACACATCACAACACAACACGTCAGAACAATGTGTTTCCGGCATAATACTTCCTTCTCAACGTGAACCAGATTATAACTACACTCCATTCACTGTAAGAATGCAGCGTTACATTAGATAGGCGAAAGATTTACGACTTGCGATTGGCTAATACACGAGGCGAATTCATACACCCGAAAAACATTTTATATAGCAAATGAAATTTAAGTTGGATAAAACAAAATATTACTGAAATCTATGACATTTGTCAATCCTGGTGTGAGTTTCAGCTCTGTATTTGCGTGTTTATTGCTTTTTTGTGTCGTGCGTGTGATTAGTGTAATTTTTATAAGTAAATTGTTACAAAAATAATTCTTCTTAAAGCTCTACTGAGTGCTGTTGAATGTTTGAAGGTTTTGTTTATATAAAATGATAGTGATGACAGTATTTTTCACATCATCACAAAATCCTCAGGGAAAACATATTTGCAGTAAGCAAAGGATAATGGCTTATAATTTGTATCTGGAGCTTAAGCGGGACACTTCTGAATCGCCAGCAATTAAACTTACTGCAAAGCGACTTGGGCTGGGTGAAAGAACAGTGTGGGATATTGTAAAAAAAAAGGATACCACAGGAGTTATCAGTTCACCCCCTTAAAAATATCTTCGTCAGAGTGCATATAATTCCTTGGACGAAGCAGATAGGTCAGCAATTAAACACACGTACATACTGCATGGTCACATCTTAATTTATTTTAATTGTAATCTGATTTTTATCCTCTATTGTGTTTTATAAATTAATATATTATACTTTATAGCTTAATAAAGACGAACCGTAATTGTCGAAACGTCTCATATGGAAAAGAACATAGTTTCACCGAGATTGGACAAGTTTCTTGGCTATCGTTAACTACCCCTTTAAGATTCCCGAAATATATTCACTGTTACTTTATTTGTATTATTTTATCACCTTATATTATGACTATAACATTCTAAATAAACTACTAAAAGCGTAGTGATTTCATGTTACCCTTTGCTATTATTACAAAATTTTGATAACCAAACTTTTTCACTTATGACACTGACAATTTACAATTTGAATTTGCCGCTAATTTTTCATTCTTCGGTGTCATTTGGCCGCCGATCGCAGCACTATGTACTGCATTCTTAAAGTGAATGGAATATAGATTCTAAACTTAGATGACAGGGAAGTAAAAATGCAAGGTCCGTATCATGGGGTGGGGACTAAAATACGTCGACGTATTTACGAATGTCAGCGCCATCTAGCGAACGGGCCGGTACTAAACCAATATTCTGTCGGTTCTTTAGAGCAAGAATTATACCGATAGCGAAGTAGCTTGAATTGTCACTTGTAACCATCTTGTCACTTTCCGTTTGGCTGTATCCGCTGTATCTGAGCGTTGGGCTGTATTGAAAGTGTTGAGCGTTGTTTTTCACTGATTTGGCTTGCCATCAAATATTAAAAATCAGTTCTTTTCAGAACTCTTTTGAAAATTTAGTGATTACTAAGGGTAAATATTTTCAATACAAATACGTGTCTGTTTACTAATTTTTATTAATTGAAACAATTCCGTAGCATTTCAGAGTATTTTACATTGTATTGTTCGCAGGGATTAGAGACTTTATTGTCTCAATCCTGCCGCACCAAAAAAAGTGTTGCGTGGAAGGGTGTGAAGACGTGTCATCATCAAGGTGATATACATTGATATAGTTATGCTTCTTATAGTGTAATATAAGAAATATTTTAGGCATAGATTTCCAGTGAAAAATAAAGATATGACAAGTACATCGCTGGCTAGAATTGGAAATGTGAAGATTAAGGGATATGATGAGAAAGCCTTATACAACACATGTTTCGTGTGTTCTTCTCATTTTATAAAAGAATGTGTAAATGGGAAGCGTTTGGTGCGAAATTCATTACTAACAATTAATTTGCCAGGTAAGCATACATTACATTTAATATTTACTTTGGTCAGTGGTATTTTTTTATTTATTGAAACATTATTGGATTTTTTTGTTTAGGCTTTCAATGTGAACCATCATTTGGCAATTCATTTTGGGTTGCTGTGGATCTAAATATTGGTAGCACAAGCAGAAGCCCAGGTAAATATAATGCAATCATAGTAAACAAAAGGATTTTGTCAGAATGACGTTTTTTTTTTATGCCCTATTACCGATAAGGAACATGGTTTCCAGATGTTCTATAGGTGATAATGTAAGTTCAACTTCATTTGGGAGAGTGTACAGAAAAAGTAATGTTATTTTTTTTTCTTTTTTAAACACTTCTCTGTGAAATTTATGCTATTTTGAAAACAGTAGTTGCCATGCAATGTTTCTGCGTTGCTTATTGTAGGCTTTGTAGTACTGATAATGTGCTTGCGTAGTATGCTTGAAGGTTGCTTCTTGTATGGTTTGTAGTAGGGTAAGGAATATTGGTAGTGCATGTTAATGTATTTTTGCAATCATAATTTTTATACTGATAATTATTGCTTTATTATATAGATTTACCACACACAATGGTTTCTTGTGAACAACCTAGTGAGGACTTTGGCCAACAGCAGAAATCTCAGTTGTGTAAGTAGTATTTTTGTAATGTTTGTAGTATTACAAATATAACTTTAGACGTGTCATATGCTTCTTTAAAATATATTTCAGCTATTGCAGACAAAGTATTAGAAATTCCTTCCACCAGTAGGGATGGACAGGAAACATACAATAGACCAACTCCTGAACATCAATACCATCTACCAGTAGAATCATAAGAAAACCCAAAGCAATTAGTAAATATTAGAAATACAATCTAATAAAGTAAAACTACATATATTAATTTTTGCAGAGAGATATCTACTTCAAAAAGTGAATGTTACCCGGAGAAATCAATTGAATTCTAGAGAGAGAATATTGTACAAAATAGCCTCAGACTACATACACAAGTCCTACAGAGTAGGTCGAAAGCTAAAAACAACGCAGGAAAAATTCCGCATGGCAAAGAAGATGTCTGAGACTAAGATGTTTGAGAACATTAGTAATCGTGTCAGTAGCACTATATATAAGTTTTTGTTATCTCAAGTGAAGGGTTATAAAGTTAAACCTAGAGGACGACGTTTTTCGCTGGATGACAAAATTTTAGCTCTTGCAATTTACGAAAACAGTCCTCGGTCATATCGTCTGCTGCAGAGGCTATTTGTGTTACCATCACGAAGAATATTGGGGCAATTGTTAAAGGATCTTCCATTCGTGCCAGGAATAAGTGATAGAATCTTTAACTACCTCAAATCAATTGTATCAAAATTATCAGAGAAAGATAAATATTGCACGATATTTGATGAGGTTGCATTGCAGGCAGGATTGTACTATTCCAAACATCGTGATGTTATAGAGGGCTTTCAGTGTTTTGGAAACACATCGCATCCAAGGATTGCCGATCATGCTCTGGTTTTCCTAGCACAAGGCATTTATAGGGGTTGGAAACAACCATTAGCATTTATGTTCTGCCAGGGTGACACTAACAGTACACAGCTTGCTGTACTTATTAAAGATATTATTCGAGCAGTACGCAGTACTGGTCTCATTCCTATTGCCACTGTGTGCGACCAAGCAGCGCAAAATCAGGCAGTAATTGAAGACTCTGATGCAAGAAGGGGATATGTGCAAAATTGCGAAAAATGAGATTATTCCGCCTATAGGTAACCAAATATACTCTTTCGCTGTGGTGCAAATATGGTACATGTGCAATGAATAGCCACCGAGTTATAACAGAAAAACACATATCCGGTACGATATCTTGGTGCAAGAATGGTATATGTGGTGTGTACTTATCTCGTTCTTGCACCACAAATAAATTGTACTATTTAAATGCGCCGCCCAAATCCCTTCTATGCACCTGTCGAACGGCCATGTTTGTTTACCAACTAACGAGTGCGTAGTACCGCCGAAGCCGTTTTTGTCTTTCTGTAAGCCAGCTGTTGTTAAATTATTATGGCAAAACGTGATGAACGTGCAGGACCGAGTGCAGGATTAAGTAGTGATAGTGAGCAAGCTGAATGTGAAAGTGAAACAGAGGGTGAGCCCTTTCAGAGTTCGGGTACCGAATACCGGTCGAACTCGCCAAACTCGTCTTCTGAGGATGCACTCGTAGAACTCGTAGAAGGACAAGAAACAAGCAAGGCAGGTGTTAAGAAAAGAAAACGTGATGTGAATAGTTGGAAAAGGAACGTGCAAAAAGTAAAAAGAGCCAAGGGAGAGAGCTATACGTCCATGACCTCAGGAAAAATGATGCCGGAACGCAAACAACGCACTGACTGTAAATGTGATAAAGAGTGTTTGAAAAAGCTTTCTCCAGGTGAAAAAAATTAAATACTGACAGCATTTAATGGCCTTGCGGATCAAGGAAAACAAGATTCATACCTATCAAGTTTAATAACAGTTAGCCAGATTAAAAGACGTCGTAAAAATATAATGAACGCCAATTCACAACGAAATAGCACCTTCAAGTATAGGGTAAATTTTTAGGAATGTGTTTTTTGCATTTTTGTATTATTCGTATATTATTTTTGTTTTAGCTGAGGAAGGGTGCATTTGAGTTACCAGTCTGTAAGCAGGCTCTATGTTTAATCCATGGAATTGGCAAAAAGCGCTTAGAACGTATCGCAAGTCACTTGACAACCAATGTAACCCCTGTCCAAGACAAAAAGAGGTAAGCACGCTAATAGGCCAAATATGATTCCGGAACTTTTGAAAAAGCAAGTTCATGACCATATTGTGAGCTTTCCTAAGCAAATATCGCATTATTCTCGAACAAGAAGCAATAGACAAAATTTGTCTCCCGATTTAAATCTTACAAACATGTACGATCTATACCTCAAACAATTCGAACCAGAAGTTTATAGACTAAAACAAGACAAACTGCCGTTTAAACCTAAAATTTCCTATGATTTTTATGGTCGTTATTTTCGGGAAAATTTCAATATCAGTTTTGGCCATACAAGGAAAGACACGTGCAAGAAATGTGATACATTAGAAAACAGGATTCAGGGTGCAGAATCAGAAGAAGAAAAGAAAAGTTTTGAAACCCAAAAAAAGCTACACATTCTCAAGTCTGAGTGGTTCTACAAGGAACTGAAAGAAAAATCTAAAGAGGCACAAGAAAATGATCACATTGAAGTTTTGTCCTTTGACTTTCAGCAGAACATGCCCCTACCCAAAGTGCCGTCTGGGGATGCATTTTATTTACGTCAGCTATGGGTCCACAATTTTTGCGTACACTCGGCGAAAAAAAAAATGGGATATTTCTTCATGTATGATGAAACTACCTGTAAAAAAGGAGCCAACGATGTTTTAAGCTTTTTACAATATTACATTGAAAACATACTTGACCCAGATGTAAAGATTCTATACTTGTTTAGTGATAACTGTAGCGCCCAAAATAAAAACCATACCCTGGTTCGATTTTTAGCAACTTTGTGTTATACAGGCAGATTTGACACAATAGTGCATCGTTTTCCCGAACCAGGGCATAGTTTTTTACCTTGCGATAGGTTTTTCGGGATAATAGAGAAGAAAAAACGTCGTATCGATCGAATTATTTACCCAAGAGTATATGGAGATTGTCAAGTCATCTTCCCGAAAATTTCATGTCATTCCTGTTACCCAATCTATGGTATTTAACTACACTGATCATTTGAATTTTTTTTTAATCCGTCCCCAAAATCTGAAACAAAAGAAAAGTTTGCAATTTCCTCCTATCGTGTATTTAAATACACTAAAAATACAGGTGGGGTTGCCTGTAGCGCCGGGGCTAGCGCCGATGCTGCTGTAACACATTTTGTATTGTTGAAAAACACTGCAAACCCTACATTAATTAACGTGACAAAGGCTTATTTAGATAAGTTGCCTTTGAAAGATTTGAAGTATAAAAACGTAATGCAGTTGGCCAATGAATATGTAGGCAAAAGTGATATGCACTTTTACCTGTCTCTTAAATCGGACAAATCCTTAGAAAACCAAGATTCAGCGGTTAGTGAGTCCGATAATAACTCTGATGTAGAATAAAGATTTATTCACTATAACGTTTCTTTTTTAAATTTGAATGTATTTTTGGTTATATTCTTACTTAAAGTACTATGTAGAATAATAAGGAATAAGTTTTTATACAAAGTATTGTACGTTGTTAACTTATCCCTTTCTTGCACCATCTTATATAACAAAGAGTAGAAAGAAGTTCACATATACCTTTCTTGCATCACAAAACTTTTTTCCTAGCCACCTAGTTTATTTGTGCGAGTAAATTTGTCTCATATAGACAAAACTATTAAGCTTTTCCATCTCGACCTGGATTAACATTAAACACCAACACGAAAAAACACAAAGTTTTTTGCCTCTCCTGTAAAATCTAAATAATGTTACTTATCCCCTTTTTGCATCAGAGTCTTCAATTGCTTTGTTGATAAAGAAAACAAGAGGACTTATATCGTCGGAAAAATTAAAACAATAAAAACGTTGGATTTGAAGTGGATGGGAAGGAAATAGTGCCCCTATATGATTATCCACACTTAATAAAGTGCATTCGGAATCATTTACTCACAAAAGATTTACTTTTCCAAAATGTTGATGGACTACAAAGAAGAGAGTCCTGGAAATATATAAGTAAATTATATGAAATGGATGTCGGAAGAGCTGGGTCGAGAGTTTGTCCCAAATTAACGGACATGCATGTGTACCCAGACAAACTAAAGAAAATGAAAGTTAAGTGCTGCACCCAAGTACTTAGCAGGTCTGTAGGAGTCTTAATAAGCTTCCTTGCAGAAAATCGTAAGTACATATCGTTGTTGTAATTATATAAAATAAAAGAAATATTTTAGGTATAAAACCTTTTGAAGATGCTATTGGTACAGAGGAAATTATCGTATTTCTTGATTGTTTATTTGATAGTTTTAATGGTGCATCACGATATTCAACATCAAATAATGCATTACGGTGCAGATTAAGCCCATCTTCACCACATCTACAGTTTTGGAGTTCTCCAAAGAAATTGCTCCAGTCTGTCCACTTCCAGTGTTCTAGAACAAAGAAAATCACTCGTCCTCCTACAATAAAAAACTGGATACACACTATTCGCGGATTAGAATATTTATGGAGCGAATTACAAAAGAAGGGATTTAAGTATTTACCACCTCGGAGCTTTAACCAAGATACGATAGTCATTTTTTGGAATGATAAGAAGCCATGAGTCCGAAATATTAATCCGAAATGCTCATCATTTATAACTTCATTTAAAGCTCTTGTTATAAATAATTTTATGTCCTCTAAATCGCTTGAAACTAATTGTGAGGATAATTTATCAAATGCGGGTCTTGATAATTTTAAAGAACTTATAAAACGTCAACAACAAGAAACACGTATTCAGCGAGATACACAACCTGTATGTATTAACGAGCCTTATTTGTGAACAATCGTCTGATTGCCCCGCAAGCTTTGCTACATATGTTGCAGCATATGTGAGTGGTTATATAGCCAAAAAATTACTACGTATTACAAAACATTGTTCAATATGCTTGATAAACTTTACAACCAAAACAGCATTACCACAGCACGAATTAATATCAATAAAGCAGAATGCAAGAAAACAGTTACTTTTGCCAAATTCACATTTTATGCAACTGTACAATAAATCCAGTAATATTATTTTTAAGCATTTACCATCTCTTTGTTTGCAAGATAATTTAAGTGAGAAATTCAAAGTGTTACTAAATAGTGATGTTGATTTTAAAAATATTTCTTGCCCAAATCATTTAACCATTTCAAAGCAATTTATGGACTTATTAATTTCTTTTATTGTACATTCTTGGGCAAATGATATTAATAAAATTTTAAAGGGTTCGGATTCCAGATTTCAGGAGAAAAATGCAAATTGGGATCAAATCAAAGTACTTACCTACAATTGGCGGTTAAAACATAAATAAACGGTATCGTACTTTGCAAAATGTAATAAATAAATATTCTACTGTAAGTGAGATAGTAGTATCCACTACTTTGTTAGAATTCAAAATGGTTTATTGGGTAAGCAGTCAATTCTTACTTGTACATCATGAATTTTAGAATATCTCTGATAAAGTAGTAGCGAAAGCTTAGTATAAATGGAGTTATCTTTTATGTAATTGTCTGTTTATCCAATAAATTTTCCATTTTGTATTCTAATGTACTTGATTTACTAACTAGAAATTATTTTTATTTATGTAATGTAACTTTTAAATTTGAAGCGGAGTGTATATTTAATTTACAAGTTATTTTTATATGTATTACCTATTTACGCACACTAACCATATACATATATGTTCAATAAAAGCTTATATAAGAGATTCAGTTTTTTTGAAACATCCATATTTCAAGCTTACCCATACAAATATAGAATACTAAAATAAATTACTAACATATGTGTGACTTGAAACAGTGTTCACAATATTTATGTTTTTCTCGTCTCTTCAAAAGTAATAGTATTCAAGAGACGCACTTTCCCAGTCTCAACGATTAATTCATTTTATTTTATTTTTTAATATTGAACGACTAAAGACGCTATTTGAAACCAGTTAATTATATTACAGTTGCCATTCTAGTAGAGTGTTCTGTGGTCCGTATACATAAGGGTACCTCGTAAGTTGTAGGTGAGACCCGGGGAAAGGAAAGGGTGGATACACGATGACGCTGTGATGACGCGCCTCGCGATCATTCTCGAGTCAAAGAAATGTTCCACTGGCGCACTATAGATGACACCACCAGCATTTTCTATTGTTGTACGTTTGTAGTGGTAATATTTCCATAAGAGAATATTGCGGTGCTATCTATAGTACGCTAGTGGAACATTTCTTTGACTATATAATTTGGTATTGGGGTATTCTGTTATAATAAAAAGAACTTGAAATTATATTGCAAGACACGTTCTTGTTGACAAAAAATTAATTGGAAAATTTTCTAAATTAAGATTTTTGTAAAAAAAATAAATACCTATTTAGTTTGGGAGTACAAATCGCCATTTGTTTTTACATATATGCACCACTTTACTTATTAAACATAGCATACATGATGACGCGTTCGCGCTCTTTCTCTTGATTGGCTAAAAAGTTACAAGGCAACTTGGTATATACGGACCTTGAGTAGAAAAGAACATTCCCTTCCTAAGCAACTTCAAATTTGATGACTACATAACCTGACATAATGTCATTTGCCTGTCTTAGTTGTAATTTAGAAATTTTCCTACCTTAGAAAGGGGTGTGAGGGGGAGCTTTATCTTAATTGGTTCTTAGTGCAAAGTTACTTTTTTGTGGCAAAAAAAAACAACCAACTTTTACTAAAATAATGAATTGAAGTAATAATCTAAGCTAACTTAAAAACGGTAAAAAGAATACAGCTAATAACTGGTATGTGGCATATCTGGTTGTCTACTCGTCAGTTACCAATGCATTGACAATTTGTTTTTAAAGTTACATAAATAACATCAGCACCACAGACTACCTACAGACGACGAACTCAATGTAAATCAAGATGCCGTTTCGGATTTTTTTTCTCTCTCAGAAAAATAAAAAATTTAGGTAGATGGCGCTTGAGTGTTTCCCGCTTAATTTCAAAAAGTATATACTCATCACTTGTATTTATTTTAGAGGACAAAGTGTTTAAAGATTGTATTTGGCTATATTGCTATTTATATACATATAAACAAGAATATAGTCCAATACAATCATTAAACACATTACAATAATTTTTTAAAACTTTATTTCTTCGTACTACTGTATAAAGGTATAACAAACTAAAGATAATATAACTCGTTGATTTTATTTTTCTTATTTACAAAGTATTAATACGTAAAACAAGTAGCAGAAGCTATTTTGCTTTCCACGACAGCTTGATAGGTAAGTTTACATCAATATATGTAAGTAATTTGTCCGTCTGTAAAGGCCGCTTTACAGTTCGAAATTTTTTGTATTGCGTGCAATAAAAATAGCGCATACTGTATTTCATGTATTGCACCCGCAATACAAGTAAAATTGCACCCAGCTGATTGAAATCTATTGAATGCGCATGCGCTTTCTCTATTGTATGCAATTTTTATTGCACGTAATACAAAAAATTGCGAACTGTAAACCGGCCTTTATAGACGGACAAATTACTTACATATATTGATGTAAACTTACCTATTAAGCTGTCGTGGAAAGCAAAATAGCTTTTGCACTTCGGTTTTAGAACGACCACAAACTATGCAAAACATTTTCGCAAAATATGTCACAAATGTCACTATTTTTGAAACAATTTCGAAAAACACAGCAACATACCTATATTGTAATGCATCTATTGGTAAAAATGAAACCTTTTATATTACAATACGAGGCGCCATCTCTACTACTATCTCGTTCTTAACATGTTGTCGTACAGATTTCTATAATACGCAGTCTTTTAAACAGCGCCTCTACACAAATTTTGAGTTTTTTGAAAAAAGATAACCTTATACTATATTTCCATTAGATAGAAAAGAATAGAGAGAGCGGTACATATCTGAATGCGAGTTCGTCGTCTGAGGGTAGTCTGTGATCAGCACTATGTATGACATGGGATTGCCAGATCACAACAGTCAATCGTTTAAATTAATATTATGATTAACAAACATTCATAAGAATACTACGATGCAAATAAATTAACAAATATTACAAACTACAAAGCAAGAATGACAAATATGATTGTGTTCGGTAGCAGCACGAACCAAATCAGAAAAACCTACCTATATCGATCGATATATGTGTGTGTGTATGGCTTATTACGATCCTCCAATAGATCAAGTACCTCCCTTGGTTTGTAATCCGTTAATATGTGATCAGCTTGGGAACCTTCGGTGTCTAATTATTATCTTCTAATACGTTCAGGTCCAAGTCAAAATAGTGGATTACTTCTGAGCACTGGGCCACTTTCTTTATGGAAGTATCAGGTACAGTAACCAAATCAATTTCCTTAACAGTATATATCAAACTATTTACTCAATAATGTCGTGTGCAGATCGTTCACCCATCAGCAATCCAATAATCAAGCAAGTGGAGTGGGAGTAACATAAAAGAAAAAGCCTAAAAATCGTAATAAGTAATTACCATGTTGCGGTATACAAAAAATAATATACAGTTTGGAAAATATAAGTTAGAAAACCTAAATATTTAAAGGTAAGGCAGTTTAGATGATGAAGATGTGAATTTATTTAAAATATATAATTAATTTTGAGTGATTACATAGATGTTTTAAGCTTTACTTTTGTAGCACCTTACTCTGCCACTGTTCCAACAAGGAACGAATCTCACTCAATGTAGATGCGTTTACGTTAATTTTCTAAAAAAATTGTTGTTTAGAACAACGCAAAAATACGAAATAAAACTAAGTCAATTTAATAAGGGACTTTAAAATATTTAAATGATAAATATCTAATACGTAAATGAAGTTATTTTAATGCTATAAAATTTGAAATGTTTGAAAAGCAAAATACAGGCAGATGATAATACCATATACAGTGTTGATCAAAATAATATGACCGTTGCAACATTTATAAAATTCAAATAATCCTATGAAGAAAAAAAAAGTGTACTTATTGTGATAAGGTAACTAACAATTTTATTATTATTATTCTTTTGCTCATGTAAATACACTTTTAACCAATTGTGGTTTGCGGAAGATTAAAAACGATATTAATTCGTACATACATACCTAAAATGACAGTCATAATTTCAAAAACTAAGAGACCATGTCTAGATCAATGTATGCAAGACACATTACACCAGCGATCTTTAATTTATTTTACTATTTCACAAAATATTAGTCACACTGAGCAAATTACAGATTTCTTTTCGAATGATTGCATAATAAACACAGCAAAATAATTTACATGATAGTTTTTTATACTGAATTTAAATTTTATTATAATGTGTTAACATCGACTTTTGAAACCTTCTATGTACATATATTACATTGAATTATAAAATTTCACATGCTCACAGTTCTATTAATTGCTTTTAATTAAAAATATTTTGTCTAGTTCATTACTATTGAAGGTATTATCCAATATTTTGAGAAAATCCTTGAAATTTTAAAAATTAGGTGTGACCAACCAAAATTACTTGCCAATTATGCAGGTACCATGCACTTTCGTGATGCATTTCCCCATACTGGGGTAATATTTTCCTAATCAATGATTTCCTCATATGTAAAACATGTGAAACAGTTAGCATTTTTATAAATCAATAGAAATATTTGTCCTTTAAGGTACTAATTTATTTAGTTTTTTATTTTTTTTTGTCTAATACATATTTTTATAAATTATCTATTGTATTTTGTACACACAATAAGTAAATGTTTTTATCTTCTTGACAAGTGTTTTTTTCATTTGAAAAAATAACACTGCCTTTCATTTACTTTACACTTGTATTAAAACTATAAAGATTCAATTGCAAATAACATTTGATGTGTTGATTCAAATTATTCATTATTATTATCTGATAAACTCTTAATATTTAATTATTGTGTTCTTAAAGAAAGCTAAAAAATAAGAGCTGTCAAAATTACTTTGGAATTATTATGTAGAGCGTGTAGATGCAAAACTCGGTAAATGTAAATTCGGTAGGTTTTGAGTTGAATATGGCATGTTACTCTAAAATGAATAGCTCTTATAAAATAACGGTAAAGATGCAAGTCTCAGTAGTTACTGCAGTGAATGTTTCTTGAAAACTACAGATATTTTTGATAATAGCACAAATATGATGTTAGCATTCATGCGAGTTTTGCATCTAGAGGCTTCATGTAAGATATGATTATCAGTGAGGAAACCTAGCACCATTACTGCAAAATTGAGGCTATTGGATCGATTTCCTGATCAAAGCTTTGCTAATCAATATATTGAAAAAACAATACAAATTACATGTCAATGTATCAATACTTTTCAGCCCTAATGTTAACTATTATTCTTCTATAAATAAATTCATCGAATTTTAACAGAAAAGAAAAGCCAATAAGTATGCGCAAAAGGATAATGGTATTTTACTTGCATACGAAAGCATATAAAGTGAATGTATTAGCCAATTCTATATTAGATGATATATGACATTCCACACATATGTATCTGTTGTAGGGACACTTTGGAAAACCTTACCTTAGCATTGCTGCATAATGACCTTTACAATTTTCCTCATATTGTTTTGACTTTCTCTCAAACCCGTATTGAGAAATATGAAAATGTACATACCTACATTCCTCCGATACAGATGTTATTATTCGATCTTTCCTTTGCATTGTTAGCAAGATTAGTTGATCCATGAAGTAGAATATAAAAAAAAAACAGATATGCCTTAACTTCTAAGTAACCTGAAATCGGAGATTCTATAATACCAATATAGAATATAGTAGTTGTTATTATGCAACCAATGTGAAGACCATATATCACGATATAATATTTATTTGTTACTTTCCCTTAGAACTAATGCTGAATTATTTTTGTACGTTCAACTACATATATACAACTTTAAATATCCTAGAAAGAAAAAAGGATGATAGAAGGTGTGTAAGTACATAATTCAAAAGGTGTGATAAAGATTTCATTGGAGTGTTTAAAGAATAACGCCGATGGAATAAATAAAATAAACAACGAAAATATAAATTTACCATAACCTGCATAACACTCTGTGATAACACTACAAACAACAAATAACAAATACGTATACGTACTGACCATAGACACAATAGACACGGATGAAACAGAGAGCGCCTTATTCAACAACATCAGTGTTGCCAGCAGATTATAAGCAAAATATAGGAAGACAAACATTAAAAATGTACAAAAAATTGAACAAACTGTACTTTTTAATAACGCCCTCTGTTACATCGAAATAAACGTTAATAACACTCTCAATCAAAGAAATTTAAATTTCCCCCAATAATTTTGAGTAACTTATAAAATTATGGATGATGTAAAACAAAAAATATTTTCAAGGTCAGATTTGTTTTGCACCAAAAAATTAGGCCGTACAATTTTTATGCTTCTTATATCATTATGGTATATTTTTATAACCATAATTCTTGATAGTATAATTTTATGCAATATAAATCGGATGAATCAAATGCATCAACAATTGAAGCTTTCTTGAAGTTTTTTGTTGTTGTTGAAGTTGCTAGTACTAATTGTAGGATTTAAATTTACGAAAGAAATAGGAATAAAGAACAAAAATACTTTTGTATGTAATATGTTTCTAACTACCTACATACTATTATACTAGTCATTATGTGGACGTTGCATGTACGCATAAAAAATGTACTAATTAGATAGGAATTGTACCTTGGTACCACAGACGTACTGAAAAAGTACAAAAGTACGGTCACTGACAACACTAGCGATATCGCTCATATCGATCCTAACTCGGATAACGAATCGATAGCAGTATTTGACAGTTCTGTCCTATCTAATTGTCATCATTTTTACGACTCGCTATTTCGTAACAACAGCGATATAGGTGTCGATAAAGCAATTCTATATCGCGATTTAATATTTGTTTGTTAATTTGTGTCATTTTGGAAGTGATGTCTGTGATAATGTCATTGTTGTAGATGGACGCGTATACACTTGGTTTGTGGGGGGGGGGGAGGGGTAATGGAAGATATTTTATTTAACTAAAAAATATAACAGGTCGGCTCTTTTCGATACAATTTTATATTGTGTCATCATGGAGGGTATTATACAAAAATAGGGAAAGAAGGATGGATGTTTGTTTTTATGCTGGCAAGATTGTTACAGATCTGAATTCGGTAATAGCTATATCTTCCTAGGTTTTGCAATTTTTACGGAAGAATTAATGTTAAGAATTATATAGTAATAAGTAAATTATTTTCTAGTTATTGGCCTCAAGTTGACTGTTGGAAAATAAATAAGAATAAACTTATTTTTAAAGTAATATAAAAAATACGAACTAGGAGTTTTGAGCCCGCAGACGATGTATATACATCATTGTACAAAAAAAAAATAAAATCGTACGGTGGTATGCAAAACCTGTAGACAACAAAAATGGATTCTCAGCGAATTTTTTACAACTACATGTAAAAGAGGTATTTAGCGGTTCGTATATACTAGGTGGCCTATAACTCTCAGCAATCAAGAGAAGAGCGCGAACACGTCAGCGGGTATGCTGTGTTTAATGAGTAAAGTGGTGCATATATGTAAAACAAATGACGATTTGTACTCCCAGACTAAATATTTATTTTTTTACAAAAATCTTAGTTTAGGAATTTTTCAATTAATGTTATGTCAAACGACGTGTTGAAATATAATTTCAAGTTCCTTTATTTTAAATAATACCCCCATACCATATTATATAGTCAAGTAAATTTCACTTGCGTACTATAGCTGCACCGCGTATTCTGTATAGAATATACCACTACAAATGTACAAAATAGAAATTCTGGTGGTGTCATCTATAATGCGNGCAGAAAAATCTTTTATACAAAAGTGTTTATAGAAATAATAGGCATAAGGTAAAATATTTTCAAATACGGTGTTTAGACGACTGAGTTTTTATTATTGCTCTATTTTGCTTTAGGAACAAACCTTATCTCAAAAGTCTGTACAGTTCAATGCTGCATAACTAAAATATTTTCACTAATACGGGTTGTTCTAAAGTAGTACACAAAGAAAACTGCTTCAAACGTATTGCACATTTCTAAAGGATGATTCTCAGTGATGTAGACCAGTTCAAGAAACCGCCTTCCCATACACTTCCCGATCTAGGCCGCATCTGTTAAATTACTAAGGGATGGCTCTGTTTTTTTCACTCTTGTCGCACAGAAGGCGTCGCCTTTTGTCGGTGCGTTTAAGTCGGACGGAAAAGTTTGCGATACCTGCACGGAAAAACGGATTAAAAGGAATATAGATGGTAAAGGTAGCGGATGCAGGGAATAGGCGTTGGAAATAATATTAAAAATAGTCAAGGGAGAAAATTCGCGAATGTAAATCTGCTGGGTGCGAGTTAGGCGAACGTCTCGAAGACCGAAAATGTCACTTGGCGATTCGACCATTTGGCATTGTCAAGTTGGCATTTTGGTATGTCTGCGAGATAGATGAATTTAAGGGGTTATGTCGAAAGTTCTCACATTTTCCTCTACGTTGAACGTAAAATGGGTCGAGACGCGAAATTTTCTCAAAAGACCCGATTGTATAGTGTGTTTTCCGGTGAGTTTGAATTATGCGGTTCGTGGGATTCAGATCCGTTTTCACGGTGAATGTCGGAACTTCGGGGAGATTTTGAATGTAAAGGGAAAGGACCGTAATGGGCGAAACTGATTAGAGAGATGTTAGGAGCGAATATCCTAGCATGGAAAAGTGGGAATGCTAAATTAAATGTTCTTTTGAGGGGCCGATTTGTCTAACTGACGATATTGGTGTGATAATACGATTGAGGACAATTAACTTATTTGAAAGTGAGAATGTTCGCATACGTTAGGTATTTTGTGATTAATTACACAGTTTTTAGCGAATTGTTTGAGCAGGTGCGAAGAGATGTTGACCCAACGCGTTTGTCGCACTAATATCGCTCAGAACGTATGGTGATGGTGAATTGTTTTTGAAACGCTCATGTATCTTCTTTTTACAGTTTGAACCGGAAATGATGGAAATGCGAAATTTTTCAAAATCATCTCTATGGCGTCACAATCTGGCGAATGTTATTGTGGAGGACGCCCGTTTTGCGCACGATTCGGTCCAAAGACGTATCCGGTAGAATTTTGTGGAACGTTCTTCATGTTTCATCTTACATTTCGAACCTAAATAGGGAGGGCACGCGGAAGTCTTTCAAATTAACGTTAAATATATGTTTGAGGGGACATGTCAAATTGACAGAATCGTGAAGTACGTTTGCAAGGCGCTGACCTAATATCAGTGCGAGTGTTTTTGAGTAAAGATGTATCCAGCAAGTGTAAAGTCGAAATTGTTTGAGGAACTTATGCATATACAGTTGAAGTTGAAAGGGCAGTGCGGATAATTGCGAGGATTGTAGTTAGATAGAATGATCGTCTACCTAGGGATGCCGATTTGGAACATTTTGAGTAGCTTATTTCGTTAGGGTTTCGTTCGATTAAAGGTGAAAACTTCGTAATACGCGCTCAGGTATGTTTGTAAAGTGTTATTTTCATTTTAGATAGATTGTTGAATAAATTTAAGAGAAATGTCAATTATGGCGCCATATCTCAATTTCTTATGATTTCGGAAGAAGAGAGGGCTTAGCTAAGCGAAATGATATAAAAATGACTGATTAGGTGATGAGTCTGCATAATAAATTACGGGCGTACCCAAATATTGGAAACACTGCGTAAAGGCAGCTTTTTCCGATACGGGTTACGACATAACGAAAAGGCAAGTAAGGTGTTGTGTTTTGCGATGTTATTAATTAAAAAGAAGTGAGGATCTTATAGTCATTGCACAAGTAACTAGCTAAATCTCTAAATGGTAAATAAATGACTGTACATTGCATGCTTTTATTTTTATTTATTTTCAAAGTATAGAGCATTATCTCACGGTTTCGTGTACAAACTCCTTTGTCGCCGACGGTGCGGTTGAATCCAGCGTGCAGTTTTTTTTTTAATCGTACCTTTTTAATTTGCTTTACGTTGAAGACTGATTGTTTATTATTGATAGCCATAAAATTGCAAAAAAATATTTATTTATTTACATTATGTCAGAAATTTTGTCGCACCAATGTGCCAAATGTGACAAAAGCGCAACATCCAAAAGCTGAATTATTTTCTAACAATGTTTTGAAGGTTTGTGGTGCTGAATTCAATTCTACATATGTTTTAGCAAAATAAAATGGCGGACGCAATATGGGAAGAATTCTGAAATATAAAGCGCAATTTTTTTTTTAAAGTTCGTGACTTATCGATTTTTTGAACCACTATTGCGAATATAGAATCAAAAACAAGATGGCGCGACTAAAATGAGGAATATTATTTTTTAAAAATAATATTTGCACACAGACATTTGTGGTGCTTGGATCGTGCATTGATGCTGATAATATGTTTGAAGTAAGGGAAAAAAATAGAAACGATATCGAGAATTTTTTTTAAAACAATAAGATTGTGCCAACTAATACTTCATATACCGATATCAAACAAATAATCACAATTAAACAAATTAAAATAAAGTTCATTAAAAAAAAAAACAATTTCAATTATGTATATAATTACTTTCTATACAATTACGTTAGATATATTTATTAGATTCTCATATAATTTGAAATAGATTTCAACAATCCCTTTAAAATTAATACCATCTTTAATTGTTCATACAATCGCATTAATCATATATTATATACATGCATTGCCACGTTAATTGTTCATTAAAAGTTTATGATGTTCTACTATTACTTATATTTGGATATTTTGCACCATCATCTGTCATTGAAACTATAATGTAAAATACTTAACCAAAATATCACTCTCGTTGAACGGAAATGGACGTCAACTTTGTTATTTTTAATAGACATGTTATAATGTTCTTTACATTTGGATTCTACGTTATAAATATGACATCTTTCCTAGCTATTCCTATAGCTACATGTTGCCGTTTTGATTTATTTAAGTTTTTCATTTTTTTAAGTCATAATCTTCATCATGAGAATTTAATATCTCGGTTTAATACCGCAAATAGAGACTCCAAATTGCTATGTTATGAATGCATATATAGCTCTACGAAATGGTACGGCACACTCCGCATTCTAATATACAGAGTGTTGAAACTGAGTAACAAATGACATATCTTTCGAATGCAGAAAATTCAATTTCTAAATAGAGCACCCGTATTTTAAATTCGAAATTGGAGTAAACATTCATCCCCTATCATTTTGTTAGCACTCCTTATATCTATCTTTAATAGATTTTGAGATATGAAGAACTTTTTGTAGAACAATCTAGTAGCTTAGGTTTAAATGTTCTTAATGCTCTGAATGGGATTTATGTCAAATTCATTGTCTAACCATAAGTGTTGTGTGTGTATTGTGTATGCCATCGTAATTACATTTTTTGAACAATGCATATATAAATAGTATTAATGACATTGTATCATACCATTGTATTTGATGCTGATATAATTGTTTGGAAAAATAATGCGATAAAATGGAAGAAAATGAAATATAGGAAAAATGTCGATATTGTTTAAAGAATTGTACTTATTGATATTATAAAGGGAAATAGGGAAAATAACAATGTATTAACGCAAAACGGAAAAGAAACAGGAAAGGAATAGAATTGATTACAGCTCTATGTTTTGCTTCAGAAAGAGTCTTATCTACAAAAGTTTTCTATAATTTAATGCGCATAACCTAAAAAATATATTTAGTACAGCTGTTTCCGAACACTGCCTCTCGATTAAATCTCTACTTTTGGCTTTACGAAAAGTCTTTTCTGCAAAAGTTTTATAGAATTTAATGCTGTTAACCTAAACTTATTTAAAATATACCGGGTGTTCGGGAAGACGGGTTTTTTCATTATGCTCTATTTTTACTTTTAAGAAAAAATCATTGTTCAAAAGGTTGTACAAATTCAATGCTGCATAAGTTAACAATATTTTCCACTACACAGAGTGTTCACGAGATTGAGTCTTTGATTATAGCTTATTTTGCTTTAAGAAAAAAATCTTTTCTACAAGATTTATAGAATTGAATTGTGCATAAGCTAAAAAACTTTTAAATCTACAGAGTGTTCAGGAAGATTGGATTTTTTCATTATAGCTCTTTTTTTGCTTTTAGGAATTTTTTTTTCTTCAGGGATGTTGTAGATTGAATGCTGCCATAAGTTAACAATATTTTCCACTACACAGGGTGTTCAGGAAACTGGATTTTTTCATTTATAGCTCTATTTTGGCGTTTAGGAATTTTTTTTTTTCAGGGATGTATAAAATTGATGCTGCATAAGTTAAAATATTTTCAAAATACCGGTGTTCAGGAAGATTGATTTTTTCTTTACTGCTCTTATTTTTGTGGGAATTTTTTTCTTCAGGATGTTATAGAATTGATGCTGCATAAGTTAAAAATATTTCAAAAATACGGGTGTCAGGAAGATTGATTTTTTTATTATAGCTCTATTTTGCGTTTGGGAACAAATCTTTTCTGACAAGTGTTATAGGATGAATGCTGCATAAGCTAAAAATATTTTTAAATCTACAGAGTGTTAGAAGATTGGATTTTTTTCATTATACTCTATTTTTGCGTTTTGGGAACAAATCTTTCTACAAAAGTGTTCTATGAATGAACGCTGCATAAGCATATAAATATTTTAAATCACAGATGTTCAGGAAATTGAATTTTTCATTATAGCTCTATTTTTGCGTTTGGAACAATCTTTTCTACAAAGTGTTATGAATTGAAGCTGCATAGCTAAAAATATTTTTAAATCTACAGAGGTTCAGAAGATGGATTTTTTCATATAGCTCTATTTTGCGTTTGGACAAATCTTTCTACAAGTGTTATAGGAATTGAAAAGCCGCATAAGCTAAAATATTTTTGAAATCTACAGTGTTCAGGAAGATTGATTTTTTTCTTATAGCTCTTATTTTGCTTTTGGAACAAATCTTTTCTATAAAGTGTTAGATATGAATCTGCATAAGCTAAAAATTTTTTAAATCTACAGAGTTTCTCGGAAGATTGGATTTTTCATTATAGCTCTATTTTTGCGTTTGGAACAAATCTTTTCTACCAAATGTTATAGAATTCAATGCTGCCTTAGGCTAAAATATTTTTAAATCTACAGAGTGTCAGAAATGATTTTTTCATTATAGCCTGATTTTGCGTTTGGGAACAAATCTTTTCTATAAATGTTATGAATTAATGCTGCATAACTAAAAGTATTTTCAATATACCGGTGTTCAAAAAGACTGAGTTTAGGAAAAGAAACTTTTGACAAAAGTTGTTCAGATTGCTGCATACCTAAACATAGTTTCACTATACAGGTGTTCCAAAAGTAAAAACAAAAGAAAACACACTAAAACGTTATTGCCATTGTAAAATGGCAACTCTCTCGAATGGGACCGACTTCGAGAAACCACCTTTCTCAATTACCACCTTCCTCAAGTACCACCTTCTTCACTGACTAGAAGGGCAGCTTCTAGTTAATAATAATAAAAGGCAATATTGTGGCCTTTTCTACTCTTTGTCGCACCCCATAGCGTCGCCCTATCGAGACGTGTAAATGAGTGTGAAAAAGTCGACCACTAACCGGCACGAGAAACGGATTAAGGAAAAAATAGATGGCAAAGGGTATGGGGATGGCACGGGAATAGGCGTATGGAAATTAATAGTTAAAAATAGGTTGAGGGAGAAAATCGCGAAATTCTAAATCGTGATGGGTGCGAGTTAGGCGAACGTCTTGAAGACCGAGAAATGTCACTTGCGAATTTCGACCGATTTGGCATTGTCAAAGTTGGGCATTTTGGTGCGATCGCACAGGCAGAGAAGTGTTGAGAGGGGATTGATGTGGAAAGCCTTCACGCATGTTTCCTCTTACCGATTGACCCTAAAATGGGTTGAGACGCGTTATTTTCTCAAAAGAGCGATTTATATAGTGTTTTTGCCGGCGATGAGTTTGGAATTATGGCGTTTTCGTGGATGTCAGATGCGCTGTCACGCGGTGAAATGTCGCGAACTTCGGGAGACGATTTTGGAACGTAAAGGGGTACAAGGACACGTAATGAGTCAAACGTGATCAGAGAGATGTTAAGAGGTGAATGATTCGCAAGCATATGGAAAAATGTGAAAATTGTCATTTTGATGGTATGATTTGCTCTAACCTGACTTATTTATTGGGGATAATAATAGCGATTCGAGGTAATATAACGTTAATTAGAAGTAGAAAAGGTTGCAATACACGCTCAGATATGTTTGTGATTATGATTGTCAATTTTTAGCAAATTATGAGCCAGGATCATAAGATGCCAACCAAAAGCGCACATTTGTCGCGCCAATAGCGGCTCAGAAACCGTAACGTGGTGCGAAATTATTTTTGAAACGGCTTCTGTATCCTTCGTTAACAGTTTGAACCCTAAAATTGAGTGGAAACGCGAATTTCTCTCATATGAGTCAATTTATCGCGTCACATATCTGGCCGAAATCGTTAATTGTGCAGTGACGCGCGATTTTGTGCATCGACACGGCTCAAAAACCGTATCCAGGTATGAAGTTATGTCGGACGGCTTCTTTCATGTTCATCTTTACAATTCGAACCCTAATAGACAGGAACGCGAAATTACTTTCAAAATTAACGATTAAAATAGATATGTTTGCAGGGGACATCTGTCAAATTTGACGAAGTCGTTGAAGTGCGTTCGGCAAATGGCCGCAAAACCTACATAATTCAGTGCGACGTGTTTTGGGGTAAAGATTACTCCAAGCAAGTTAAGGAATCGAAATGTATTTGACAAACGTTATGAGCTGTATAGCGGGGAAGGTTGAAGGGAACATGCCAATATATGTCATTTCAGATAAAGCTAATAGCCTACCTATACCATATGTCAATTTGGAACAATTTAGTGGCTTTATTTTTCGTTTTACGGCTTAGTCTCGATTTGAAAGGTGAAATAATTTCGTAAAGCGCGGTCAGTATGTTGTGTGAAAGTGATTATTCAGTTTTTAGATAGATTATGAATAAAATTTCAAGAGAAATGTCAAATTATGGACTTCATATTCTCAAATTACCGCGATGATTTGGAAGAAGAGAGGCGCGTAGATAATGCGGAAAAGATAGTAAAATGACTGATATAGTTGATGAAGCTTGCGATAACGAAAATTACGCGCAGTACCCAAAATATTGCAAAATACTTGCGGTAAGGCAGCTTCTTTTGCCGATACGGCATTACCGGACAATAACGAAAAAAGCAGTAAGTGGTGTTTTCGCGATGTTATTAATTAAATAAAGAACAGTGAGAGATCTTATAGTCATTGCACACACGTAACATGAGCTAAAATATCTAAAATAGTTGTAAAATAAATTGAACTGTCAGTCATTGCCATGCTTTAATTTTTATTTTATTATACAAAAAGTATAGATGCATTTAGCTCAGCGGTTGCCTACGACAAACGCACTTCGTCGACCGACGGTGCGGGTTCGAATCGCGGACGTGGCAAGTTTTTTTTTAATCGTACCTTTTTTTATAATTGTGCTTTACGGTTGCAAGACATGATATTATTATTGAAGCCCAATAAAATATACAAAAAAACATTTATTTTATGTACATTGATGTCCAGAATATTTTGGTCGCCACACAATGGTGCCAAATGTCGAAAAAACGCTCCAAAAATACAAAACATGATTCAGTTTCTAACAAAGTTTGAAGGGTTTTGTGGTTGCGATTCGATTCTGACAATAGGTTTAAGCAAAATAAAATGCGGATTGAATATAGGAGAGAAATTTTGAATTATACGAGACATTTTGCAACAAATATTCGTACGCAAGCGTTTTGAGGTCGCTAAATTTGATTTGATAATATATTTTTGGAAAACAAAATGGGGACGCAATATGGGAGAGAATTTTAAATATAGAAGCGCAATTTTTTTTTTAAGTTCGTGATTATGCGATTTTTTGAACCACTATTTGCGAAAATAGAATCAAAAACAAATGGCGCGACGAAATGGAGGAATATTATTTTAAAAATAATATTTGCAACAGACATTTGTGGTGCTTGGATCGTTGCATTGGATGCTGAAATATTGTTTGAAGTAGGGGAAAAAAAATAGAAACGTATCGAGAATTTTTTTTATAAAACAATAAGTTGCTGCCACTAATACTTCATTAATACGATATCAAACAAATTAAATTCACATATAAATCAAATTAAAATAAACGTTCATTAAAAAAAAAAAATAATTTCAATATTATATGAATTACTTTCTATACAATACGTTAATATATTATTAGATTTTCATATAATTTGAAATAGATTCAACATCCATTTAAAATTAAATACCATCTTTTAATTTTCATACAATCGCATTAATCATATATTATATACATGGCATTCCCCGTAAGTGTTCATTAAAAGTTTATGATGTTCTACTATTTACTTATATTGAGATTTTGGCACCATCATCTGTCGATTGAAACTATAAATGTAAAATATTTAACCAAAATATCACTTCCGTTGACCGGAAATGACGTCAACTTATTATTTTAAATAGAATGATATAATTTTCTTTACATTTTGATTAAACGTCATAAATATGACAGTCTTCCTTAGTATTTCCTAGCTACATGTTGCCGTTTTTAAGTTATTTAAGTTTTTGATTTTTTTTAAGTCATAATCATGCATCATGAGAAATTAAATCTCGGTTAATACCGCAATAGAGACTCCAAATTGCTATGTTATGAATGCAGATATAGCTTACGAAAGGTACCCACACTCGGATTCTAAATACAGAGTGTTCAAACTGAGTAACAAAGTGACATATTTTCGAATGCAGAAAACTCAATTTCTTAAATAGAACATCCTGTATTTTAATTCGAATTGGGAGGTAAACATCATCCCTATCATTTTGTATTAGCACTCCCTATATCACTTTAATATTTTGAGATGAAGAACTTTTTGTAGAACAATCTAAGTAGCTTTAGGTTTAAATGTTCGTAGATGGCTCTGAAGGGATTTTATGTCAATTCATTGTCTAACCATAAGTGTGTGGTTGGTATGTGTGTATGCATCGTAATTACATTTTTAACAATCAATATAATAGATATTAATGACATTGTATCATACCATGCATTTGATGCTATAATATGTTTGGAAAAATAAAATGACGGATAAAATGGAAGAAAATTGAAATATAGGAAAATCGTCAATTTATTTTTAAAAATTGTAAACTTATTGGATATTATAAAAGGGAAATAGGAAAATAGACAAGGAAAACGCAATAACGAAAAAGAGACAAGGAAAGGGAATAGAATTGATTACAGTTCTATTTTTGCTTTCAGAAAGAAGTCTTATCTACAAAAGTTTTCTATAATTAATGCCGCATAACCTAAAAATATATTTGATACAGCTGTTTCCCGAACACTGGCTCTCTGATTAAAGCTCTATTTTGGTTTTTACGAAAAGTCTTTTCCGCAAAGTTTTATAGAATTTAATGCTGTGTAACCTAAACTTATTTTAAAATATACCGTGTTGGGGAAACTGGTTTTTTCATTATAGCCTATTTTACTTTTAGGAAAAAATTTTTTATAAAAGTGTACAGAATTAATGCTGCATAAGTTAACAATATTTTCACTACACAGGGTGTTCACGAAGATTGAGTCTTTGATTATAGCTTTATTTTTGCTTAAGAAAAAAACCTTTTCAAAAAGTGTTATAGAATTGAATGCTGCGTAAACTAAACATATTTTTAATATTCGGATGTTCAGGAAGATTGGTTTTTCATTATAGCTTATTTTGCTTTTAGGAACAAATCTTTTCTACAAAAGTGTTATAGAATTGAATGCTGCATAAGTTATAGAATTGAATGCTGCATAAGTTAACAATATTTTCCACTACACAGGGTGTTCACGAAGATTGAGTCTTTGATTATAGCTTTATTTTTGCTTTAAGAAAAAAAACCTTTCCAAAAAAGTGTTATAGAATTGAATGTTGCGTAACCTAAACATATTTTTAATATACCGGATGTTCAGGAAGATTGAGTTTTTTCATCATAGCTCTATTTTTGCGTTTAGGAATTTTTTTTTCTTCAGGGATGTTATAGAATTGGATGCTGCATAAGTTAAAAATATTTTCAAAAATATCGGGTGTTCAGGAAGATTGGATTTTTTCATTATAGCTCTATTTTTGCGTTTAGGAAATTTTTTTTCTTCAGGGATGTTATAGAATTGGATGCTGCATAAGTTGAAAATATTTTCAAAAATACCGGGTGTTCAGGAAGATTGGATTTTTTGCATTATAGCTCTATTTTTGCGTGTAGGAAATTTTTTTTTCAGGATGTTATAGAATTGGATGCTGCATAAGGTTAAAAATATTTCAAAAATATCGGGTGTTCAGGAAGATTGGATTTTTTCATTATAGCTCTATTTTTGCGTTTAGAAATTTTTTTCTTCAGATGTTATGGAATTGGATGCTGCATAAGTTAAAAATATTTTCAAAAATACCGGGTGTTCAGGAAGATTGGATTTTTTTCATTATAGCTGTATTTTTGCGTGTAGGAAATTTTTTTTCTTCAAGAGTGTTATAGAATTGAATGCTGCATAAGTTAAAAATATTTTCAAATATACCGGGTGTTCAGGAAGATTGGATTTTTTTATTATAGCTCTATTTTTGCGTTTAGGAATTTTTTTCTTCAGGGATGCTATAGAATTGGATGCTGCATAAGCTAAAAATATTTTCAAAAATATCGGGTGTTCAGGAAGATTGGATTATTTTCATTATAGCTCTATTTTTGCGTTTAGGAAATTTTTTTTCTTCAGGTATGTTATAGAATTGGATGCTGCATAAGTTAGAAATATTTTCAAAAATACCGGGTATTCAGGAAGATTGGATTTTTTCATTATAGCTCTATTTTTACGTTTAGAATTTTTTTTTCTTTAGGGATGTTATAGAATTGTATGCCGCATAAGTTAAAATATTTTCAAAAATACCGGGTGTTCAGGAAGATTGGATTTTTTTCATTATAGCTCTATTTTTGCGTGTAGGAAATTTTTTTTCTTCAGGGATGTTATAGAATTGGATGCTGCATAAGTTAAAAATATTTTCAAAAATACCGGGTGTTCAGGAAGATTGGATTTTTTTTCATTATAGCTCTATTTTTGCGTTTAGGAAATTTTTTTTCTTCAGGGATGTTATAGAATTGGATCCTGCATAAGTTAAAAATATTTTCAAAAATACCGGGTGTTCAGGAAGATTGGATTTTTTTCATTATAGTTTTATTTTTGCGTTTAGGAAATTTTTTTCTTCAGGGATGTTATAGAATTGAATGCTGCATAAGTTAGAAATATTTTCAAAAATACCGGGTGTTCAGGAAGATTGGATTTTTTTCATTATAGCTCTATTTTTGCGTGTAGGAATTTTTTTTTCTTCAAGAGTGTTATAGAATTGGATGCTGCATAAGTTAAAAATATTTTAAAATATACGCGGTGTCAGGAAGATTGGATTTTTTCATTATAGCTCTATTTTGCGTTTAGGATTTTTTTCTTCAAGGATGTTATAGAATTGATGCTGCATAAGTTAAGAATATTTAAAAATACCGGGTGTTCAGGAAGATTATATTTTTCATTATAGCTCTATTTTGCGTTTAGGAATTTTTTTTTCTCAGGATGTTATAGAATTGATGCTGCATAAGTAAAAATATTTTCAAAAATACGGTTTCAGGAAGATTGGATTTTTTTCATTATACTCTATTTTTGCATTAGGAAATTTTTTCTTCAGGGATGTTATAGAATTGATGCTGCATAAGTTAAAAATATTTTCAAAAATACCGGGTATTCAGAAAATTGGATTTTTTCATTATAGCTCTATTTTTGCGTTTAGGAAATTTTTTCTTCAGGATGTTTAGAATTGGATGCTGCATAAGTTAAAAATATTTTCAAATATACCGATGTTCGGGAAGACTGGGTTTTCATTACAGCTCTATTTTTGCGTTGGGAACAAATCTGTTCACAAAAGTTTACAGAATGAATGTTGCAACCCTAAACATATCTTCGACTTACAGGGTGTTCCAAAAGTAAAAACAAAAGAAAACTATACTTGAAACGTATTGCACATTGTAAAAGTGGCAACTTCTCTCGAATGGGACGACTTCAAGAAACCACCTTCCTCAAGTAACCACCTTCCTCAAGTACCACCTTCTTCACTGACTAGAAGCGCAGCTTCTAGTTATAATATACTAAAAGGTGATAGCTCTGTTTTTTTCTACTCTTTGTCGCACACCATAGGCGTCGCCCTATTCGGTGCGTGTAAATCGGACGTGAAAAAGTTTGGCGGACTAACCGTGCACGGAGAAACGGATTAAAAGGGAAATAATAGATGGGTAAAGGGGTAGCGGGGATGGCACGGGAATAGGCGTATGGAAATTAATAGTTAAAAATAGGTCGAGGGGAGAAAATTCGCGGAAATGTAAATCGCATGGGTGCGGTTAGGCGAACGTCTCTGAAGACGAGAAATGTCACTTGGCGAATTCGACGATTTGGCATTGTCAAAGTTGGGCATTTTGGTGCGATCGCCACAAGGCAGAGAAGTATTTGAGAGTGGGTTAATGTGGAAATGCCTTCACGCCATGTTTCCTCTTACCGATTGAACCTAAAATGGGGTCGAGACGCGTTATTTTTCTCAAAAAGAGCCGATTATATAGGTGTGTTTTCCGGCGATGAGTTTGGAATTATGCGGTTCGTGGGATGTCAGATGCGCTGTCACGCGTGAAATGTCGCGACTTCGGGAGACGATTTTGAACGTAAAAGGGGGTACAAGGACACGTAATGAGTCGAAACGTGATCAGAAGATGTTAAGAGGCTGAATGATTCGCAAGCATATGGAAAAAATGTGGAAAATTGTCATTTGGTGAAGTACTGATTTGCTCTAACCTACTTATTATTGGGTGATAATAATAGCGATTCGAGGTAATATAACGTTAATTAGAAGGTAGAAAAGGTTTGTAATACAGCTCAATATGTTTGTGATTATGATTGTGCAATTTTAGCGAAATTATTGAGCCAGATCAAGTAAGATGCCAAACCAAAAGCGCACATTTGTCGCGCTAATAGCGGCTCAGAAACCTAACGTGGTCGAAATTATTTTTGAAACGGCTTCCTGTATCCTTCGTTTAACAGTTTAACCCTAAAATGAGTGGAAACGCGAAATTTCTCTCAATATGAGTCAATTTATCGCGTCTCATCATATCTGGCCGAAAATCGTTAATTTGCCAGTGACGCCCAATTTGTGGCATCATACCGCTCAAAAACCGTATCCAGTATGAAATTATTGTCGGAACCGCTTCTTTCATGTTTCATCTTACAATTCGAACCCTAAAATAGGGCAGGAACGCGAAATTTCTTTCAAAATTAAACGATTAAAATAGATATGTTTGCAGGGGAACACCTGTCAAATTTGACAGAAGTCGTTGAAGTACGTTCGGCAAATGGCCGCTAAAACCACATAATTCAGTGCGACGTGTTTTTTGGTAAAGATGTACTCCAAGCAAGTGTAAGAAGTCGAAATGTGATTTGAGAAACGTTATGCATATACAGCTGAAGGTTGAAAGGAAGATGCCGACATAATTCGCGAAAAATTTAGTTTCAGATAGAGCTGATCGTCTAACCTAACATGCCGATTTGGAACAATTTAGGTAGCTTTATTTTCATTTACGGTTAGTTCGTCGATTAAAAGGTGAAATAACTTTCGTAATACGCGCTCAAGTATGTTTGTGAAAGTGATTATTCAGTTTTTAGATAGATTATTGAATAAATTTCAAGAGAAATGTCAAATTATGGGACGCTCATATTCTCAAATTATCGCGATGATTTCGAAGAAAAAGCGCGTAGATAATGCGGAAAGATATAAAATGACTGGATATAGGTGATGAGCTTTGCGATAATGAAAATTACGCGTAGGTACCCAAAATATTGCGAAATACTTGCGGTAAAGGCAGCGTCTTTTTGCCGATACGGCATTACCGACAATAACGAAAAGGGCAAGTAATGGTGTTTTCGCGATGTTTATTAATTACATAAAGAACAGTAGATATCTTATAGTCTTACACACACGTAACATAGCTAAAATATCTAAAATAGTGTAAAATAAATTGAACTGTCAGTCATTGCCATGCTTTAATTTTTATTTATATACAAAAAGTATAGATGCATTTAGCTCAGCGGGTTCCGTGTACGACAAACGCACTTCGTCGACAGACGGTGCCGGGTTCGAATCGCGGACGTGGCAAGTTTTTTTTTAATCGTACCTTTTTTTATAATTGTGCTTTACGGTTGCAAGACATGATTATTTATTATTGAAGCCAATAAATATACAAAAAAACATTTATTTTATGTATATTGATGTCCAGAATATTTTGGTGCGCCACACAATGGTGCCAAATGTCGAAAAAATGCGTCCAAAAAATACAAAAGCATGAATTATTTTCTAACAAATGTTTGAAGGGTTTTGTGGTTGCTGAATTCCATTCTGACAATATGTTTAAGCAAAATAAAATGGCCGATTGAATATAGGAGAGAAAATTTTGAAATATACGAGACATTTTGCAACAAATATTCGTACGCAAGCGTTTTTGGGGTCGCTAAATTTGATTCTGATATTAATTTTTGGAAAGATAAAATGGCGGACGCAATGTGGGGGAGAGAATTTTGAAATATAGAAGCGCAATTTTTTTTTAAAGTTCGTGACTTATGCGATTTTTTTGAACCACTATTTGCGAATATAGAATCAAAAACAAGATGGCGCGACTAAAATGGAGGAATATTATTTTTAAAAATAATATTTTGCAACAGACATTTGTGGGTGCTTGGATCGTTGCATTTGATGCTGATAATATTGTTTGGAAGTAAGGGGAAAAAAAAATAGAAACGATATCGCGAGAATTTTTTTTTATAAAACAATAAGATTGCTGCCAACTAATACTTCATTAATACCGATATCAAACAAATTAAATTCACAATTAAATCAAATTAAAATAAAACGTTCATTAAAAAAAAAAAACAATTTCCAATTATGTATATAATTTACTTTCTATACAATTACGTTAATATATTTATTAGATTCTCATATAATTTGAAATAGATTCAACAATCCTTTAAAATTAAATACCATCTTTTAATTTTCATACAATCGCATTAATCATATATTATATACATGGCATTCCACGTAAGTGGTTCATTAAAAGTTTATGATGTTCATATTTACTTATATTGAGATTTTGGCACCATCATCTGTTCGATTGGAACTATAAATGTAAAATGCTTTAACCAAAATATCACTTCGGTTGACCGGAAATGGACGTCAACTTTGTTATTTTAAATAGAATGATATAATTTCTTTACATTTTGGATTCTACGGTCATAAATATGACAGTCTTCCTTAGCTATTCCTATAGCTACATGTTGCCGTTTTGAGTTATTTAAGTTTTTCATTTTTTTTAAGTCATAATCATTGCATCATTGAGAAATTAATATCTCGGTTAATACCGCAAATAGAGACTCCAAATTTGCTATGTTATGAATGCAGATATAGCTCTACGAAATGGTACGCACACTTCGCATTCTAATATACAGAGTGTTCAAAACTGAGTAACAAAGTGACATATTTTCGAATGCAGAAAACTCAATTTTCTTAAATAGAACACCCTGTATTTTAATTCGAAATTGGGAGGTAAACATCATCCCCTATCATTTTGTATTAGCACTCCCTATATCTATCTTTAGTAGATTTGAGAATATGAAGAACTTTTTGTAGAACAATCTAAGTAGCTTTAGTTTAAATGTTCGTAGATGGCTCTGAATGGGATTTATGTCAAATTCATGTCTAACCATAAGTGTGTGTGTGTGTGTGTGTGTACGCCATCGTAATTACATTTTTGAACAATGCAATATAAATAGATATTAATGACATTGTATCATACATTGCATTTGATGCTGATAATATTGTTTGGAAAAATAAAAGACGGATAAATGGAGGAAAATTGAAATATAGGAAAATCGTCAATATTTTTTAAAATTGTAACTTATTGGATATTATAAAAGGAAATAGGGAAATAGACAAGGAAAGCGCAATAACGAAAAAGAGAATAGGGAAAGGGGATAGAATTTGATTACAGTTCTTTTTTTGCTTTCAGGAAGAAGTCTATCTACAAAAGTTTTCTATATTAATGCGCATAACCTAAAAATATATTTGAGTACACAATATTTTCCATACACAGGGTGTTCACGAAGATTGAGTCTTTGATTATAGCTTTATTTTTGCTTTAAGAAAAAAATTTTTCTACAAAAGTGTTATAGAATTGAACGTTGCGTAACCTAAACATATTTCAAATATACCGGATGATCAGGAAGATTGGTTTTTCGTTATAGCTCTATTTGTTTTTAGGAACAAATCTTTTCTACAAAAATTGTACAGAATTGAATGCTGCATAACCTAAAAATATTTCAATTGCACCGGGTGTTCAGGAAGACTGAGTTTTTCGTTATAGCTCTATTTTTGCGTTTAGGAAGAAATCTTTTCTACAAGAGTGTTATAGAATTGAATGCTGCATAACCTAAAATATTTTCAATATACCGGGTGTTCAGGAAGACTAGTTTCTTCATTATAGCTTTATTTTTGCGTTTAAGAAGAATCTTTTCTACAAGAGTGTTATAGAATTGGATGCTGCATAAGCTAAAAATATTTTCAAATACCACCGTGTTCAGGAAGACTAGGTGTTTTCACTATAGCTTTATTTTTGCGTTTATGAAGAAATCTTTTCTACAAGAGTGTTATAGAATTGGATGCTGCATAAGCTAAAAATATTTTCAAATATACAGAGTGTTCGCGAAGACTGAGCCTTTGATTATAGCTTTATCTTTGCCTTTAGGAAAAAATCTTTTCTACAAAAGTTGTACAGAATTCAATGCCGCATAACCTAAACATATTTTCGACCATACAGGGTGTTCCAAAAGTAAAAACAAAAGAAAACTACTTAAAACGTATTGCACATTATAAAAGATGATTCTCAAGTGAATGGGGACCGACTTCAAGAAACCACCTTCCTCAAGTACCACCTTCCTCGACTCCTAGATGCGCCAGCATCTAGTTTATTAAATAAAACCTTATACCACAATAGTAAGACGATTCGATTAGCACAAAACGTTAGACAGAGTAAGTATATGGTATGTATGCAACAAAACACTAATGTATAATGCTCTTCAATTTTACCTATGGTGGAAGAAAATTACTACATTATAGCTTCTGGTACAAATCGAACAGACTTACGCGAATTCTGAATCGGGATACATTTTATGATTATCTATGACTAGTAGTTTTTAATGGTGAAATTCTGAGAAAATAAGCTAATTTATAAATCTATAACGTCCAGAAAATCTTTAAAATGAATTGTAATAGATTTATAGAAATAGCTATTCTATATGCAGATTTCTGTACAGAATCTACTTATATGCATCGATATTCATGTAGATTCAAAAGTTACAGAATTTGGCAGTACAATCACGTGCAACTATTATAATGTCATTTGTTTATTTTATTTAAACGTAATTTGAAACTAAAATATTCCAGCAACAAAGTAGCTTCTAACCCGAAAGACAAAACATTAGGTAAGATATATAGTTACATTGAAATGTTTTGTTTTACACCATCAGATACGTGAATTTATTTATTTCATATATCTTGATGTTTACTATGTATGTAAGTTAACTTATAGGACACTATAGATTTGTACAGGATTCCACATAATCTGTATAAACATATTCTGCATAATACAGAAACTTATAGAAACCCGTACACAATAATTATCTGTAGCTATATCTGTAACCACCCGACTTATGGATTTTTTGTAAGATATAGATCTATAAATTTCTGAATTTTCAGCTTCTTGCTGAGCGGTAATTCCGAAAAAACAAACAAGTAAATCTCATTTCTTCCTAAAATTAAGCGAAACTTCATATAGCCTAGAATTTGGAACAACATTATCTTAAAAAGAAAATCTTTTAAACCCAAAAACCGAGATACTTTCTCTTAGCGCAATTTCATATTTCTAACAGTTCCTCGTGTAACAATTAGATTTCGGTATGTTTGATGAGTGCTATTTTTACTTAAAAGAGGTATTTGAGAAAGAAAAATACTAAAAAAATTATTGCAAGTAATATGAAACAGCTTATTAACCTCCATTATTTTTTTACTGTTTGTATGTGTATTAGATTATGGATGCCCAACCTTCTTTGAGTAATGCACAAAAGCAAAGTAACTTTTTTTGTTTCAAAATGTCACATTTCTATCGAAACCAACCTCAATGAGATGAAGCAGACATTCTCTCGTTAAACGATGACAATAGCAGTGAGAGAAATACATAATTAGTAGTTATTGGCCCAGTCGCATTGTTCAATTAACTTTTTTTTGCGTCACGAAAGAGAAACACATTTACTTGATGCACTTAAAGTAATTACCCGCTTATTAATAGAATTCTGGGTGATGTCTGTGTTGGGGAAAATGTTGGCGCCGGTCTCGACCGGCGAGTCCGCATTGAACCTTGACGGCGACGCGAAGATGACGCCTCGGGGTGACGCCACTGGCGCGAGACGCGCTCGGCAAATATTCTGGCGATGACGTGGCACGGTGCCCTATAAAGTTGTTACGGACTCCGTTGAGATATCGCTACAGATTCATTGCGGTCCCGATGTACACTTTCGGTAGTTAACGGCTAAACGGTTAAAGGTCATATTTAAAACATCTACATTTAATGATATACCATATGGAGTGAAATGATGTGAATTTACATAGGCCTTGAATCAAAATTTTAACTGTGTGACTTTTATCTAGTGTGGTATTAGGGAAGTGCAACAAGTAAGCATTCAAATGAATTCTTCTAACAAATACTCTTTTATAATAGAGGTTCCAAATATAGGAACTTGAAGTAGTAAATTTCCAATATATTTTTATCACACAACTACTTGCGCTTATACACGAAGGAAAGAAATTTGTTAAACCAACAAAATATATTTAAATTAATATGAAATACTTCCTAATTCTTTATTCACTTTTACTAAATGGGGCCATCTATCAGACAGCTTTCACGTAATAGATACACGTCCGTGGTACTAAGCATAATAACCCCTAGTGTATCAATTCTCGCAATGTTTTACCAAGGACATGTAACCAAAAACGGACATTAATCAATTTTTGTTAGCGCGGAACCCCCATCCTTTTTGAGTTCTTCTTAGCCAATAGGAAGTCAAACTCTCTCATGCCCGGTAACATAAAGCGTGTGTAACCAAGTGATTAGTTAATCATTTGTTAGCACTAACAAATTGTTAAGTAAAAGTTGAGTAACATAAACTTAACCATTTGTTAAATGTCGAGTAATTAGTTAACAACTGATTAATGGCTGTTGTAAACTAGGTAACTGTAAATTTACTAAAATTGATAGTTCATTTTGGTTCCGATAGAGAGCCAACTTGAAACTTTGACGTTTTCACCTAGAAATTCAGTAATTGAGGTTTTGCTTCTGGCTTATGTCAAGTTTGTTATAACGATTATCACCAAAACGGATATATGGAATGATTAATCATCGCCCTCCAATGAAGAACTATTCGATATACTAGACAACATATATGATAGACGTCATAGACCACGACTATTTATAGAAGAATCATGAAAATATATGAAAAGAAAGGCAAATAAAACAATGATTTGGTCGTGTTGATTGTTCTTTTTCATAAAGTTGTATAATGTAAATAACTGCTCTTTCATCCTTAACCCAGTAGTACTATGACAACTTCGTTTTTTTTTGTTTAATAGATACTCCATCCGTTTTTTTTTATTGTACTACTCTTTTATAATTTTCAATGATCGCTGACAATGTGTGTTTCTCTTGTACCGTAAAATTTCTGGCTCTTCTCACGGCATCCTGCATTTTCCTACTCATTATGATGCATAGTGTCAAATTTAGTGCTAATATTGTCAGAAATCAAATGTTGAAATTATACCTACCTAGCCTCCATAATTATAAAAATGTAATGTAATAATCACTAAACGTATATATTTTAAACTTACTGCTGTTATCTTATTCTAAATTAATTGATCAGTGATCAAATTAAATTAAAAATAAAAATTCTGTCAAAATGTCAAATAGATTTTCCGTCACATGTTTCGCCATCTATTGATGCAATCATGCACGGCAACTTTCGTTGGACATTCGGCACATTTCGTGTTTTGGTAAATCTTAACAAATGTGTAACTACCGGAATAGCGGTGGTTAAGTTAACAACTGATTTAACAAATGATTATCTCCTAACAACCTTTATGTTACTGATTTTTGCTGTTATCCATTGATTAACTTTGACAAATTGGTAACTATTGTTTATGTTACCGGGCATCAATCTCGACTCCTGTCAAAATTATTCGATAGTTTTCGAGGTTTTTATAACCTATAAACATATATTCAAGCGATTACCAGCTTTCCAGCAAAGGAACATGTCAACCTGACAGGTAGCAAATTTTAAATGAGCGCGCGCAATCGCCATCCTTTTTGAGTTCATTTTAGCCAACAGCAGTTAATAAGCAAACTGCAGGTCACGAATTTCCGGTTTGGTTGAAGTACAAACGATTTAAAAGGAGGAACAAACTGGTACAAACGATGTTCTTTCGAAAAGCGTTGGCCGATTCACGATATCTCAAAAATTAGCGAAATTCCTTCTCCTCGACTTACTATTTTGAAATGTTTTTACTTCCGATTTGGTTGAAATACGATACTCTTTCGACGCTGTTCGTTATTTCTGTTACTTTCTCCCTTAAGGGTTACGTTTATTCAATAAAGTGTAATAGTATTAAATTAATATTTTAGGAGTTGTTGAAACCAATTTACTGTTGTTTATATACAGCCCAGTCCGAGTTATGTCAGCATGCATCAGACCAGTTCATTAATATTGCAGTTATGCCGTACCATCCTATTTCCCTACGTATTTGTGTTGGTTTTAACAAAAAAAGCATACATATAATGTAAGAGATATCTCGATAGTATTACAGAAAAAGCGAACCAATTAATCTGTCAACACTGCCATAATCAATCTGAATTCAGGATTCTGACCGATGTGAAAGAAAGAAAAAGACATCTCTATATAATTTATAGATACGTAATCAGAAAACAGTGAGCATAGATGATAGCTAACAGCTCTACACCTCGCAACATCAGTATGAAGCAAATGCGCTACGCTGGTGAAGGTCATCGAACTCGATCTTAACGTAAACCCATACGAACTTACGAACACACTGCATCGTTCAAAACACCCATACATACGCGGCTAGTACATTCAATACATGCGTGTTCGTACGTAAAACAACGTATAATGTATATAAATGAACGAGCGTATATCGCTTCGTGTTTCGTGTACACACTGTGTTCGTTTTACATTTTGAGAGTGTCTTTATCAAAAGCGACGGACGACAACGACTATTTATAACACTTGCACAATAATTCAAAGACGTGTACTCTCTCGCGAGGAGCGCAGCTCGGTATGTCGGAGGACTCAAAGGTAATTCCCAGTTTAAATGAGGCGTACGCTAAATATACGACCTAAACGCACAAAAATCAGCTGTTGAAAGGAGGTTAAGGTAACCTAACTAGCATATTGATAATGATTTATACCGTTATAATAATTAAGAAAAGATGCGGTATGACTGTCTTCCTGTTAACTCTTTATAGATATTTCTACACTTTAACAAAAAGATTATCGCAAAATAACAAAAAATAATTTAGAATTAAATATCAAGAGACCAGTAGGTATATATCTATCTTTCTCAAAATTAAATGTGAATCTAAGCCCTATAAATTCTTGATATTTATGCAACCGAAAATAGAGTACACTTAAATGTTAATTAATGATAATTGGGGAACAATTCTGAATTACATATCGCTAGGTATTATGTATAGAGTACTTGTAGTTTCGGTTGCATAAGTAATCGAAGGTTTGTAGAGCTTAAGCCGGGTAAGTAACATTTTATAGAATACGGTTGTGTGGGTATTGTTGGTTTTTGTCGTTAATGATGTTAGTAAATAGTTAAATTTCTAATTTAGATTTTTATTTATTAATTTCGCTACAGCAAGAATTGTTAAAACACCTATTTTATGCTAATAATTAACCATATTCCTATATCCCAATAACTCAAAGACACTTGTCATCTATACCGATCGTACACGACGTTCCAAATGTCAAAAAGTGATATCATTTTTGAAAAGCAACATCTTCGGATGTGTCGAAAACAAGTGCATCAAAAGTGACACGACAGTATTGAAATGTGCACTGTCGCAAAGTTAGTGAATCTGAAAAGTACTATAGAAAATTTGACATTTCGACACGACACTGTGAAAAGCAAGTTACTCGATGCTTACAGAATAAGGTCCCAGGACAAATATTAGGTTACATTTCGTTTATTCAGAAAAGGAAGTGATTTAATCCAAACTAATACCACATGCCTAGTAAAATGAAAACAGATTAAAACTATAAAACACAACACAACTGTTTCCACCAGGCAGACATGAGTTCATAAACTTATCGAAACCTTTTGCAAACAAATTAGGGTTTCGTTTTTTTCGACACGTGTTTTTGTTTTGTTTCTGTTTTGTACATTTGGTGGAAACCCGGCTTTAGATTCGCATTCAATTTGAGAAAGATGTTACCTACTTCTATTAGAGCTGTTGCTCAAAACTGGGACACCTGTTTGAATTGTAATAATTACACGTTTTCTATATGCATAAAAAACGCACAGTTTGTTCATGATCGTTTATTTGTATGTTTGTGATTTACTTCAAATGTATTATGTAGAAAAGATCAGTAGTAATAAGATTTATCAAATAACACGTACAATATATTTAATTGTACAAGAAACTTTGAAAATGTAAAGAAAAAATACTATTTTATGATACATTAACAATATACGCTGTTTTTTCCAGATTGAAAAAGGTTAAAATAAATAACCGAAACGTAAAAAATATATTTACGTAAAAAGAAAAACGTGTAATTATTATACCGACCGAAAATACCCAGTAAAAACACCGAGAAAAATATATTGATACGGTCACAGAAAACAGTCCATTTAAATATAAGTTCAACTCAAAAAATCTCTGAAATTGGCTAATACTTGACAATTTTTCTAATTCTTGTCTAACTGAGCAGAGTTAAAACAATTTTATCCAAAAGAAATCCATAGATTTCATAAATATTTTTATTTTAAAATACATTAGTAACATTTGACAATACAATGAAGTACAAATTGTTAAACCTAATAAATATTCCCAATATATGTGAGTATAGGTTTTAAAATCAGAAAACAACGATTAGTAATAAAAAATACAAAAATAAGAACAGGTAAACGTGAAAGTCAATAAATGTAAATAACTAACACTTAATCTAATTATGAGAACACCAAATAAGTAAGGACTTTTAAAATAAACAATAGCAACTAAGGATTAAAACTAAGGCAGATACTTGTTTTACTATTATTTTACTTTAAACAAACATAAAAATAAATGCGCAATTTTGTTTCTTGAATTTCATTTTATGTACGTTAAAGCATTGATTAAGGTAGGTATATTTGTTATTCAGGATTTTACTTAAAGTGAACAATTTTAAAGAACAGTTCTTTAGTTCAATAGTCAATTTTCTATATTGTTGTATTGTAATTTTAAAAAAATGGCAAATCAGCAGCATGCATTTTTTTTTTACTTTCTGTTTCACACAAATGTTTGACGAGTCCAGTATTTTTGTGACGCTTGTAGTGTTAAGATTATTTGGTCTAACGTTTTTTAGTTCATTGTAGGAAACGAAAAAATTGAATTTTCAGTAAAAGTAAAAGTTTATTAGGTAGTTTAGAAGAAATACATTATTAATTTATTTATTCCTCTCATACAAAGTCTCTTGAATACCAAATGTCGTACAGAAAATCTACTCTTTAGGTTTTGACAATTTTTTTAAGGATCAACTAAATTTCCAGATTTTACTTCGGTTAATCTACTAAAAGCAACAAAAATGGTAATACATACATATGTAAGTTATTTAAAAATTATTTGAAAACATTGTCATTTTTTATATGTTGTGTGCACTCACGTCAAAATCGAATGCTGAGCATTTTTAACTTTTTTGAATATCGTGTCATCTAATATCCAACCTAACTTTTTGCCAATATATTGTATGATTTTTAAATTTGCCGCTTTACTAATGATCACGTGACAAATGTCAAAATAAGTTTTGAAATTCTTAGGTATGCCAAACCTATTCCCTCCAAAGAAAACTTTATGTTTATATATTTTAAAAAAACCATGTCGCTACATTTGTGCCGGTAACTGTACAAATATGAAACTGAACATGAAATAACAGTGTATTCTTGTTAAAAAAATACTAATAGAGATAGACAAGTAAATGAGGCACCTAATAAAATAGAATTTATGACAAAAAACTTTTTGTTAACATTTGGGTTTGGGTACACTCATAAATCGACTTAAATGATTTTAATAATATTGTTAATTTCATTGAGAATCTGTAACCATAGGACTTCAGCCATGTCACTATTTACAATTAATTTTACTTCTGCACATAAAATCATCGGTTGTTGTGTGAAGACCAACTTGCTTTATATATTATGTAACATTGTGTACATTTCAAAAAGCGAATATCGAATAAAGAATAGGTATCTCTGTATCGGAACTGATAAAATTCCAAACCAAAGGAGATAGTAAATTCAAGTCATTGGCACCAATTTGACTATACACTTTTTATCATGGAATAATAATACCTACTTGTAAACCGGTGATACACATTTATAGAAATAATGTTGAATATTATAGAAAATGACTTTAGAAAACGAAATATTTTACTTTAAAAACTGATTAAAAAGGAGGACACTAATGTGCAACAGATTCTTTTTAATTTCCCAATTCTCCTAATTTTTGAACTTACTAAAAATACAGTTTTGCATAATTTAAAAGCATCTTACCTGTTGTGGGCTTACTGTACCAAGTATCTGAATTTTCGTCTTGTAAAATCGCCTTATTTATGAAAATATTTCCTCCTTCCGCCATCGCCACCGAATACAGGATGAAATTTATAAACAAAGTTAGCACAAACATATCGTAACTTGACACTGGCACAAAATTTCGTCGAAAAAAATGTCTTTTCTTTTCTGAGTTTCTTCTTGTTTATATATTCGTTTTCAATATAGTAGTTTACGTTGGAACTTATTGTTATTGTTAGGATAAATAACTCTAATATAAAATAAAATTAATATTTAATTTTAAGTCTCGTAAAACTACATTACATGTGCGTACCGCAGATCTCGAATATCGATCAACAACATAACCTACTGCAACGGAGCTTCGATACGAACTGAAGTCGTCTCAAGTGGCACGGCGCACGGCTCGAACGCTGTCTGTTTATCGTTCTAAGAGATTTCCCCACGCGCTTTGTTTTAATCTGGCGTTCGGTGTATCCTCTACCCCCTGGAGCGGCTCGTCCGCAATTGAGCCGCTTCTTCGAAGGACTCCTACCAAACTGTCCTCGTCCTAAAAGCATTCTTTTTCATTCCGACAGACTACGATAATTGTCGACCCTTCAATTTTCTTATCGTTTCTCTTTTAAAACCGAAAAAGCTTTCGAGGTTGGTTTGAGATAACGGTAGACTTTAATGTCGTGGCGCCTAATGGCCTAATAGATACTAATAAAACCCTATTTCTAAAGAATAAATGAAATCGTACCTAAGAAAGTAAAATATAATATAGTATTGTCTACAATAAGACAAAGTATCATACCACGCTTATATTACTTAATTTACATTTTTTTTGTGAAAATTGTTGAAAAAATGTTTCATAAAAGCGAGACGTTAAAAGATATAACTTTTTAAATGGGATAGGCTATTTGTTTTCATACGTTTGGATTCCCCCAATAACTACACTGATTTCAACAAATATACCAACTTGATGAATTTTAAATTAATTTTTCTTCGTTTTTTTTTTAATGCGATAACCTGTATCTAATAGTGGCTTCGGCTTATGGCACGACACATGCACTGGGACACAGTGATTATAGTTTTAAAATTTCCTTTCTTGTGTACACTATGTAAAAAATTAAATGCGAAGGGAGCGGCCGTTTTAGGTAGGTACCGATCTAACAAAGTCATAGTTATGATCCGTAATGCACAATTCTTCTAAAACCTAATTTCCATTAAATTTTTAATTCATTGTGTACTTAAGACGTTATAAACATTAATGTTGGAATAATTTTCTCTGTGTTTGAAACCGCCCCAGGATGGGTTTTAAAGGTATGTATATTTGGAGATAGTATAGATAGATAGTAACAGCTGCCAAAACTTGACGTATTGAGAAATGAAAGTGACATTAGCATCTATATTATAGTATTTGCAGTTATTGTGCGTAAATACAACGAATAAAAAGAAAAAAGATTTACATGGATGCATTTAAATAACAATAATTATTCAGAAGAACCAAATGTCGTCCACGTATGTCAAAGATGTAACAGAAAAACATTCGCGTCAGTTTATATACGAAAAGTGGTAACATATTTTTGTTTGTTAAGGATTATACAGGTTCAGAAAGACCACATTTCAAAATTATTTTGAAGTATACAGGGTAACTCAGAGAAAAATTACACACAAAAGTAGTGAAAAATTAAATGTAAATAGTACAGACTAAATAAAGGCAAGTTGGTGTTCGGTTTCTTATACCTAACTCAACTCGTTTACGAGATAATTAACTATTCTTCAAAATGTAGACCAAAATTTAAGAGGCGCGCCTCTTCCTTTATATCTTTAAACCAGATATTTTGAACTATATTTATTTTTTTAACTAAAGCATTACATATGATAATAAAATAAAAGTAACGCAAAAAATTATACAGTGTGAACAAAAACATACTTTTAATTTTCGCTATCTTTAAAGGCAAGTAGCTTTCTTATTTTAAATGGAACATCCTGTATTTACTGCCTTATTTAGGTTCTAATTTTAACGGTCGTTAAGATTGTATTAATGCTTGCTATACCTATCTCTTACAGTTTTTTAGTAATTTAGAATTTTCTTTTTCAAATATTAATTCCTATCCAAGTCATTTGACAGTAACAGAACTTGTCAGTTACGCATCATTGTTGTTCGTGATTATTTAAAAAGCATTTTAATTATTTATAATGAGAAATTACTCTCAAGCAGAAAGGACTGATATGATTTTAATAATTGGAGAGTGTGAAGAAAATTGTTTGCTAGCATCAAGAATTTATGCGCGAAAATATCCTAACAGATGCCGTCCCGATAAGCGTTCTTTAGAAAATTTGCTGCAAGTATTCCGAAGTACAGGAAGTGTGTGTTGTAAGAAAGCAGAACGACAAAAGCGATTACCGAAAATGAAGGAAATAATATTTTAGTTATCGGATCTCTTGCTGAAAATCCGCATACAAGTCAGCGAAAAATAAATGAAACTACATGGATAAGCAGAGGGAGCATCAGAAGAATTATAAAGATGAACAAATTTTACCCATATCACATACACTGTTGAAAATATTACGGTGTTGGCGTTAATTTTGCGCTAGTCAAATATTTTAGTGTTGATTTTTACAAACTTTGCCAGACGAATTGACTACATGTGTTTAGTAGAACAGAAATTACTAGAATTTGGTGTGAATTCTTTGTTCAGATATGAGGATTTACTATTTTCTCTAGACATTCAGAAGCATCAACCAATCAGAATTTTGCCCTCGGATAGAAATATAGAAACCCCACCTAATCTAATACAGTGTTGCATTATACGCACCACCTGCATTGCACGTGTATCTGTTTTCGAGTTTGTTTCTGCGTATTAACATATCCAAACAAACCACCAAGTGTGACTGACCTGCAAAGTGTAACCTTGTGTTATTAAATGTTAATTCCAGTGGGCATAAAAAATTTCAACATCTTAAAGATGTATTGGGAACAACTATTTACGTAATTAGTTCAGATTTGAATCAAATAGCATAAACATTCACTTAATTTTATAATGGTTCTCAAAAATAATTTTAAAATTAGTACGTTTAGTTGAAACCAAAACTTTTGAATGAATGGTTCTGTATATTTATAATTGAGAAAACGTCTTAAAGAGAGACTATTATAGCACTAAGAAATAGGAGTTGTATATTAAAAAGACGTTGTGTTTAGAAAACGGTGTTAAATCATCCAATAGATCGCATTCATTTAGTTAAACAGCTAGTAAATTTGTCTAGTCGTGACTAGAAGTATATCATAATTTCACGTGTTAGTTGGACAAAATAACCCCTTAGCAATAGACAATACTTGACTATCTTTGTTCGTCAAATTTAAACTTCTATAGTTCTCGACAAAATAACACGAAAACAGTGTGGACCTCTCCTGACTATTAAATTAGTCAAAAAAGTGTTAAAATTTTCAACAGTGTACAATTGCGTCAAGAACTTTTGGAAGTAGATTATGATCGGCGGCTTGAATTTCTAGAAAAGTTAGAGATGACGAAAATTTTCTCGATTATGTGTTATTTCGGATGAGTCAACTTTTCATAACAGCGGATTAATTATTAGACATAATTTTCATTATAACAGTGACGAGAATCCCAATTTCTTTAGAACCCTAAATCGTCAACATCGATGGTCTGTTAATGTGTGGGGCGGAATAGTTGGAAAGCATGTGATAGGGCCATATTTTTTTGATTGTCACTTGAATGGTGCCATGTTTCTACAATTTATAAAATATAACTTAGCAATACTTTTGGAAAATATACCTATTAATATTCAAAACCGGTTGCAATTAGACGGTGCTCCTGTGCACTTTCAAATAAGCATTCGAGGGGAACTGGATAGGCAGCATCCCAACAGGTGGATAAGCCGCGGAGGTCCACAGAATTGGCCAGCAAGATCTCCAGATCTAACGAGCCCAGATTTTTTTATGGGGATATATTAAAAATATTGTTCATAACATACCACCAACCACACCCGACAATATAAAAGAGCGAATAAGAATGGCGTTTGGGATCTATAACACCAAATGTTTAGAGTAATATTAAAGACTCATTTCAAGAAAGAGTACGCCTCTGAATTGAAAACGATGGCCATCATTTTGAACACTTTTTAAAACATTAGCAGTTTTTAACATATCAGTTTATCCATTTTAATATAGTACATTTCTAAAGTTTACTTAGTTATGACTTTTAGTTAGTATGTAGGAAAAGCCAGTTGAAGAGTTAGGCTGATAATTATCGTCTATCTATGTTGAATAGTAACAGCAGTTTTGTTTTTAAATTATAAATTATATATATATATATATAAATTATAAATTACTAAGAAACTATAACAGATAGATATAGGGAAGCATTAATACAATCTTAAAGACCGTTAAAATTAGAATCTAAATAAGGTAATAAATGCAGGGTGTTCTATTTAAAATAAGAAAGTTATTTCCCTTTAAAGATGGCGAAAATTAAAAGTATGTTTTTGTTCACCCTGTATAATTTTTTGCATTACTTTTATTTTATTATCAAGTCTAATGCTTTAGTTAAAAAGTAAATACAGTTTAAAATATCTAGCTTAAATATGCATGACAGGCATGCCTCTTCAATTTTGGTCCACACTGTAAAAAATTACAGTAATTTTGCGATGATAAATTAGGAATATTACATGTAATAACGTTGTGAATTTACCACAATAAATCATGTAAATTTTGTTTTACATGTTTTTTTCTAGGATATTTAACATGGAAAAAAGATTTCGGTAAAATGTATAGCTTTTTCATGTAAGTTTAAGATGTAATAAAAATTCGAAAGGAAAATACAGGAAAAAACATGTACAATTTTATGTTTACTATCAAAATTTACTTAAAAGTGTAAAATTGACAATTTTTTTGGGTATTTAAATTTCGGTAAAAATTTGAGGATCTTTTATATTTATTTTTACTTGAATACGCCGCAATGTGATTGGTTATTACCCAGTGAACCAAATTCAAATTTCCCGCAATTATTTTTAGTAACTTCAACATTGAAGCATGAAATTACCTACGATTTTGTATTAGATTAATAATTATTTGAATACCTTTAAGTTGAAGTTACTGATTATAATTGCGGGAAATTTGAATTTGGTTTACTGGGTAGGTTATTTAACTGTACGCGTTCGGTTAATATACAGTTCATATAAATATTACATACGAATTTTACAGTACAATCTTTGAAAAATACATCAGCATGTGAAATTCACTAGATGGTAGAAATTTTACCTTATGAAGCAAATTTACCGGTAAAATTGTAGGCAACTTTTTTTACAGTGTATATTTTGAAGGATAGTTAATTATCTCGTAAACTAGTTGAGTTAGGCATAAAAAACCTAACACCAACTTGGCTTTATTTAGTCTGCACTATCAAAATATGTCATAATATTCAGGGTGTTCCATTTAATTTTTCACAACTTTGGTGTGTAACTTTTCTTTGAGTCATCCTATATAGTTCAAAATAATTTTGAAATTTGTTGCTTCTGAACCTGTATAACACTTAACAAAAAAAAATTAAAATATGTTACCATTTTTCGTATATAAACCGATGCGAATGTGATGGCCCAGCCTGTATATACTTTAGATATACTTTAATAAGCAGTATTGAATAATTACAAATGTTTTATTTACTGATAATGAATAATTATATGTAATTCAACAATTTGTATATTATTTATCTAGAGATTGGAAGGTAAACGTGAAATCTATCAGTTGTGTGAATATTTCAAATTTTATCGTGTCGCACACGAAATAAAAAATACATGTGTATAATTTCAGATAATATTCGATTTTGAAAATTACTTCAGAAAATGTAACCTTAATAAAAATATACAAGCAAAGTTCATTTGCACGGTTAAATATATCTAACAAATGTGAATAAAAATACATTAGGTATAATTTATATACAAAAAGCACTATAAATTAATATTATAAACGTAAACAGCCAATAAAGGGGGCAAAAACAACAAAAATGGGAAAGAACATTTAATATTTGGTCCATTCAGGCCCATTATAGATCGCCAGCATGTATATAAAGCATTTGTACTTATTCAATACTGCTTGGTAAAGTAAATCCAAATCCATTCTAGAAAAACGGCGCTACCATTGCTGCAAACCGTTCTTGTTACAGAACATTTTTTTCACTCATTTTCCTATTATATCTTTGCTATCGTGAGCGACGTTTTGCTTCTTTTGAATAATTAATGTTATTTGAACGGATACATGTGAATTTTATTAGTTATATTTCTGCACAGTAAACTGCAAATACCATAAAATAAATACTTACTAATGACACTTTCGTTTCACAATATGTCAAGTTTTGACAGTTGGCGGTTTCAAACACGGAGAGAATTATTCGAACACTGATACTTAATAACGTCTTAGTTTCGACAATAAAATGCACGGTTTTAAATATTTATAAATATGGTTCAAGGGTATTCGTCAGCAAAACAGGCCTTAAGTGCACAATGAAATAAAAATCCAAATATTAGATATTAGAAGAATTTTGTACTACGGATCACAACTATATGACTTTGTTAGATTAGTTGCCTACCTAAAAGGGCCCCTCATTCGCATTTAATTTTTAACATAGTGTACAGTGACGGCATAAATATTGCAACACATATTTTCAGTCTAAATTTCAAACCACTTACCAAACATTACTTTTATTGACAATTATTATACTTTTTTGTTTGTTTTCGGCATTAAAATGGAAACCATTAGGCCAAAATTGATAACACTACATGTATGCACCGAAGGTATTAAGGGCGCGCAAGAAAGCAATATGGCGGACACGTATATCAATGCAATTTACAGCACAACTTTTCGGTAGCTTTTTGCACAATTGTGACAATGAACAGTAAACCTTGCTTTTGCTGATTGCGTCTTGAAGCATGCATGTATATCTTTAATATGACTATCTCAATTTTTTAATTTGCCCTTGCATTTATCACACTGAGAAAAATGGGCTAAGTAAAGTGTTTACTTGATAAGAAATTATTTACAATAGATAAAGTTTTACTTGGAACTATTGTCATTAATTAATACCTGCAAGTAAACCCAGTTTCCTGAATGCAAGTTGTTATTGTAAATAGTGCTTTTATTAACGGCTATTACATAGCGTACCTGACAAATTTGTGGTAAGTAACGTATTACTTATGACTACTGGTACTGTATCTAACTACAACACATGGTTAGTAGAAGTAACAACAATGCTGATCGCTATTAAACTCATGTATTTTCTTAAATAGGTAACAACTAGCCACGACTATTTTCATTATTAGAGTTTTGCTGCCACCCCGTGATAGTTTTACTATTCCTGATTGGCTAATGCGGCGGAGTAATGAAATAGTTCCCGAGACAGCTACGCGCGCAGGCGCGTGCTAGCGTCAAGTAAGAGTTACGGACGTGGGAAAAGGTCGTCGAAAAAGGGTGGCCAAGGAGTACGGCCATTGTAGGCCAGTTGGAACGCAAATATATTAAAAATACCGGGTGGGTTAACTCAAGGCCCCATCCGTATAAAGAATCCCAGCGAAAGAAGAAGTACCGAGCCTATAAGCAATCGGATGTTTCAAGATTGCAGTTTTAAACCACGTGGTGGGATATTTGAATTCCCCATCATTGTGATGATATCTGCACCCGCTGGTAAAGTTAAAGTGTGGATGCCGTCGCTAGGTGAGTGACAGTCCAAGTGCCACCTGCAGTTAGGGATACCCCGACGAAGTAGCCGTTTTCGAGGCGATCACCGGACATAACCGCCACGTACGCCAACAGAGGATCAACTCGCCGAGACAACGCCCAGTGCAAAGAACCAACAGAAACCGCAAGTTTACCGCCTAGGTATATTATTTCTTTGTTTGTTATTAGTTGTAACTTCAAAGCCATATTTCTCTTTGTCCTTTGTTTAGATTTCAATAATTTCAATAACTAAATAACGTTTCAAGAGGTACCCATTTACCTTATCTTTTATTATTGCTTTGTTCATTTTTTCATTATTAAGGAATATATTTTATGAGTCATTACGTTGTAAATTGTTTTAAAAAAAACTGTTGTTAAAGTGAAACCAATATATTTCATTCATATCAGGTAGTCACTGTGTCCTATAGAAAATAAAACTATTACTAATAATACTGCTTTTTATTTAAATTTATATTAAATATTCACTAAACTTGCTCGTTTCCTGCACTACCCAGAAGTTGAAGAAATTTAAGGTAAGTAAATTGTATATTTATAGCAAACCATTACCTTTTATATACCAGGTATTTAGTGTGAACGTGCATTAATGATACTGTTTCCTTATCACAAGTAATCCAAATAGCTTGCATTAATTGAGGTTAATAATGAAAGTGTGATAGCCATTATAGAATAGTTCACTCAGCAATACATCTACCAGTGGCGGCTCGTGATCGGAAGCGTAGGGTGTTCACAAAATCAAGAACATGCAAATTTTTAACTAAAATCCAATCATTTGTTTCGTACATGTCTCCTCTTAAATTTTCTTGTAAAGTCTCTAAATTTGCCCTTTGTAGTTGCGTCAAATTAAGTTTTGGTTTGGTCTGCCCATACTTTTAACTTGAATTTTTTGTTCATAACTAAACGAATTAAAATTGTCTTTCAAATATCGCTCAGTAAAACTGTTCGCATCCATAGTTCTTATTTATATATTGTTTAGTGTTTACTTACAATACTACTTTGTTTGTTTTGTGTGCATTTCATTATCTTTTTTACGTACTGTATATTTCATTTCATTACTTTTTTTACGTACTATACATATTCCTTTTTCTTTGTCGGCTGCACCAAAGCGCATTAGTTGTCGGCTTTTTGCAGAGGGATTTAAGGGGGCGTACAAACATAAAAAAATCGTTTCTGTCAAATAGGTGCGAAATTAACAAGCTTTTGAAATGTAGATGGCGCAGCCTGTTTCAAAATTGTTTGGGCGAAAAATAATATATACATTCGTATATTTGTGATGTAAACACACGGGATGTATCACGTGGTCAAGTCGAGTGAATCACAAGGTCGGTGCTATTTTTAGTCATTTTGTGTATATGAGAGAGAAATTCTCTTTTTAGAGGGTAGCTAGAGGAAAAAAGTTTTGTTTTAGAGGGAATTATTACATGAAATATTACTATTATTATTATTATTGAATCAATAGAAATTAAAAAAAAACTTTATTTTATTGTTTCTTTTTTGTATTTTGTTTTTTGTATCGGTACACTTATTTCAATTTATTAAAAAAAGTTGATAAATTTGTATTTACCGCCTAAAAAGCAGGAAATTTTCGTGTCGGCGCGACGCCGGGAATTGCCGATGAATGCAAGGCATATGAAGTTCGTATGTCATTTTTGAACATAAACAGATAAACATAACATAAATGAGCGTGAAATGGAATCAGAGTAATTTTTTTTTTTTTAGGGAGAATTGAGAGTGCTCGAGACTTATCTGTGCTTGCCTATTTACTAGATTATTTATTTGTTTTATAGAAAAAGCGCTGTTGTAGGATATATCGATGAGAATACGTGGCAAATGTCCGTGTTGGTTATATTATCTCTGTTACCAAAATGAAATAATTCTAGGAAAAACTTGAAGTGAGCCCAGCCGCTCTGAGGATCGCACTGTTGTGTAAGTCTAATCTAAAAGGCACTTATTGCGAGTACAAACGCATACATTTTTGTCAAAAATAATACATGGAAAGGTGTTAACTATTTCAACAAAATAAGTTAGTTGCAACAATTATTATTATAGCTATTATTGCTAGAAAAGGTCAATCTTTTCGTGATATCGACGTGTTTTGTGCAGTGACATAACCTAAAAATGGCATCTTAAGAAATAAGAAAATCTGCAGTCATTCAAGATCCATATAGCCAATACTGCGGTTCTCAAAAAGGCTGAGCTCATCTCATATTTTTCCCAATTTTATCTAGGATATTTTCCTCTGGAGAAAATACAATAATTTATATCGCGAGGAATATTGTGCAAATGACAATTGCACAATGACTTTTTTAAATTCAATTTAGTACTTTGGAGAGACATGGTTTGTCGTAAGGGTGTAAATAAAATATTAGAGAATTAATTGCTGGAGGAGATGAAACACAGACAGAGGAGATAACTGATAAAAAGGTAGTGGTGGATATATTTGAATGATGGACAAGGCATCATTCGATTATTGATGATCATTAAATAACTCGATTTACTTGCTTGCCCGTAATTAAGTACCTATTCTTGAATTTAGCACTTTCTGTATTATTATTCTTCTGACATGTATAACTATATACACTATTATTTTCTTTACTATAAAATATTTGTATATACGCAGTTTTATTTTTATTGTACAGTACAATTGTAGCTATGAGAAAAATATAATACTTTATAACGAATTACCTTTCAATTGTGAGTGAGTTTTATAAGGAAATAATTTGGACTAACGCAAGGAATACATAACTGGAATGTAACAATTTATCTTTCAGTTTTTTCCATTTTATTTACAGAAATTTTCGGTATTGTTATTAATGAAAATGCAGTTAACGAAGGCTATCAGCAATGGATTCAATCTACATTAACAAAATTATTTTTTTAAAAATTCTGTAGCGCCATCTTCGAGTAAAGTGCTACACTTCTATGATGGGCATGAAATCATAAATTTTATAGGATGGCTCACTGTTTTACAAAATGCGTTTTCCTAAGTTTCTCCCAAATGAGTGAATATTTTTCAATTTTTCTTACACATACATAATATACAAAACGTAAGGATCATAATGACACTCTTCAACCGATTTTTTCTTCTTGGCCGTTATTCAATTACAGATCCTTTTCCTATTTCTTTATTATGATTAATGTGAAATACAGATTTATTTCATAACTTAAGGGTGGGCAAAAAGTGGTGGGGACAATGCATTTTTCATTTCCTCAGTTTCTTGAAAAATGAGAACATTTAATTATGTTTTAAGTTATGAAATAGATCTGTATTTCACACTAATCATAACAAAGAAATAGTAAAAGGATCTGTAATCGAATAACGGCGAAGAAGAAAAAATCGGTTGAAGAGTGTCATTATGATCGTTACATTTGTATATTATGTATGTGTAAGAGAAATTGAAAAAATATTCACTCATTTGGAGAAACTGAGGAAATCGCATTTTGTAAAACAGTGGCCATCCTATAAAATTTATGATTTTATGCCATCATAGGAAGTGTACACTTTATTCGAAGATGGCGCCACAGAATTTTAAGAAAAATAATTTTATTATGTAGATTTAATCCATTGCTGATAGCCTACGTTAACTGCATTTTCATTAATAACAATAATACCGAAAATTCTGTAAATAAAATGAAAAAACTGAAAGATAAATTGTTACATTCCAGTTATGTATTCCCTGCGTTAGTCCAAATTATTCCTTATAAAAATCACTCACAATTGAAAGATAATTCGATATAAAAGTATTTATTTTCTCTTAGCTACAATTGTACTGTACAAATAAAATTAAACTGCGTCTATACAAATATTTTATAGTAAAGAAAGTATAATAATGTAGTTATACATATCAGAAATAATAATACAGAAATTGCTAAATTCAAGAATATTTCATTACGGGCAAGCAATAATCGAGTTATTTAATGATCATCAATCGAATGATGCCTTGTCCATCATTCATTTATGTCCACCACTACCTTTTTATCAGTTATCTCTTCAGTCTATGTGTTCCATCTTCTCAAGCAATTAATTCTCTAATATTTTATTTTCACCCTAACGACAAACCATAATGTCTCTCCAAAATACTAAATTCAATCTAAAAAAGTCAATGTGCAAAATACAGTACAGTTGGAGGCATGTGAGTGCACAATATTCTTCGTGATATGATTTTTTATATCTTCTCTAGAGGAAAACATCTAGCTCAGCCTTTTTGGTGATCGTAGTATTGGCTATATGGATATTGAACGACTGCAGATTCACATGGAATATATATTTTTCTTTGCAGACTACATTTTCTTATTTCTTAAAAGATGCATTTTTAGGTTATGTCACTGCACAAAACACGTCGATAACACAAAAAGATTGACCTTTTCTAGCAATAATAGCTATAATAATAATTGTCGCAACTAACTTATTTTGTTGAAATAATTTAACACCTTTCCATGTATTATTTTTGACAAAAATGTATGCCTTTGTACTCGCAATAAGTGCCTTTTAGATTAGACTTACACAACAGTGCGATCCTCAGAGCGGCTGGGCTCATTTCAAGTTTTTCCTTGAATTATTGAATTTCAGTAACAGAGATAATATAACCAACATGGACATTTGCCACATATTCTCATCAACCTGTAGATTCTCATCAATATATCCTACAACAGTGCTTTTTCTATAAAACAAATAAATAATCTAGTAAATAGGCAAGCACAGATAAGTCTCGAGCACTCTCAATTCTCCTTACAAAAAAAAATATTCTGATTCCATTTCACGCTCGTTTATGTTATGTTTATCTGTTTATGTTCAAAAATGACATACGAACTTCATATGCCTTGCATTTCATCGGCAATTCCCGGCGCCGCGTCGACACGAACATTTTCTGCTTTTAGGCGGCAAATACAAATTTATCAACTTTTTTAATAAATTGAAATAAGTGTACCGATACAAAATAAAATACAAAAGAAACAATAAAAATAAAGTTTTTTTTTTTAATTTCTATTGATTCGAGTAATAATAATAGTAATATTTCATGTATAATTTCCTCTAAAACAAAACTTTTTTCCTCTAGCTACCCTCTAAAAAGGGAATTTCTCTCTCATATACACAAAAATAGCACCCGACCTCGTGAGTCACTCCACTTGACCACGTGATATATCCCATGTGTTTACACAAATATACGAATGTATATATTATTTTTCGCCGAAACAATTTTGAAACAGGCCGCGCCATCTACATTTTAAAAGATTGTTAATCTCGCACCTCTTTGACAGAAATGAAATTTTTTATGTTTGTACGCCCCCTTAAATCATAATTAAATATTCTCATTTTTCGAGAAACTGAGGAAATGAAAAATGCATTGTCCCCACCACTTTTTGCCCACCCTTAACGAGGCGGCGTAGTTTTTAACTGCGGGTGCGCTGTTACCAATTTATTTTTGTTTTTCTAAAAAAATCAATTAATTATTATTTGTATCTTTGAGGGAAATGTGCGTTTTTGGGAACAGTTAAAGATTTACGAGTTTAAGTTTGTGATTTTATGCGCGCGGGTTTAATAAACGTATTGCTGTAGATGAAGTAGCTCAAACGAAAATTTAAATCAGTGTTTTAAATAAAATAGGTAGTTTTTTTAACAAATATATTGCCTAATTCCCTTTTTTTACAAAGTTATATTTAAGTTATTTATAAATTAACACTAAGTATTTAAATTGTTACAACCATAATTATTGTGTTAATTATATCAACTTATCATCTACAATTCTTTGAAAATCTTCTTATACCTAAAACTAAAATATAAAATTAAATTTAATACAGACCTGTATTAAACTCATCTAAACTGCACGACTGTGATTAAACATTGAGCACTGGCTTAATATCAGCAACAAATTAATAGATTAATATATTAAAATTTTTAAATTCCAAGCAAAAGAAAACAACAGATGTGAGCCTCCCCGATATCTATTCACACTGGCTCTCTCGCTCGCACGTACGAAGCAGAGAGCCAGAAAACAAACAAAAGACCTGGAAACAAATCCGTCCAATACGGAAAAATATAGCAATAATGAAATAAATAATATAATGTTATACATAGTCACGAAAATTCTGTTAAAACTTAAAGTATAAAGAAATACACCGTTATCAAAACAACTTTCAAATGAAAATAACATTAAATTAAGAAATTTATTCAGATAATTGTTTTTTTTTTTTAATAAAAAACTACAGCAGTATGTTTTAATAAATTAAAATAATTACGCACCCTTGGTTTCATTATAAAACTGTCACCAACAAACAGTATTAGTTCTTATGGTAGTTACGGCATGTGAACGGTGAATCATTCATAAACAAAACATATATAATATAGTTTATCCGTAAAACACGATATCTGAACGTTGATGTCCATCAATTTATTAACGTGCCTCGAGAACGCAACGCAAGCGAGCACAGGAGCACACTCAATTTGTGCACCGTTCATATGGAATCTGCCGTATCCCTCCCCATCTCCGTTACGTGCTTTATGCGGCTAGGTATTGGATAAAATCATGGCTATGTTTCTCTCAGGAGAGGGGGAAGTCTTTCGTTTAGTGCGGCCACTTCGCACATTGGCGCGTCCATCAGTCCCGCCAAATATTTTTAAATTAAGTTCGGTAAACATCGCAAACACTCGTTCATATTCGTTTTTAGCTCTCGCGTTCGCGCCAAACCAAACATCAAACCCGTTCTGTAAACATATCGTACGTGGTTAGACGTTGTCGGCAAGTGGTTTGTGGTGGAAGAAAGTATATATAATAAACAGTTGTAAGTTATAGGACCGGCATTTCACAACTTTATTATATAAACATATATTACAATCAATTATAGTTGTATGGTACTGTATGATATATGGGTCGAAAGAATTGGGCTTAGCCAACTAGAAACTAGATCTAGAAGCTGCATATAAGAGGTACAGAGTTTGTGACCGGCATTTTAGTGAATTTTGTAGAATACCTGGAAGTACAAAATTAAAATTTGGGAGTCTGCCAACTTTGAATTAACCAGGTAGGGAGTGTTGATTTTGTCATGTATGTTAGACTGTGGACATAATATTGCTTACGAAGTAGTCTGACAATATATGTGCAGTGACGATATGAAATTACATGTGTCTTGGTATCATTTGTTTCAGGGTATCGTGAGGACTCTACAGAGGACAATTCTATTTATTTTTATGGAAGAGAAGTTATAGCCAATATATTATTAACACCGAGCACGATGTTCGCCAAAAAGTTTTTCAGAATGTAATTATTACATAAGTAAACTGATTGTTTTTTCTTCAAATAAAATAGGCTTCAGAAAACACATTTTAACCTATTTACGTCAACATATAGATTTGACTTTTTTCAGTTGTGGGGAACATGATTTACAAACCCTGTTTTTTAAACACACAATGGAATTATTTATTTATCATTGGGTTAAGAGTATTAATAATATCCTTAAAGGAAAATCCACAAATTGTTCTGATAAAATAAATCCGTAGCGTATGAAAAATACTTGAAAATCAAGAAAAAGAAATAACGTAAAACAATTATGTGTTTTATTATTATGCGTAGTTATGCTTGTAAATATATCTTATAAAGGTGTTAGAGTACAGTTTTTGTATTTATACATCATTATTATTTATGTTTTGTAGAATTTGTCTAGTTTCACAATTTATTGTTTTCTATGTACTTTTTTTTTATTTTATATTGTCCATACTTTTATACATATTAATTTAGATGGAGGAAATATAAATTTACTGACTTGTCCATGTTATACTGTTACATTATCAACATATGTTATTAACTAGTTAGGTATATATAATGTTTTCAGTTTACTGTTAATAAATGTATAAATCTGAATACTGCTACCTTTTTATAATCATATAAAAGTACTATTTTATCAAGGGGAGTCAATTATTAACACTCTTCTTGATTAAATAGTGCTTTTTGTTGATTATATATAATTCCATAAATCCTATATATAATATATTTTAAATTTGAAAATACCGCCATTTCAATTTTCGCTTAGGACACTTGCCACTGCGGCGCTGTTTAGAACGACCTACCCCCACCACGAGAGAAACACCTCTATATTATTTTCTCTATGGATAAAATCAACGTAATCCCACCTACTCGGCGCACGTGCTCCGTCGTCGGTCGCTTGCTCGCGATTTACATACATATGTATAGAAAGGAACATCGCGTCGTTTATTCGTTTCGCTGCGTTATGTTTCACGAATATATTAAGACCGAGTAATAGATTTTATTAGTTTGTAATCGACTATTTGTTTATGGGGTTCACGTGCTCATGTGCTCCTATACAGAAACCGCCACTGACATCTACTTGACATGAGTAAATCTTTTACTTACCGTAACTGCATATATTCTTTGGTTTACTACTTCAGTTTAATTATCATAAGTAACTTCATAAGTTACCGGTATGAAGCAGATCGTAAGTAACTTAGATTGCTTGTTGTTAGTATCAGTGTTCAGGATCTCTTTTTTACTAGTGCTAAGTAATCTGTGCTTTTGTCCCCTATCCAGCTGAACTTTTTACTTACGATAATTGTATTTTTATTTATGATTATCAAATTTTTTTCTCAGTGTTTAAATTTAGGTTGCAACTTAGAAGTGCAAATGGAAGTAACCTTATTCCTGTGTAAAACGACCTGAAAGTGTCGCGACCAAAATTCTTACGAAAACTGTGAGCAAAATTTTCGGGATAAATTTTGTTACAATTTGCGTAAGAATTCTGGTACGTGCAAAACGGCTCTAACTCTGAAGTGATATTTACTAGATGGTAACAGTTAATACTATCCATTATCATAAATATTACGTAACCATCCCCTATTAAATCTACTTTCAAGTTGTATATGTAACTATAACGTAATTAAATTCACTTTGAGGTAACCTCAAAGGCTGCGTTCCGAGTCGCGCATTTTATGCGATGCGTGCATTGAAAGACATGGAACACTGTGAGCGTTCCGATTTACCTGACTGCATTACCTTTTTTTCTATGCGTTGTATGCTCCATTCTAGCCTCTGTCAGGGTCTAAACTGATTTCGCGGCAAAACTTTTTACGCACGCATACATGTTAAATCGGAACGATGTATCGTTATATCAGACGCATAATATGCATTATGCGCGACTCGGAACGCAGCCAAAGTTATATTAACTAGTGCTTGACCTAGGCTGCTGCTCAACGCGGTGGACGAGATTTCAGTACAGATCTCGGGATATCGTACCTGTTATACGTCACCAAGATCTCAACGAACCTCGATGACGTGTGCGAAGTGTATCGAAGCCTCAATAAGCTAGCTTGCGTTAAACCCTAGTGCCCATGACGTTTATATTGCATCTAGCAAACCCACTGCTCATCTAAATACCCCTACTACTTTATAGTTAAATTTCCTATAAAGTTGTAAATATTTGGAATGGTTACTTTAAGGTGGTAGTCAATTGTAACTTTTTAACACTTCTCGCAGGAAAAATCGGGACACCAGTAATCGAGAATTTTAAAATTTCTTGGGTGTAAATAACTGCAGCTTTCGGAGAACATATTTACTTATTAAAGCCATAAATTTAGGCGTATTATTGCGACTAAAGGTAAAGACTAAAAAAAAATTAAACCGAAATATAAATGTATAGAGAGAAAAGATTAGTTATCCAAGTAAGTGGATTTATGCTCCCGTATATTACTTTAGCAATAGACAATATGTCAATTAGCCTTCTGAGCTTTGGGATAATATGATTTTCACAGACTTATTGACTACACTATTATTAATGTATTAATTACTATTGTTTAGTATTCTTAAATATTGTATTACTATAAAGTTTTCCTCTATCTATTAAAAAAATTACCAAAAACAGTTTTAAGATTATTTATAAAATTCTTAAAGCAATTAAGTTAGTAAAGAAATTATTTATTTCATTAACCCTCCGTTTATTGTATTTTCAAGAATATATATTAGCTATCGCTTGTGTAATCCAATGTCGTTCTATTTTCTTGAAATATGGCCAATACTTGCCACACAAACTGTCTTTATGTAGCATAGCTTCAGGCAGTAGAAATGGGAAAGTATTAATAAATGTGTCAAATTCAAAAACAAATATGTTAGCACTAACTGAGATTGACGAAAAATATGCTTTCCTACAATGTTTGTGATGTATATAAGTGCAATAATATTGTAAATAATTGTTAATGCAAGTTCTCCTTTTCTAAAACAAATAAATATGCTTCATTAATTTATACAGCAACACAAGAATTTAATTTGTTGAACAAACAGCAAATTATTAATAAGTAGCAATGGGTATAGCAATCGCTAATTTTTCTGATACCATTAGCATTCTGTATTCCCTGCAAATATCGCTACAATTTTTTGCCAGGATATTTCCCTGTTTATTTTCTTGCATGTATTTTCTTATCCTCTGAAGAACACGCCGCGCCCTCATCAAAACTACAAAGTATTTTTTTATTCTATGTATAAAGCTTTTCTCTCTATTTATGTTTCTGTTTAAATTTTGAATCAATTCATCCTTGTGAAACATAAATACGTCCCCTGAAAGCTTTATTTACACCCGAAAAAAAATAAAATTCTCAATTGCTGGTGTCCCGATTTTTCCTGCGAGAAGTGTACATGTAGTCGCCCTAGGAAGTAATGATTACGTAACTGTAACACAAAAGAACGTCATAACTTTGGAGGTAATATCTACGTGCTGCTCACCTAAATTCTACCGAATATATCACTACGGGCCATGATACAATAAGGTCAGATTAGGTAAGCATGTTGAACGCCGACTTGTAATATGTAACTAATATGTGCACGAATGCACTTTAGAGTGATTCAATTAGTAAGAATGACTTAATAATTACTATTTTATTAGCACCATAAAGTAATTTACGTGGTGGCCATGACGTAACTGCAACTACAGATATGTCGTCTAAGTAAATATCCCTTCAGAGTTGGTAATTGTAGTGAAAATTACGTAACATTGACTATAATGAAGTAGTTGTGTCTATAGCAGTGGTAATCACAACTAAATGCCCTACTTGGAATTGAATATACCTAATTATATATGGACGTATACGTCACCACAAAATAATGATTTTGCTTTAAAATATTTGTTGTTTGATTAATAGCATCAAATCAAAAAACTGGACTTGTTAATGTAATTGCTAATTAATGTTAAATTTTAAGTCTTCACAACCTTTTTCACAAAAAGTTAGTGTCATTATTAGTTTAACTGACAAAGAAATTACATTAACAGTCCAGTTTTTCGATTTGATGGTATTACTATATAAAGCAAAAACAAATACTTTAAAGTCAAATAATTACAAAATATATTAAAATTCCCTATGTTAAACATTTATCCGAAAAAATAAATCAAATTTACATTGCCTGTCAAATTAACAACAAACTACAAAACCAAATCTATAAAATTAAAATCAAAAATGGAAAAAAAAAACATCACATGTAGTTATAAAATCGACTGCCTAAATTGTAATTGGGTATATAGTATTGGTGAAACCATGCAATATATAGAAAATAGAACAGAGGAATATAAATATAACAAAAGTTTTATAGCCCTGAAAAACGAAATAACTTAAAATCATGCATTGGATTTTAACAAAGAATAAAATTTAAGAAAATGTCATCGTAACGTCGACGTAGAATAGAGGAAGTAAAGTCATTAGTGGTGCACTCCTTAAGCTAGTATAATACACGGTACAAATAATACCGTATGCTTACGCGCATATGGAAGTTACGTCACATAGGAGCATAAATGGCGCCACATATATTATTACTACTATATTCAAATCAATTTCGACCGTGAAAGTTTTGTTAATGCGAAAGGTAAGTTTAAAAAATTCGGATGGTGTTACGAAACATATTTTAAAAGCGTTAAGGTGTTTTCACGATTCAATTTTCTAGAAAAACCACGAAAACACTTTGTAAACACACACGAAATTCGCTACAATTGTAGAAATAAACACGAGCGCTACTAGATGGCGACAAGATAGATAAAGTAAATTTCAACTTAAAACGGGCTTTTTTAAAGCAAAGCTGCATTTGAATTACATTAATTGGTAGTTGTGAATAATTTGGATTTTAACATTTTACTATTTACCATACATGTATTTTATTGTTTTAGATACGCTCCTTAATGACGTCATCTGACCGGCCTTGAATTTGAGATTCAAAACGAGCATACCGTATTATTTGTACCGTGGTGTAATATACTCTTTCGACGATTCCAGCGCTCAAAACGGATATGACGACATATATTTCTCATTTGGGTTCACTCTACAACTTGCTGCAACTAAGAGAAGTGTAAAAACTAAATTACCAGAGAATTTACCGCATTCTGTGTGAAGCCGCGTCCTCTGTCGTTCTATTAGACAGTCTGCAGTTGCCGCCTCTCTCACAGATCTCTGAAATGATGTAAACTTCACCTAAACCCCTCACCACAAACTGCACTAAACTGGACGTACGTTTCGATAGCAAAGCTATCATCATCAGCAGAAACACTGAACTGTTTCAGTGTTTCTGTTGAACGTACGTCCAGTTTAGTGCAGTTTGTGGTGAGGGGTTTAGGTGAAGTTTACAGCATTACCAGTACCACAGTTTGGAGTATTTTTGGTATCTCTAGAATGATGTTTATTCCGTGAGAGCATACTCGGCGTACTTGCCGAGCATGGCTAAAAGTCGATGGTTGAGAAGGATGGTGTTGTGTCGCACGATCAGTAAGTTTGTTCGCGTCGCATGAACTATTTGCACTATTATGCACTTTAAGAACTTTTTGCACACAAAAGTTCTTAAAGTGCACAATAGTGCAAATAGTTCATGCGACGCGAACAAACTTAGTTAGATGTCTTTATTACTAGCTTTATATGTATGTCAAAAAATGTTGAAAGGTTGTCAGTAAGTCAAATTTCCCCCTTGTTCCACAGGACTAACACCAAAGTATATGGTTACTAACTAATAAAATTTGTCTACTTCAGCACACCAAACTACAACTAATCTGGCGGTACATTCAAATGGGTCGTTTAATATATTCAAGATTTTTATTTGGGTATATACCAAATATTTCATGATTATAATAGTACAGTTTTTAATAACTATACTATTACAGTCATGAAATATTTGGTATATAGTACATACTGCTATATTATTTCAGTAATAGAAAACTTTACCCGGATAATCAATGTTTTATTCACACTTCTTTATGTACATGACATCTCGATTGACAAATCAACATACTCTTTTTAAACAAAAAACAGTTGACAAAAATCTCGGTTAGATGAGTTCACATACTACTAGATAAGAATATATATCAAATTATCAAAATTAATCGGCCACTTATTTCTCCTAATTCCTAAAGATTGCCGAAAAATCATGGACTCCAACTATGGGATTTTATCTTACAATTTTTTTTCTTCTCGTCAAGAGCATACGCATATTTGACCCCAAAATAAAACCCCTGCTGCAATCAAATTTGAATCCTGTGTACCTGCTTAATATTAAAAACCAAAATATGCCACAGCAATACACATACATATGATAAAATCTGGATATAAATATAATACTGAAATAATATACAAAAGATATTTTATTTATAAAATTTATATCTCAACAACGACGTGTCTTTCACAGTATGAGTGCACTTGAATACAGCAGCATTAATTCTGCTTCTTTGACATGGTGTATATAAATATTATTTTTGTAAATTGTCAAGAATTCTCAATTTTACATCACTGACCCATGTTCACAATAAATCGTTATCACTTTAATATAATAAAAACATATATCACTAAAGCTTTATAATAACCGTCATTAGAATAAAATAAGGCACAAAATTAAATCAAAAAACGAACGATAACCGGAAACCATAACTATAACAACAATAATAATCTTCAACATAAAGCAACATCAACGGCATGGACATGCCTACTCAGTCTTCAAGCACTGCATTAAGCTTTGTCCACATGCGTAAAATGAAACTGAGGACGTCAACTTCCGGAGATATTAAAAAATTTTTGAGACTCAAAATATTTGCATGTTGCATAAAAAAAAACATTGAAATACCTCAACGACTTTAGAACTTGTTGCGGGTTTGGCTCAACGCAGCTTATGCACAGGTGGACGAGGCGTTATTTACAAATCAACGCCACGTCGATAGTGTAGCTTTCTAAAAAAATATAGGGCTATCGCTTTTATCACAATGAACTAATTTGCCACGTGATTACAATAACCAATAGGAAATTGATCGAATTTTTTCTTATTAAGATTCTTCCCCCGGCGTGAATGACGACGTTACGACAGGTACATCAGTGGCGGCTCGTGAAAATATTGAGTGGTGGGGCCAATCCCCGGCCAACTTCCCCCTACCTCCCCCTCCTGCTAACTAAAATAATACCCACACAAAAAATGTAATGTAGACAAATTTAGAAGACATTTTTGTACACAATTGTAATAACTCCAAAACAAATATCCCATGCATATATATCCAACATCTGTAATGGATATGGGCATGTTTTGGTGATTGATACATCCAGTGGATATCTATCCGACTATGTGCTGTGCGGGAAATCGCTTGCTAAATTGTCTTTTGCCTTCTGGAATACCTACAATCTTTCAGGCGAATGAATAATGTCTTCCAAAAAATGTTTAAATATACTATTATATTATAATTAACACATTAAATTGTGTCTAATATGTATAAGTACATTAAGCTATATTTTATAAGTGTTGGGCGAGGACAAAACTGTGGGAGGGGATTTCAGGCTAAAATTACTAAGTTAGTGGCACTAGCATAATTAAATCATCAACCAATCAACCATTCCTCATTCACACAGTATTGGGACCTTTTTTGTCACAATATCATGTATATCCCATTCGTGCAACACGTTCTTCCACAGGCCGTATAAAGCGAAGTATCAAAGTCATCAACCAGGGCGTGGTACAACATATTGTGTGGTGTGGATGATAATAATAAAATGATTACTGCTATTACAGTTAATTAATTAAATAACAATACAATAAGAAAGTAACAATAAATTGAATTAAAAACGCGATAGGTGGTAGAACATCAGTAGCCATAATCAATACCCCTTTTAGTAAAAAGGGTAATGTTTAATTATTCTGGATTACATCTGTGTGTATCCTCACACATGTTACATTTTAAAGCGACAATTTAAAGAAACCACAAATTTTTAATTTATTTTGGCATGTTACTATTATTTCACTGGAAATTTAAATATTACAATAAGTGTATAGATGAGTAAGAAGATAGACTAGAGAATTAAAATTAAAGGCCTATAATTTTTGATAGTATATTAATTCTTCTTTGTTAAGGTCAAGAATAGTTTAAACCATGGAGGATTAAAACAATCGCTTTTGAACAATGTACACGACGCAAGCAGTGAAAAAAGAAAATCCAAAGAACATTAAAATCTTATCTGTAAATTCACGTCTGCCATATTTATTTAATAATTTTCCTGATTGTCCAATTACACCTGAAGTCATTTTTAGCTCCTCCTGCGTACCTACTACACTATCAGAAGATATTACCAATGTATCTAGCGTTTCTGCGCTCCTCTTTGTTGTATCTGCCAGCAGTCTGCTTATGGACAATAACTGATCTGTAATACTGGAACTTACTTTAACCAATTGTTCTTTATCGCGCTTTTGACGTTGCCGCAAATTCGTTTCTTCTTTAACGTTTTTCATTAATTCTTCTTTCATATTCTTCTCTATTGTCAACATTGATTTTATATTCGCTTTTTTAAAATCATCCATTGACCTAAAAGCAAACGTATTTCTTATTTATTTGCACATTAAATGAACTACAACGATTCAAGTTACTTCTTCAATTGTTCTCTTTGACACATTACTTCCTTTAATAGCTCTGTATCTTTGTTTTCTTTCGCTATGTCGCCGAAATTATCGATTAATTTCCGAAGCGCTGAAATTTTCGAACGTCCCGCGCTATTTAGGGAATGCAATTCGGCGGTCGGTCCTACGCATGCGTTTATGTCCTGTTTTGAAAGGAGATACGGAGTACGTGGATTGCGAGTAGATGAAAGTAGCCATATAAACTAACCTGTATGATTGCCCGTAATTGTAAGTGATTTTGTGTTATATCTTGTCGCAACGATTTTAACATGTACTGAATTGAATCCATATTTATTTAACACATATAAATTGATTTTATAACTCTAATTGTGGTGGAATGTTGCCTGTCTTTTTAATTTGATCACCTCTCACTAGATGTCTTAAGTCTTAATGCTTACTACGAACAGAGCAGAATCCAGAATCAGAAATAAATTATCCATGTGTTGAATTAGGCAACCCATTATTCATGAGAGAAACAGAAATAGTAGGGCCACGACTGAATTTAGTTTCGTTTCACTAGCTTAGCTAGTACCACGCTACTACCACTTTTGTGCCAATGTAAAACACTGCCTTACTTATCTATTTCTGTTACCCATGTTATCTGTTTATGATTTCGCATTATAAAGGCAGATAAGGTTAATATATCAGTGCACTATCGTGAGTCTGTGTTTGTAAGTTTGATTTGTGGTTTAGTGCAAAATAACATTTTGTAAGTAGGTATATTTTTTGTATTAATTCCCGTTTCAAAAAATAAATTCGTTCATATGTACGTGTACTTGTCTGTAAATGTCAGCTGTGTAATATGTAGCTATGTATATAGGATATTTTTGCATTCTTGCTTAGTTTATTAACAAGACTTGCGATAATTCTTATTATCTCTAGCATTATTAGAGATAAGTCCCCGCATATTTAATTATAATTATCTGTGTACTGTTGCTATTTAAGGCGACACAAGTAGGGGAATACCCTACCTTATTGTAAAAGCATATTAATATAGCCCCTAGTAGAATTCAGATAACACTTAAACGCAATGCAATATTGTGGCAATCTGCATATTATTTTCAATTTTATATAGAAATTGTGTATTAACTATTTCTTGGTGAGGTTAGTGTTTTATCGAATAATAAAAAATTATGGTGAGTAATTTTTAACTGATTTTAAATATGTTTTTAGGGTGCGTCTTTGATTTTGAAAATGGCTGATGCTGATTCAATAGACGAGCAAGTTTACAAAAACTTGCAAAAGATGACTGTAAATGAGGGGGACGTGAATATATTACTGCTAGGTGAAACTGGCGTAGGAAAATCGACGTTTATAAATTCTTTTGCTAATTATTTGGAGTATGAAGATTTTAAAGTTGCTGAAGAGGAGAAGGTCCGTTGCTTAATACCGGCAAAGTTTACAGTAACAAATGAAAATTTTGAAGAGAAAATAGTAGAAATTGGAAAAGATGATAATGAAAATAATTCAATAGCTCAGTCAGCTACTTTAGAAACAAGGTCATATTTGTTCAGTTGCCAAACGGGAAATAAATAGGATACGTTTAATAGACACACCTGGTATTGGTGACACAAGAGGCATAGATCAGGATAACCAAAATTTAGAGGATATCTTGTCATATATTAGTTATTTGGAGAACTTACATGCAATATGCTTTTTATTGAAACCTAACAACAGTCGCCTAACTGTAATGTTTCACTACTGTATCAAACAACTGCTTTCAAGATTAGAGAAAAGTGCCAGCAAAAATATAATATTTTTATTTACCAACACCAGAGGTACTTTTTATAAGCCTGGTGATACAACAACAGCACTTAAAACCATTTTGAGTGAAATAAAAAGCAAGCCACCCTATGCAGATATACAGTTTTCCAAAGATAATGTCTTCTGTTTGGATAATGAATCATTTCGGTATTTAGTTGCTACAAAGAATGGTATACAATTGGGCAACAAGGCAAGTTTTATCGATAGTTGGAATCATTCAGTGGCTGAATGCTGGCGGTGAGTAGCTTAGATAAAAGAAATTTTTAAAAAAAAGTGTTATAGTCATAGTATGCTCATATAAAAGCCAAGAGAGGACACATTAAAAATGATTCAAATCATATTTCTGTATATACTATATTAAAAAAATAGTAGTATGTTGCGTAGTACTAATCGAGTTAAAGTTTTGATTCAGGTATAGTGGGTAGAATCGATTATCTTCTTAAACTCGGAAAATAGTATATATTTGAATAATGCTGGTACATTCACTTGGACACTGTTAAGATTTTTTGCTTAACATGCAAAGCGTTTTTTTTGTTCTTATTTCTTTAAAAAAAATAAAAAAAAACTTATTTTGTTTTAAGTTTTTACATGTTTTCAACTCATCTTGGCACGAGAGCGTCAGAGTTCCTATGTACTATGTATCACAGAATTATAATTTCATAATATATGGAATATATTAAATAGGGTGAAAATATGTTATATAAACCTATTAAAATAAGAATAAAAAAAACATCTTGCATGTAAAGCAAAAAACCTTAACAGTGCCTAATGAATGCGCTAATGGTATACAAAAATAATAATAAGTCTCCGATACTGGATTCTACCCACTAGTACCTGAATCGAAACTTTAAAGGCCGCTTTACAGCTCGCAACTTTTTTATTGCGTGCAATAAAAATAGCGCACGCGCATTCAATGGATTTCGATCAGCTGGGTACAATTTCATTCGTATTGCGCGTTTAATATACCGAATAGAGCATACTTTTGCACTATTTTTATTGCACACAATAAAAAAAATTGCGAACTGTAAAGCGGCCTTAACTCAATTGGTACCAGGTTCTGAAACATCATTAAATGGTTTCGAGCCAATGGAGCGTTCCGGAACATATAAAAATACTCCTTTGTTCCAGAACCTTTTCTCAATTCTACCCAACACTTATTGAATGAAATGATAGGCAGAGCAGGATGCTTTTTTTAAACTTTTGTTTTTCAAATATTTAGGGAAAAGACGCAATAAAATAAATAAATAAAATAAATGATATTTTTGGTTTAAATAGTAAGAGATGAAGATGAAAGGGATGAATCTTTTTTTGATAGCAACATCCTTGATGCATGTATTAATTATTAATAGACAAGTAACGTGAATATAATATTGAACACATATATTTTTATTTTGCGAAACCTAGAATCTTATAATCAGCATGAGATAGAATAAGAATATCGCTTAGACATTGGTTTTGTACAATAGAAGTGATCGGGATTTATCGGAAAATCTCGACCTGTCCCGCTAAATAAAATCTAATATTAATTATATCTAATAAACGTAATATTCTACAAAAGTACTGCAAGGAATTCCCACTACCAACTGAAAACCGGGTCCAAAACTTAACATTGGTGGGTGCTCTCTGTTAAAGACAATATGTTAGATGACGATCAATTATTTGGTATTGACACGACCTGCTTGATAACTTTCAGTTTTCTTTATACGGCCTGTCGAATCATGATTCTTCAACGCTGGCGCTACGCCAGTTACCGGACTTTTTTGGAAAAATGTTCACCCTTCGATTGGTAAAATTGTGACACTAAAATACCAATCTAAATAACTTTCATATTGGCAGGTACTGAAGTTAATATATCCCAAAATTAATCTCTTTGCTTCGTCAAAAACAGAACTGTTAGGTTTTTTAAAGTTGTATTTTACTTGTTATTGGTTATTTAAGTTACATAATTGTTTGATTACATAGTTTTGTACTTTTAGTTTTTGATATAAACCAGTTTATCATCCGCTGAGTCCGCCATTATTGTTATATTGACGTGGCAAGAAAGTAGTTCTTATGTTCTTAAATGTCATGTAGATATCGCTGCTTACCAGAATCTGGGGTAACATTCAATTCAATGTAAATTTGAATGATTCGACCATAGACTGTATACACCAAACTTTGACAGTCACCAAGCAGATCTTGGGTATATTGTGGTATATTATTAATCGAAGTAAGTATAGTGCACAAAGAGCATATAGTGACTTCTGTACTCTGAATAACATGTAGAATGACATAAAGCGTTCCATTTAAAACTTTTACATAGGATTGTGTATTTGTCATATTGTACTATCAACGGCATCAAATATTGTAATCTTTCTTTTTTAGAATGCTTTATTTTATAACAGGCCAATCAAAGTCTTCTATTAAAATTGCTCCACATAAAGTGAAAGACACCATGAGTGTGAATGACGCCCGTCGAGTTATATTGCAGCTTTCTCATCCTCTAGCGGATATCGCTGAAAATATTAACGACAACATTAGGGCATTAGAACAACACAATAAGACTATACAAAATGAAAATTTATCCATTGCCGAACTATCCAAAAATTTATATGTACCAGTCATAAATCTTCGTTGCAAAGAGTTAACTCAACCTGTAACAGTTTGTACAGCTGCAAAATGTATAAAGATATATATGGTAAGTGAAATAACTGCATTTATTTTTTCAATCCTCAAAAAATATCAACAGATTAGGTAATACTTAGATAGAGAAATTGGAATATTTTTAATTTATACGAAGCTTATTTTGTATTAAAGTTATCGCACATAACAAAATTATGTTTTAGGTGAGTGGCATCCAAAAATGTCATTACGAGCAGAGATGCCACAACCCCTGCTACTTGCAAAATGTTCCCAAAGAATTGATAGGCTCCCCAGAATTGGTAAATTGTTGGGCAATGACCAATCGTAAATGTAGAATTTGTAATTGTGATTTTTCAACGCATATGCACATTTATTATGAGAGTGAAACTTTTGATGATAGAATAAACGACGAAAGTGTGAAAACCCAAATTCAGAACAAAGAAGCAGCCGTGAAGGAGGCGCAAAAGTTAATTGCTAGACTAGAAACGAGAAAATTAGGTTACGAAAAAGAAAAAGACACTATCATAAAAACAATGGCAAAATTTGCTCACTTTTTACAACGCAATGCCATCGCGCCCTATAACGATTCTTATAAAGGATACATAGAATATTTGATCGATAGGTAATTCGTATTTCATTGTGGTCTACGTATTTCTGATTTTTATACTTTCAGACAAAAATCACTTGGAGACTCTTGTGATTTCCAAGTGATCAAATATCTGAACGAGTTGCTTTCGCGTTACGAGCAAGAGAGAACCGTTTTAGACGAAGCCCTAACTACGAATACCGGAAGCAGTGTAACAGCTACTGACGTTTTTGAATCCATAGAAGCTTTATATAACTTACCGCATACTGGGCACCAAATAAAACAAATGCAATTTCACATGGTCAGAAACCAAAATAATGAACATAAAAATAGAGAAGTAGTTATGGAGGAACGAACTCCGCAAACAAAACAAAAGAAATCAGGTCAACAACAGAGGAATCAAAATAAGAGGAATAATAAGAATAAACAAAATCGGCCGTCTCTGCAAGCGAAGAACAAACAGCCAGACAACAATGCGGAACGAAAGAATTTACAAAACGCCAACATGCATCACCAAAACAATCGCAATTTCCAAGAATACGGTCAGGGTAATTTTCAACAGAATCATCCTGGATACATGCAGAATCAACAACGTTTTAGCGGTTTTCGACCACAATTTACGCCTCAACAAGCCACCGTACAGTATCAGCCTTATCAAGGAAATTTTGCTCCTTTCAATCAACAAATAAGACCTCCGCCCTTAATGGGTGCACCAGTTAGGTTCCCCGGGTACCCACCTAATCCTGACATGTTTAAATATCATCAGCACAATTTTCCAAACCAGATGAATCCAAACTTTCATGGTTATGGTCAGTTGGGAGGTGAAGTTCCCAATAATTTGCAAGCGCCCGCGAGTGTAGCAAAAGATGAAAATTTCGATGAATGGCTTAAGAACGTGTTGGGCGAAAATGCTAATACTAACCTAACACAGAAGAAGCTGACGAACGATGGATATAATAGACAGTACAATGATTTACGTAAAGAATACGAATCCTCTGGGCGGAATCAAGTGATGGTGATTTAAGTGATTCAAGGATTTCGAGTGATCCGGATGATGATGAAGACTTCAAAGAATTCATGAAGCAAAATAACTTAGAGTACTTGGTTAAAACACCGCCAAACAATGACATAAACAGAAACACATCTAAAAAAAAACAAACCAAAAAATCCACAGATCAAGCTCGCGGCGAAAACCATCAGAAGAATAGGAATTGTGATGACGAGCATGACAAAAAGAAAAAACCAGCGAAAGGTTTCTTAACCAATTTTTTGGATTATAGCGAGAGCAAATAAAGATTTTTGGATTACTTATGTATTTGGCACAATGAAGGGTCAATACGGGATTTCAATATTAATCCCCTATTCCATGATCACAAGAAAATATGGATTTATGAGTAACATAAAATTATGATGTACAGGACTATGTACTGTTATCGCCCTTGGAGTAATGTTCTTTGAAATAATTGTTTTAGTAATTATATTTTTTAATAGTATACAGATGAAAAAGTAGCTAATTGGAGCTGCATTTAAGTTTATTGTACTTTGGATATCTATGCTGTGCCTACATACATTTATTAGTATTACATTTATGAAAAATCATATATTTTATAACTATGTATAAAATTTACATATTATTAAATGAACTATAATGTTTTTAAAGCATTTTAATTAACACATTTTTTCCATAGAAAGTTAATAAACACCATATTACCCGTCGGCCAATGTAACAATAGGATCGTTTTACCGCCCTGGTGCAGTAAACCTGAACCTACCTCATCTCAGTTACTTCCAATGGGTGTATTTATTTTAGGAGTTTGGTCACTTGGGTTTATTTAGTTGTTAATAGAAGTTGATCGGGGGTTTTATTTTTATTTTGTAAAATATGCTCCATTCTTTAATTCATACCTCTAAAAAAACAAATTTACCGGTATTTTCATTTTGTTTTAATGATTATAGCGAGAATTCATTCTGACATAGATTTAATTCAGTTGAGTGGTCAAAATATAGTGACACAAATTCACACCTAGCGACTATCATATCACCGTATTTACCTTTTAATAAGGATTTCTAAATGTTTTACTCGCCCAAAAAATCTCAAACAAATGTCTTGCGTTAGATGGTTTACTCACAGAGTTCTCGCGATGTAAATGGTGGTTCGGGCAAGAAGTCAGGAGGGCTTCCATAGAATTTGGTGCCTGACAGGACCTAACTGAAGTGAATTTCGAGAATATGATACATATCCACGTTAAAATGAATGTATATCGCTTTTTACATTTTTTTTTACTTTGTTTTCCATTATTTTGACTCTTTATCAACTTGCACTTGATAAACACCATTTAAATTAACATGAACAAAAACTTGAAGTCAGTTACGTGTACCTATTGCAAAGAGGGAACCACAAGTTCTCATCCGATTTAATGGCGGATTAAGCTGCGCGTTAGGATTGCGCGAACCCTTCACCCCAGGCTAAGATGATATTCTTGTTGTTAGATATTCTGTGCCTAAAGTGTTATGGAGATATATAACATCGCATGTAGTAGAGATATATCCAGTGAGAGACGTTGACGATATTATTTGTTGATTCCGTTATTTCCGAAAGTTTTGTGTATTTACAGTTACCGTAATTGTTTTCAGTGTTGTATTTTCTTATTATAACTAAAAAGTTATTTCCTTCAAATAAAAGAATTAATTACTGTCTTATTTTATAAATAACAGACCTTATACGGATTTCTATATCTACAATTAAGTTTTTAAGTTAATTTAAAAATGTATCTAATGTGAATTATCTATTGTTTAGAATTTGTTAGAATTGTTGATTGTTTTGATTTATTAAACGAATAAGAAATATGTTTGTCGTAAATGTTTATTTTGAGTAAAAAGAAAATACTACCATATACGATAACCGAATGTCCTGTCTTCACCTGACACACGTACGATCGTTGGAAAACGTTTCATGTGATCGTTATGGTTTTTTTATTTATAATAACAATAATTTCTTTTGTAGTTTTATCCATTTGGGCCGTCCTCTTTGTAGTAGTTTAAAATATTGTGTGATTTATTTATATTTCTCTATCTATATTTTGTGCCCTTTTCGTCGTTTATTTACAGAGTATTGTATAGTTACTTTATTGAATAAACTAAGATGTATGGGTAATGCGGTCTATTTAATAAAACTACTTTATCACCTCAATATTTCGTCATATATTTTATGACTTCGTCAGGAGGAAATCTACAATATTATAAAGAGTTTTATTAAATAGACCGCATTACCCATACTCCCATACATCTTAGTTTATTCCTTAACGAAGTCTGGTCGGTACCGTAGAGTGGGGCAAATTCGATCGCATGGGGTAAAATCGATCAATCCTGATTTTAAGGCAATTATTTAGTCTGGCATCTATGGAAAGGATAAGAAAATTTTGCAACACAGTCATTTAATAAACTTTGTTTATAACATAGATAACTAACTGGCTTTTTAAGTATTGCATTAAAGTTTCCTGTGTTAAAAAAATAATTTCCGATGGAATGACAACAAGTAATATTTCATATAGACGGAAACAAACTACTACTGGGGAATCCCACTAGGACTAAGCGAATTTTCGAAAAGGGATAAGGTGAAAAGAATCAATTGTCATTCATTCTTCACCGTTTCTTTTTTTGACTTTATGAAAGTGTTGGAATAACAACAGAGTAAGGGGAAAATTAACACCTCATGGGGTAATGCCGATCAGTTTGAAAAGTAAAAGAAAAAAGAACATGCTCATAGACCAACGTAGAAATATCACATACTCATGTTTCTACGTTGGTTTTATTGAAAATTATGGTGAGAAACTATAAAAAAAAGTGTGGCCTGGCGGGAGACAGCAATATAACCTCAAATACCTCCAAAGCGCTATCAGGACAGTAAAATAGAGCACTTCATCCATTATGAAAGCATCAGAAAATAATGGGGTGTCATATTCATTACCCTGTAATTGGCGAAAGTTGTTAGGGGATGCGAAGGCATGAATTATTATTATTATTACTTCAGAATACTTTAAAGAACCGGTAGTTTCTAAGGAAGAGAAAAGATGACTTTTGTATTTCTCCAAGTTGACGAAAATTTAGGAAATTTCCAAAAACCAAATTATCCAGCTGGTCATAGAAGGGAAAGTTACGTTTTTGAACTGAGAGGGAAGCGCGTTGAATGAAATTTTGTTTTAGTTTTAGTTTATTGAATTATTATAGTTTATGTCATTATTTATCTGTTTGCCATTTCTATAATGCATATTTTCTGTTATTTCCGTAAGTTTCCTTTTTTTAAATTCAAATTTTTGTTATTGGATTTACCTCGTGTAACTTTCAAATCGGTTTTTATAAGAAAATAGATGGGTGATTGGAATTGCCCCCTATTATGGGACAAAACCGATCACGCTTGATGAATTAAAAAAAAATAGTGTTTTAATACATGGGGTTAATATACATGATGGTATGTGTAGCTAAAAGATGTATGATTATATGTAATTTTTTTCGATCAATAATAATAATTGCAGCCCAGAAATAGTACATAAAACTGATCGGAATTTTACGGTACACCTTTTCAAATAGTTACTTTATTGTTTATTCAACCTAGTTTGAATCGCAGCGACAGCGTTAGAGAATGCATTTTTTTTTATGAAACTCTGGGCGAAGATAAGAACTCTTAACTAAACCGGCAAATCTTTACCTAGTTTTCATAACCTATTCACCGAATCCCTTTTTAGAATTTTAGAAACAAATAGCAATTTGCTTTTCACGCTGGTAGGGGCGTTATATTTAACTAAAATCTATATGCATTTAATGAAAATAATATATGTGCGATGCCATACCATTTTCAATATACAGGATATTATAAAAATTTTTAAACAAGTTTTGATCTGATGAATTATTCGTAGTATTAACCACCGAAAAAACATACCAGTTATGTATGGCACATGTTACGAGAAGTAGAACACACAAGTATATAGTATAGTATAATAAATAAATAGTTAATATAACAATAACAAATATTTAAAGAATCCTAGTACCTATCGTCAAGTGTGTATGGGTTGTAGCCTTTATTTCATTTAAACTAATAAAATTTAACGTCAAATTACTCCAAAAAAGAAATTGATAATTTAAGTAATATTTATATAGACCTAATTTTTCATTAATTATCATGCCAGTTTCATATTACCAAATTTTACGTTTGTTATTCATCTGATTTTGTGTTTTTACATTTATATCAGCTTTAAATTTTCAAAACAACCATATGTACTTTTTATTATGTTACTTCTTTTTGTTACGATAAGAATTTTACGTTATACGTTCAGATCTGTTATCTCTCTACCAGTACTGATGCATACTTTTCAATTTGATTACTAAGTTTAATGTAATTTCATTTTTATGTAAGTCTAATTTTTATATTTTTGTGTGCTTGTGCATCTTATTGTTCTTTGTAGTGCCTTAAAGAAGCTGAGAAAATTCAGCGAAAATTTGGTAATAAATTACGAAATTGAATTATGAGTATTTGATCTTTAACCCCACCTTTTTTGAAGTAATTTGGCGTTAAATTTTATTAGTTTAAAGTTACGTTGTACTCGTTACTTCTTCTACTTATTTATTTCATTTAGGTAAAATTAAAAACCTTGCTAATCAGAGTGTGCCATACAAGAAAGCATTAAAAAAAATTATAAATATAACCGCGTTTAGGGCTTGTTATTTTAGGGATGGAAATATTTAGATTCTCGAGATAAGTCGAAGCAACAACGTATAAGCCACTCGCAGAAGGAAAAAGTTTTGATATTTGCTCCGTAGGGCATAACATTAAAAAAGTGACCCAGTGTACATAATTTCCCTAATCACAGCCTGTATGGCCTGCCAGTTTTCTTGGGCCTCCATCATGGTATTTACCAGGTGGTTTACAGACAACTGCTTATTGATTTTCTCCTCAATGTCCTGTCTAATCGGTTTCCACCGCTGGCACTGAAAGAGTGTATGCTCGAGGGTGCCCGGCCTTCTGCAGTAGATGCATTCATCGTCTGCCTTCTTCCCAACGCGTTTCGCATGTTTTAAAATATCTATGCCCGGTCAAGGCCTGCGTAAGGTAATCGTTAAAATTGAACTAGAGTATAGGAAAGCAGAGGGCAGGAAAGAGCGCGCCGCTTTAAAATAGAAACGGACATATAGCCGTGTATCCCACTACATGCCTAACCCCCAATATGGTTTCAACATTGGCATCGGTGCGTATTGCACGGTAATTTTATGCATAGCATAAGATTTTTGTACTAAAATTAAATTTTGTCGGTCGCGGTATATCAAAATAGAATTAAATGAGGTAAAATATTAATATGAAAAGAACATATGGATATGTAATTGTTAGAAATTGAAAATTGATATACAATATTATTATTTCAGAAAACAGTTTATTAACATATTGACAGTTTAGATGCTAATTTATTTTGCACATTTCTGAGCGTCCCTACGCCCGATGCCCCGGCCTCTGAAGTGCTGACTCTACGGTGCTTTCTATCACTAAAGTACAACTCGATTTGAAAATATCAACCTATCTGAAAACTCTTGCACTTTTTCTTTATCGCCAGCTCTCCGGCTACTATGTCATATTTAAACCTGCAGAAACGAGTGCGCACCAGTGTTGGCAAGATAGGAGAAGTGAATAAATTTCTACAGCGACTAGATACACTCGTGTTTATTCGCGTCATGAGTGGGGAGCAGTGTTAACTAGTGATTTACTCAGAGCGGACAACACACGAGTATGTCTAATCGCTCTAGAAATTTATTAACTTCCCCTAACTTGTCCAACACTGGTGCGCACTCATTGGCGGCGATGATATATTTCGAAAACTGTCGGAGTCGGAATTCATACGCGTACTTACGTTATCGTGTTAAGGATGATGGTATCTGCATTTTTGCTACATAGGCACTGTTTTTGTCATATGCCTCTAGATAAAGTTTCTCTATTCTAATAACCTTTCTCCAAACCATGTTGCAACTTCACACCGGTTGAGTATGGTTAAATATTGCTTTTCGGAAAACTAATAAATTGTTTACAATTTGCTTGAAATGGCTATGATGTACGAATTTAGGCTGACCATGTGCTAGGTTGGGTTCAATTTTTTACAGTTTTTTCGCTTACACAACAAAATTATTTACCAGCAAATGGTGCACCTATTAATTTCTAATCGTTTGATCTTTTATTCTTTATTAATTAACTTTTCTGAACGACAAAAGCTATTCCCAAACGAAATCATCTTCCCCCACCAGAAATAGCCCAGCCTTAAGTTCAAACAGCTTTCTGGATGATTTACTAAACATTTAGTTTGAGCGAGAGTTTTTGGACTAGAAAGTTGTACAAACAGTGCTTCCAGAAAAAAAAAAAACAGATACCTTTCTCCTTAAATATGGTAGTACAGTTTTAGTACATGTATGAATGCCAGGCTGGTTTAATGATGAGGAATCGATGGCGTATTTTATTATGTTCAATGAGGGATAATAGATTTCTTAACCGACTTCCAACATTAGAAAACATTTGCACAATTATTAAATGTATTGTTTGTTATATTACCATTTTATCGAACAGTGTTTATGTGTGTAAAGCACATATTAATAGCAATAGCACTGGTTAAGTACGTAACGTGATGTACCATATATTATAAATTTTTAGTGCCGAGCCTCACGCTACTGCGAAATCACTCGTTTCTGCAGCTTTAGTCATATTATTTGGATTCTTTTCATTCACTATGAATACTTAAGAACCACTCTATTTACCATTTTTTCGCAGTTGTGGGAATGACTACGTTCATAATGAGAATAAATTTCTAAGGCAGAGCTATCGCTATGCGCGTGGTAATTTGCACAAAGTTACGTCTACGAACATCAAAGATGCCTGTAGTAAATACTATACTCTATAAATATGTGTTGCTACATGGTTGCTAAGTTCTAATTCATTCGAAGGCAGTCTAGAACCAAACATTTCGGAACATTAAAATCGCTGCGACTTCTTGTCCTTTTCGAAATATCAATACTTACCTATTCTCGTCTTTTAACAAGTGAATTGTATTTACTCCTCTCTGCTCATAGACACACTGGATGATCTATTTCTGTATTTCAGTTTTTTTTTTTTTTTATTATTTGTGAACATATGAAAAAGGTTAGTAGTGACCTTCCAATGACTTCAATGCTTCAAAAAGCATTCAAGATATGTCGTCAATACCATTTGTTTGTCAAGATACCTAGTTAAATAGATCAAATAAAAACTAACATTTATATCTTTGTGGCTGTACATTGGATTGAGTTCAGGCATTGCCGTCCAGATATTCAAGCCCGAGACATTGAGTGAAAGGTAAATACTAGTATTAATGGTAGCAATTGAAATAATTTAACGGATGGAACTTTAAAACAAATATATTTTCTCAGAAACAAATATGCCCCTAACACACAGTTTGTAAGTAACAGTAATGATTTAAAAAATAAAACAAAACATTTTTTTTCTAAGGCCACCTACTCTCCTACTTCATCCACCTGACTGTCATTATCCTGTTCAACTTCTGAATGTGTGAAAAAGGGAGCAGCTACGCGAGAACCGCAAGGCTGTCGGAATTTGAGGAGACGTGGAGGCTGCTTCTTCGGCACTCAGAAGGATAATAATCATTTGCGGCTATCAGTAATAAGGCCTGGGACTTCTTCCGCCAGATCTCAGAGTAAGGTTTTTGCCCATGGTTTCCCTACTCCGTGGCATTGATTTTATATAAGTATATTATAGATAATCAGTGTCCGTGACGAATGCTGGGAGATAACGAAAGTCGTTCCATGGGCGCATTGAATAATAACTGATAGCTGACTGATTTACAGTAGACTCGCGATTATGTGAACTAATCACATTTCACATATTTTATCATTTCTCAAAAGTAGTATTCATATGGTCGCGAGACTACTCTATTATATTTTTGTTATTAAGAATCATAGGGAAGTTATTTAGTTAGAGTAGGATCATTTCAATTGTTATGGAACCCATATAGTCTTAGAATAGGTAGCCTTGTGTAGTACCTTTTTGGGGGTGAGCACGGGATTGGGATGATTTGTAATAATTTAGTTTCATAAATAAAGTGACTGTCATTATCTTACATGCAAATGCATGAAGAGCAGATACTTTTTCAGTTTTCAGATGGTAATATATCGAAAAGACTATTAAAAAGTGTGCTATTCGTCTAAGCTCCTCTCAGTTCCGACAAATCATATCTGTTTATCGTATGTTGCTTGTTCATTGAAAAAATAGTAATTTTTTTTTAACAACAAAAGAAACATGTTTTTCATGATTTTTTGAGCTAAAAAATGCGTTTTCGCACCGATTTTTAGTAATATTGGTATTTTTACTCGTTTCGACAAATTTTTAAAGAAAAAAATGTTTTTTTTTTGTTCTATTATACGTTTCTGTGTTTGTCGAAAGAAATTATTACCAGAAGGCTAAAATTTATAATTTGCAACGGCGAAAGAAATATTTGAAAAAAAAAACATTTTTTGGAAAAAGGCAGGCGAATTGTTTTTTTTTAAACAGCTTTTGCTTATTTTTCACTTGCATCACAACTCAACAAGAATGCATAATATGAGTTATGAGTCTCCGAGATTCATATGAATAGGGTTAAAAATAAGACTTTTCATTATATAATTGATTCATGACTAGAATGGTCGGACGTGTCTGCTTACACGGGCCGCACCCCCATCGCGCAATACAAAACGTTTAGCCATATATCTTTAAAGCAGTAAAACACTCCCTCCGATTCGTGTGTCTAATATCTAGTATCAGTGTTAGTTGAGTCTTCATGCGAGATAGTACAATTCTCCATTAACATTTTACGCATTGTAAATGTTATACAATGTCGGGCGTAGAAAATCCCAGAAAACGACCATTGTTTCATAATGTAGAAAGGTATATTGGTGAATTCCAGGTTTTACTTTATGGTGGTGCCAAAATAGTTTGTACAGTGTGCGATAAACTGTTATTGTGCTGGCATAAATCGGACTACACATTGGTGATGGTGCATCTGATCCGTTATCTACCTATAAAGACTATTTTAATTATGCGTGTGTGACATCCGTCAATCTAGAACGGTCTTTTTCAAAATATAAGCATGTATCATTGCGACGAAAGCGGTTTAGTGAGAAAAATCTTGGAACACTTAATGCTACAAACTTTTCAGCAAGCCTATACCATTTCTGCAACTTAAATAAGGTTTATATATAATATTTATAGTTAAATAAATAATTTTGCTCTTTTCCGACGCTGTATTGATTGTATACTTGTGTTAAACGTTAAATGTCACATATATGAAACTTATTACTGACTTGGCGCGCAGACGAAAGTTGACCACTGTATTCATGACTGCTAAATATAAGCATATTAATGACAATACTAGTAATAAAACTTATTTCTATTTATTCTATTTCTTGGTACAATACTAAATTGTAGTTAACTCTACTTGAACATTGAAGCTACTACAAATATATAAATTAGGCTATTCATGTAGACTAAGCATCAGGGCGAAGCATTTTATATTTTATGCGACGATTATATTTTAAAATACAATGGCGTAGAACGAGTCTGTTTTTTTTGTACACACATACAGCTTAACAAAAATCTCGTGACAGTGGTGAGTCATTGTGCCCACATTGTACTGGAGTGGACGGAGCGTATACGATGGCTGTGTATCAGTGAGTAACGAATAGCACAACTGCAACGGGCTTTCCGCCCACCCCTCTTATCAGCGGGCTAATGACATGCGAGAGTAATTATTTAAGCTCTCCACCTCTTCGCGCAACTTTCACGAGAAATTTGTCGACCTGTACATATGTGTAAATACCAGTTATCGTAGGCCAGTAAGCATAGGTGTGGTGTCCGATTAAGGTTGCCACCTTTAAATATAATCGAAATCGGACATTTTTGTAAGAAGATGGGGGAGACATCAATCCCTGACTAATCATTGTTGTGGCTGCGTACCAATATGTACAAGGACGCTTTTTAATTAACAAATTGAAATGAATAATTAAAACACTATAAGTAGTAACAGAAATATGTTTCGCACTAGAAACAATAGGACGCAGAGAATAACTCTACAAATACAAAATAATTAGAATTTCCATTTGTATTATTTGTTGCTTCTAGCCGCTTTAATAAGATCACCTTTATTTTTTATGAAATCTGAAAACTGCATGCAAACAATATCAATATTGCATTTATATTTTGTTTGCCGCTCTCTCATAAAAAATATGTTTTAGTTTGTCCTGCTAAGCATATAAAATATAACATTTAATTTATATTAAACATGCGTTGATCGCTATCCTATTTCTACCGCATTCCGATATTGCCCTTGATTCATCTGTAATCTTCTTAAGTTCGGCGACAATAGCAAAATGACGAGTGCGCAGACGCATAATAGTCCACTAATTACAACATTGGTATAAAAATAACCTATTACAGTAAAAAGAGAATCTATAATTATCGAAAAGATCAGACCAAATACTAAAATAATAGCGTTTAAAAACGCCAATGCCGTAGTTTCAGGTTCTGGGTAGGTAACTTCTGCCGTGTACTCGAATCCCACGACCAATGATGCCCCAAGAAAGAACCTAAAATGTAGGTATATTAAATTATAGTGGTCTACTCAATTATACTCTTCCTTAAATCTCAAAAGCTTAGCGATCAGTGACTCAGAAACTTGCGAGAAATTTAGTATTTTGATATTAGCTGTGTTCGCAGAGGAATCACAAACTAGTCAGACGCGATTCGATTGGCTCAAAGAAATCCGAAACAGTTTTCTGACTGATTTCACAGTATATGATTGGCTCTGACTAGTTTGTGATTCCTCTGCGAACACAGCTATTAATGTCAGTTTACAAACATTACATTGGAATCAAGGTGCAAATAAAATTGCACTAAAATTATTTTGATGTGCTAGTGCTAGGTCTTTTTTTACGTGTCTGCTTCTCTTATGGTCACTACTTTTCGGAATATATGGAGGGTCTGTACATATACCGCTTGTGCAATCCAACGTTAGAAGCTTAATATTGTCCATTGCAAATTTGGCATTATCAAAGTTAATGTAGCATGTGAGTGTTGGATTGCCTACGTGTGTCTTTATTACTTTTCCTTCTATCTAACACTTGATAAAACATGCGGTATATAAAGCTAATTATTTATTATATATTATTATTATATTATCAGTTTGATAAATTAAGAAAAAAAATCGTTTACGATAAATTTAAAAATTCAAAATTTATAAAAGCAAACGAATCAATGTCTAGTTTTTGCTTACCCAAGTAGTCCACCAGCAATGAATGTGTAGATTTTCTGTTCTCTTTCTAGAGACACAGCAGTTAAAATGAAGAAAAGGGAGGAAAGAATTAATATACTGAAGCCTGTTAGTCTAAAATAAATAACATTTTGCAGAAACGGATATAAAGCCTTCATTTTATCCCTAGGACCACGGAACTTCAAGGAGATATAACCGAAGTGACGCCAAATTACTAACTTATTTTATTAGTATTCACAATCTAGTGACATTTTATTTTTATCATTGGTTATTTGCTGGTTTTATAGTTAAATAAAGTAACCTGCAGCGTTCTTAACTCCTTGATTATATGATTTCGGGATAAATGAAGAGTCTGTATAAACATTAATTCCTCACTTAAATCTATGGGTTTTGTCTAAAATGTAGCCAAATATTACACTTCCAAAACAGCCACCCGATATTATAGCTATCAGCCCCAATAATCCGGCATCTTCTTCGCCATTCTTAGAAAAAAAATAAATCATGAACTGTGTTGTTAATGTACTACATACTAACAGGAAAATAATTTAAATATATTCTGTTGAGTTGACACACGAACGCATTCAAAATACCGTTGCTGATACCAACGGCGGACTAAAAGCAATAGGTAATCGCTATTCTGATCAATTTTTTGAATGATTTGAAATATTCTATTCGACCATTACTCTTGTTCACTAATTGAGAATAACTTGGTGGCGTCGGTGGTCTAGCTTCGAAAACTGCAAAATTACATAAAATCAAATTGTCTATTTTGAAAAAATTGCTATTTTACTTACATAATACAACCAAAACACATAATACATAAGCGACAATGGAATTGTACATTATCAATCCAAATATTTCTTTTCCAATGGAATCTATATTCTCACTGTTTTCTACGATACTAGGAGAAATGATGCATCCGATAGCTACTCCTAAACAAGAGCAGATAATTTTATTTAATTTAATATTTTTGGTAAAGAAAAATAACATTGCCTAATTGTGTGCCTAAAACAGCAAAAGCGCATGCTATAGAAACTTCTTTCTCTCCAAACCATGTCGCTGCTAATTTTGACGGCAAACTCATTATGAAAACTTGAGCTATGGCGGCAAGTGTTTGCCCTAACAGAACAACGTAAAAAGCATCTGGCGATACTGAAAGCAGCTTCACACCGGCACCACAAGCAGTTAAGGATGACGCTAAAATTGATATCTGCCTCAAATTCTACAAATTGTAATGTTATGAATTACAATTTGATATAGATTTTCTCATTATTTACGAGTTTTTCCATTAGATAACTCACTGGTACAAAGAAAATTACATAACTAAGCATGAATACTAAAGAAGTCCAACTAACTGCAAAGGCGCCAATGCTGTAATACCTAAAAGTGCATCTTTTATAACTGGATTATAATGCTGATAAAGTCCATAATTTAATGTTCATTAAATAAAAAGTGTTTACTTACTTTGCGATTATATTACTAATTATGCTGTACTGTAAATATTGGATGAAGTTGATGCACGCGTATAAGCAAAATAACAGCAAAATGAACCATCTGTATTTGTATACTTTAAAGCGATTTAATTCTTCAAATGGAACATTTTCACCTCTAATATTTTCGTTGCCATCCATGTTTATCGTGATTGTATTAGGATTCACGTCGATAGAGCTCAAGTGAAATGATGTGAGTTATCGTGTAATTCTAGGCACTTATTGTAGTCGGTTAGTATTACTAATATTACTATTGTTTATCGGCACATATTTTAGCGGTTTTATGACGGAGCTGAGAATCTGATGTTACTCATTTTTATTGTAAACAAGCAAGAAAGTAAAATATTGATAAATACTTTTTTTTTATCATCACAATGAACACAATACTTATTAGTATGTGTTTAGCATACAAAGATACCACAGCCACAGTATGGGGTAGTAACAGACACATAAATATCACTCCACGCTACATCAGATTTTATTAATTCCGGGCAATTGTTTCGGGAACACATTCCTATATTAATAAAACTTGATATAGCGTGTCAACATACATGTCTATGTGTTTAGTTAGAAAGAATATTAGTTCATTAGTAGCTTACGAATGGTGACGACCTCGCTTTAGAAAATTCAAAAAATGATGAAAGCTGGCGCTATCAGCAGACGTCACCTCTACTACAAACGGAAGAATGCACTTCAGACATATAACGATGTTGTATTACTGTTTGTAGTTGGAATGGCTCATGCGATATACAGGGTATATACTGTAATTGTCAAAATTTAACTAGATATAGGAAAGCAGAGGGTAGCAAAGACCGTGCCGCTTTAAAGTAGAAATAGACATATAGCCGTGTCTCCCAGCCGTGTTTAACGCCCAATATCGTTCTAAAATTGGCATCGGTGCTTATTGCAAGGTCATTTTATGCATAGTATAAGATTCCTATACTTACTAAAGATAAATGTTGTCGACTATGGTATAGTACAGTATATCAAGAGCTTACTTTCGACCTGTCGATTGCCGTAATATGAATGAAAGAAGGATGAAAGTATGATTTCTATTAGTTGACAAAGCCGAGAAATACGCATGCTATTGTGCTGGGCGGTTGTGCCAGATATACGCCTCGACTTTCCACCTCCAATCCGCATGCTATCGCTGTCTAACACCAAACACTCACCAGTATTCTCTACCTTTGTCTAACTACTACAAAATGCTATCACCACATCGATCTTTTCAAGTTAAATCAAATCGACATAGCCCTCATTCCGTCTACTACGGGGCCAGGGTGCTCATTCGCTAGGCATGCGTAAATATGGCGAATTTACAGGCGTAAATTCACTTCCAGTTCATTTTTTATCAAGGCGTTGGTGGATATTAGGGCACAGGTACAGTCTTCAAATTTTATAACGTTTAGTAAGTTTTGATTGCGGTCAGTAATTTTATAAAAAAAACATGGAATATTATACGTCGAGGATAAACTTTTTATTGTGAAAAAATTTTACGGTAGCAATTCAGCAGGAGTTACACACGATTTATTGCAGTAAGAGATGGTAATATCAGTATTTTCGATAACAGGTACGAACTGTTCTTGTTCTCAGCTCATACCTATTATTAATACCTGTTACCAATACCTGTTACTAGCCTTCAAGTCTCGATATGGGTAGTTAAAATTGATATAGTATGTGTTAATACGCACCGAACATACCGTTTTATGGTAACCAGTACGCATCTATCTAAATCAGTATCNTGATTCACGGAACCCGTCCATTAAAAGTTTTTGACTTTGAAATGATATCTCGATTTTGAAACTTTGAAGTTAAGCATTTGGGAGCGACTATTAATATGGCTTCAGGAAGACCCAAAGTTTTTACAAAAAAATATTTGGAAGGATAAGTTCAAATTTACCAGAGAGCGTATTATTAATAAAGGCAACTGAGAGTACTGGGCACCGCAAAAGCCTCGCTAGCTTTCAAAATGTATGTAGTTTTGATGAATTTTTGCTTACTGATGAATAGCAGAATGCGTTTCCAAATTTATAGCGCCTTAAACCACCTTAGTTACCTCTGCTTGATCGGAGATATTGCTGGTACCAAATAGACGGGACATCAGTTCATTTTTCTTATGAAGTAGATCGTATACTGAGTGTTATGTATGTTTAATGATAGGAGGATTGGACGCAATGGATCTTGAGCTTAGCCAGCAAGGTTTTCAGATTTAACGCTCTTGGATTTTTATTTATGGGGACACAAAAAATTGTTGGTTTATTCGGTCAAAGTATAGACCAAAGTAGAATTAGAGCGCTGAGTAACTAAAGCGTTTGATAGCATAGATCCCGAACAAATAAAACAGACCACAACAATATGAGTTTACATCAGGATTCTAAAGCTTTTGCAAGCGAATGAAGGTCATATACAATACTTATAATTTTGTTATACCTACATTTACATACAGCATTTCGTTTTTGATTATCTTGTATTGAATAAATTTTATATTTTTCGTACCATATTTTGTCTTTCTTATATGCTCTTAAAGTTAAAATTGTTTTTGAGCGCCTACTATTAATTAAAAACTATATTTTCTGGAAATCGCTAATTCTAAAAAAAGCGTTAGAGATAAGTATAAGAACACCTATAGCTTTTCGATAGAGGATTCAATTCTACATCACATGGTGCAAAAATATACAGGGCGTTCCATTTGTAAAAAAAATACTTTTAGTACTAAGAAATTACCGTATTTTTCGGACTATAAGATGCATTTTTTTACATAGAAAAATAGACTCAAATTTTGGATGCGTCTTATGGTCAGAAGATAACATTATAATATTAGATATAATATTTTTTTTCAATAAATCGTCACTAAATTTGAGGTGCTTATAGTCCGAAAAATACGGTACTCCCAAATCAACCCTAGATTATGGGGGTTGTATAATGTTGTTTACTTTTTATTCCCTGGTTAAATAGTAGAGGATAGCCTCTATCTTTTACGGTATATATACGCATTTACAGCATCATATTTTTCTGAGCCTTTTTCACAAAAACCAAAATAACTTGGAAAGGGTAACCGATAGGTAAGTAGATGTTTTATAAAATTAGCTTTAAAATTCCTATTAGAACCTAAATATGCACTAAAAAATATAGGTTTCTATTTAAAATATCAAAGTTGGTCATAACTTTCCACGTAACCGAAAGTGCGACCTAGAAGCAATTGTTTTTTCTAAAGAGATCATAACCAACTATATTCAACCCCAAAGTTTCAAAATCGAGATATCATTGCAAAGCCAAAAACTTTTAATGGACGGGTTCCGTGAATTACTCTATATACAGGTGTCCACTATAGTCCTGAACATTTGCTTAACTTTAACCAATAACTTGTTTTTTTTTTTAAGTCAATTAGAAAAAGAAATAAAAATGTTCGTTATTAAACATAGGAGTGCTAAACTTTAATACTGCACTACTTAAACAAGGTTCTATTGAAATTCGTAATAATTTACAGGCGTTTCATTTAAAATAAAAAAGTTAAAGTTATTTCCGGACAAACCGGAAGTCTGATTTGAATATAAATATACTTGTCGAATTCCCGATTTGCATTTAATTAAATGTGGAAAGTCTGAATCAAAATCAAAGTAGCAATATTAAAGATATTCGAGTGGATCCATACATTTGCCTAACTCTGTATATTCAAGCACTGATATATATATTGATACATTATATTTAAATATCAATAGTACCTAAAGACAAAAGTACCTTATCTTACGCCGCTGCAGTTTCTGCCACACGAATATTTACAAGCGGTGTGATCTACACAAAGCAGGCAGAGAGCTTCGATAAGATGTAAATCGGCTTGGCTGATAGATGTGAAAATATAAAATTAAGTTTATAATGCACAAAAGGCGAATATTTAGTCACTTTGCTATCAATACAAAACTGACTGAGATACTGTGTGAAAATGGCTTATATCTACTTACAAGGGAACACCGGCGGGTGTCCCCCACCGATTTCGATGAAACTTAACAGATCGAAAGAGTACCTTAAAATAAGAGACACGTATTTTTTTTTATCGGCGTATCTGCACGATTTTGGGGTACAGCCCCCTCCAAAGTTTGGACGATTTTTCAATTTTTGCAAATATTCCTAAAATTATAACAGATATTAATTTTCTTCTTAACATAATTTGCCAGCATATTGCATAGCCCTAAGGGTGGCGTCGTCCGTATTTCGCAAAAAGTTAATAACGGGGGACGGGGTACCCCGTACCCCCTTTTTTTTAACATTTTTTTTTTTTCTTATTCATCAAAAGAAGGCGATTTTACATAGAATACGATGATGTATAACAAGTTTAAAAAATTAATAATGTAAAAAATAGAGAAATAATATAAGGCTTCAAAATTAATAAACTTGTCTAATTGTATAAATCAATGAACTATAACAGAAATAAGTTTTTATCCTTAACATAATTTCCAGCATAATACATGGTCTCAAGGTAGATATCTTCATAAAAAGCTAATAAGGGGGACGGGGTACCCCATACCTTCGCATTTTTTTAATAATAAGTTTATTCATTATTCATCAAAAAAAGATCGCTTTTACATAGAAAACAATGGTAATAAATTTGGAGGATTAATAATAAAAATAATTGTAATAATAATAATATAATTATTTGTTATCGTTACTCCGCTGCTCTCCTTACTTAAATATTTCTTAATTTAGAATTGTATCTACTCGACAAGCTATGGTCAAACCTTTCTATGCCTACTAACTTATACTATATACTATAAGAAACTTTTATCGGTGGTAGCAATATAAATCGTTTTATCAACTGCAGTTAGTGACTGCGTTTTATATATTTCCTTAGTAAAATGTTATACATTCTTAGACTACCATAATCCTTTAGTGCGTATATATGAACAAATTTGCTACACAGGACGAAGGATTAAATAATACATACATAGGTATTTTTTAATTTATTTCAAGTTTTTCGTGCAATGTAGGTGTACAATGTAAGTATTCAATGGAGCATAAATATAACTAATGTGTTTGTAACGTTTATAACATTTCGGAAACAATAGAACAGAATTAGATAAACAATATAATGCTTATAAATGTTTAAATACATGACGTACTGTAATGCGATTATTGGTATATATGTATTGCAACAGCGAACAAGATTATTATACACACAGTAATTAAGCTATGTAAATATTACAGTAGTGATAGTCTGTGTAAAAGTGTTTAAAACACAGATTTTGTTTGCACCAGGAACACCGCACAATAGCTGGTTTATTGCAAATACTACACAAGGGTGTAGACTGCGCATCTTTGTTAAAACAAAACTCTACAGGATTTTTAAAGGGCCCAGGTCTTTCCTCTACGTATCCACTCTTATACCACGAGTACTTGAATACGTCGAAAAATTGGGGAAGAAAACTGGTTATGGGTTAGGGATTGCAACTTAATAATATTATTTCTCTGATGCCAAATCTATGTCGTAGTTATAAGATCACTATATCCGAAAAAGTTCTAACAAAATTCATCACAATAGACACGTACATATATTTATTTCGAGTTATTATACTATTATTAATTTTCTAAATTTAATTATATATCACGTTTTCTATGTAAAAGCGATTTTTTTGATGGAATAATGAATAAACTTATTATTAAAAAATGCGGGGGTATGGCGGTACCCGTCCCCCGTTATTAGCTTTTATGAAGATATATTACCTTGAGACCATGTATTTATGCTGGAAATTATGTTTAGGATAAAAACTTATTTCTGTTATAGTTCATTTGATTTATATCAATAGACAAGTTTATTAATTTGAAGCTTTATTATTATTTTTCTATTTTACAATTATTAATTTTCTAAACTTGTTATACATTCATCGTATTCTATGTAAAATTCGGCCTTCTTTTGATGAATAAGAAAAGAAAAAATGTAAAAAAATGGGGGGTACGGGGTACCCCGTCCCCCGTTATTAACTTTTTGCGAATACGGATAACGCCACCCTTAGGGCCATGCAATATGCTGCAAATTATGTTAAGAAAAAAATTTAATATCTGTTATAATTTAGGAAATATTTGCAAAAATTGAAAAATCGTCCAAACTTTGGAGGGGGCTGTACCCCAAAATCGTGCGGATACGCCGATACAAAAAATACGTGTCTCTTATTTTAAGGTACTCTTTCGATCTGTTAAGTTTCATCGAAATCGGAGGGGGACACCCGCCGGTGTTCCCTTGTTAGTGCCTCCCTTGTATTTATTACAATAATTTACCGACATATATGAGACAACAAACTTTAGAATAAAGCAAGGACATTCATCTATTCCCGCGTGTTCCAGTAAAAAAAAACAATCTTTTGTGTTGGTACTAACAGAGATGAAACAAGGTGGAAACTATAATTAAATATTATACTACAATAATTCGTTCCTCTAATATTTAATAACAGTTGACGGACGAAACGGTCGAGTGAAATCAGAGGTTTCTAGATTCGGGGAAACGTCACTCAATATAGCGGTCTACAATATAATTAAGCGTAGGTATATCAGATCGGCGCTCTCCAACGGATAGGTACACCATCTAATTTGAATAATTTCAAAAATAATCGCTACACATCAGACGTCAGACGGGAATCACTAATTTCTGTGCGCATCACATCAAGCGATCCGGGTTCTAATAAGGAAGGGTTGTCGGACGATCAATCCGACGTTAAGATGTGCAGCCCTGTGTTTACGTTCCATAGCAGGAGGTAGGTACATTACGGGTAGGCTTGCGAGTAATTAAACGAACCACCGCCATCGGAAGGATAGGAAAAAAAAAAAAACGAGAAGCGAATTACTCGCATATGCGCCGACGTATAGATAATACGATCATGGGCATCCGAGGCAGCCGTCGTAAAATGGTTTTATCGTGATAAGAGGAAGTTTTCCTGAAATGGGATTGTACGGGACAAAAAACGAGAAGACGTTGAGCTGCAAACTCGCGCGATGCACCGATAACGCGACCTGTAATTGGAAAAGTACCTTTGTGGCGCATGATGTGTATTTAAAAGAAATGCTGCTGTGTTTTTTTTTTATAATTTGGCGATTAACTTCTATTTGACTTCATGCTTGAATAATGAAGTCGAATAAAATAGTGCTGTAGGGATTTACATGAAGAAATTGTAATAATTGCATAGACATTATTTTGTCCGAGAACATATCTGTAGGGGTTCCTCAAGGATCCAAGCTTGGCCCGATTCTATTTATTATACATATATCTAAACGTTTTACCTTGTGGTGTTGATTATTATAATACTGTAGCATAGTGTAAAATATCTAAGCGTCTTATTTGAAGGGACATAAACCTAAAATCCTGATTCGGAAAAACAATCAATCATAAGCCAAGGTTAAGCTATATCTATATATATATAATATATAGATAGTTACCCCCATTACTCCCCTTGTATATATGCGTAGTTCGTGATAGGTCATAAGCATCAAGTTAAATATGCCGATCCAATAATTAAATCCTTCGACACATTTTTGTCCCATGGCCTATTTTGTCTGTGACCAAAATCGGTTGACGCCAGTGTTTCTAAGTGTTTCTGTGTATTTTGGAGATTTTACTATAGAACAGAGCTCTTACAGGTTTCTGTTGCCTTGAAACCTTGGGGCCTTTGGAAGGGCTTTGGATTCAAATTCAACGGTACTTAAACCAGTTTCTTTTCAGAGATTCGTTAGAAATGCCTTTGCCTTGAACTAAGTTCTTGTGTCTTAGTTCTGGAAGGTCATTTACCTCATCCAGTTAAAGATTTTCTTCGTGAATTGCATGAAGTTGATTTTCCTACTCGGAGCAATCGTGGTTTTTAAATCAAATCCACCAGCTCTTGTTTCATTGTTTCTTCTAGATGAAAATCCAGTTTAAAAGAATAAAAATGCATAATATATTGCGCTTATTGTTGTGATAACTCTTCCGTTTTTTTTGACTTTTGGAATTAACTCACATGGAGTACCTTCTTTTGTTTCAGAAGCACTGTTTGAGCTTCTAGCACATGTTGCCTGGTTTTTAGAGTTAACGTCTGTGTTTTGGTTTAGAAGTACCCCATTACTCGCAAACCATTTGTTGCCCCCTAATGCTGTATTCGCGTTATTTAATGCTCTTTCTTTCCTAGTACCTCTGCGCAAACGTAATATATGTGTGATGTTAAGAAGAGAAGGGGTCCCAGTACTGACCCTTGTGGCACTCCTCTGTCTGATTTGACATAGTCCTATCTGTTGTCGGCGTAGATGGTCATTTGCTTTCTTCCCTTTAGGTAGACCGCGTTCGCACCTTATAAGCATTCCTCTAATCCCATAGAATAAATAATCATGATCCACGCAGTCGAAAGCTTTCGTAAGATGGCAATAAGACATATACAATTTACGATCACCTTTGAAAACCTCAACTATTTGTTTCAATAAATCAACAATACCTGATGTTGTACTTTGTCCTTTTCTGCAGCCGTATTGATATTTACTTATTATTTGCTGACTTCCTAAGAATGGTAAAACCTTTGATGTGAGAGCAAATTCAAAAATAATTGAAGTAATCCTATGTGAATGGTGTTTGGAATTGAAGAATACAAAATAGTCGTCCTTCCCATTCAAACACATGTTTCGGCGATATGCCGAATACCATTACGTGATCATGGCATATCGCCGAAACACGTAGTGTTATAGATTTAAATAAACTTTTAAATGGGAAGGACGACTATTATCTTTTTTATATTCTTCAAATCCAGAAATGTTGAGAAAGTGGGTGTAATACCTATAGGTTTATAGTCTACTAGATTTAATAAGCCTCTTGTGTTCTTATTTGTTATAAAATCCAATCTAGTAAATTTATCTGTTATTTGTGTCATATTTGTATTAAGACTTTTCATCGTTAAGTAAGTTAGTTCAAACTTCTTCATTTAAAGTATAGTATGTTAGCATATGAGTTTCCAATTTCTGATGTTTTGGAGGAAGTTTGTAATGTTCGCGATAGAGGCTATCTTCTATTTAGAAAAACATATAAACCAGGCATTTGGGTAAAACACAGTAATATACATCACATCGAAACTTTACAAATAACTTACATTAACATTCCTACCGGATCTTCTTCATTTTACACTCGGTGAGCGGTATTCATCAAGACTTGGAAAACTTCTCCGCAATCTAACTCCCGGATAGTTGATGTAAAATGTCCGTCCGTTGTTTGAAATTATCGTTATAGTTCTTGTGTGTATCTTATTCCTTAACTAGAAGTCTGGACGGTTCTAGCTTTGGCTTGACGTAGCTGTCTGCGTATGTACATCCTTGGTAAAATTTATTATACTCGGCGAGCAGTTTAAGATGTTCTAACGGATTGTAAAATGGTTTCCAGGCGCGTTTATGTAAACCTGGATGTAAAATAATCGCAATTATTATAAATATTTATATTATGTACAGTATTGTGTAAAGTACGCATAGACATATGTTCTAGAGAGAAGTTTTCTAAAAGAAATAAAATAAAGATAATTGATGGTTCAACGAATTTTTTTTTATCTGCTAGTGTGATTTTTATTCAAATATATTTTACCATTTCTGCAGCGTAGTCCTTTAGATTTTAAAATTTGTGTGATTTCTAATTTATTGTTTAGTAATAGCTACGATTTAGTGTAAGGAACATCCCTGGTTTCTATATCTTTTAATTTAGTTAAAAAAAACACATTTACCGCTATTTTTATTGGTGCTTTAATTATTACTTTAATAGTTTAGACAATATATATATTGTAAAAATACACATTTATGTCATATCTTAACTTATATCAGACATTCTTCATAATTTATACGAGGTACTGAATGGACAATAATAGATGAATGCTTTTCATAGCCATACGTTCTACAACAAAAATATAATATAAATTAAAAAATTGGGAACATATTTCTTTAACATACTGCTTACATGTTGTGTTCAAAGTAAGAACCATCATTATTTATGCAAGCATCTAACCTCTTCTTCTTCATGTTTTCAGAAACATTTATTAATTGCTCATTTGTAATATTCTCTATTTCATTTCTTATTGCTTTTTTCAATTGATCCATATGCTGTAAGCGATTCCGATAAATTTTATTTTTTGGATGACCAAATAAACAGAATCGTCAAGCGGTGTAAGATCGAATGATCTAGGTGGCCAACGTTCAAAGCCAATAACTCTGTTATCAAAAAATTTCCTGCAAATAGTCTTTTGTGTTTATTGCTGTATGAGCAGTAGCATTGTCATTTTGAAAATAGCCCAGCTGTAATGCATCATCAAATAATTGTTCCACAAATTCATGTAATATAAGTCTATATCTGACTGCTGTATTGTGTCCTCAAGGAATATCGGTCCTATTATACGTCTGCTGGACATTGCAATCCATACCCTTATTTTTACAGGTTCCAATTCCGTTTCCCGGATAACATGATGATTTTGTGCGGGCCAAATCCTAATATTTTGGGAATTTACATCACCTGTTAAATTAAACCAGGCTTTATGAGAGAAAGTAAGAATTAAAACATTGTCATTTCTTAGATTTGCATTAAATCAATGGCAATATTACATACGTTTTTCAAAATCTAGTAACAGTAATTGCTGCACGATAGAAATTGTATATGGATGAAAGCTTTCTGAGCCGATCCATAATATAAACCTACAAAGAATCACATTACTTTTTATAACACCATTTAGTATGTACATTTCTAACAGTTTGTTGTGCAAGTTGCCGTAATGGCTAGAGTTGGGCAAATTTTCCGGCGCGGCAGGCACGTATTCAGAACGTGCGCTCCAACTCATGTCCTCCAATAAAGCAGATTAACCGTAGAGTTGCAAGTTAGTAACAACAGTATCTGTTTTACTTATAAAATGCATTTTTTTTTATTTTATCTAAATATGTAGTGCTATAAAATGCGAATGCATCGCAGAGTGGCCCGTTTTTTCGCCCGGTGTGTCAGATTCCCAACAAGGAAAATTTGTTCAACTCTATTAATATAAACATGTTTATAAGTACGTACTAAATTACAATAATACGATCGATCTGCGTTATTTATATTAAATTATTTGAGGCCCGCGTCGCAATACGTATCTGCACCGCCGGACAAATGCCCAACTCTAGTAATGGCTTTCCAGGGCTGTGATCAAAACGAGCACGTACGTCTTCCACCACATTTTCGGAAGGGCGACCTGGTGACATTCCTTCAAAACACTTCCAGTTCCTCTGAAGCGATTGGGTTGATATGTCGAAGGAGAGCTTCATTATCAATTTGCACTTCGGCAAATTGATTTAATAAATTCTTCAGTCACAAAGCACAGCTGAATATCTCCACTGCCAATCACCTCCTCGCTCACCATTTCGAAAGTATGTTTCCAAAATAAATTTATCATTATCATTGATAAATGGCATTTTTCTAAAAAAAAGACACGATACGCTCTCAATGCAAAATGAAGGCGTAGTTTTGAGAAAAATTGTATGTGAAAATTAACAAACAATGTACGGAATTCTAAGCAAGCAAAATTCAAACACGAGACGCACGGTTATGTAGAACATATTATGTCAATTTTGGCAGCAAAATTTGAGGAAATGCTGTATTACCAAATACAATATAAATATACAGTCGCGAGCAAATGTTATAGGCACCCTAATTTTTGGGCGAATATCGTAATAAAAAATGAGAAAATAAAAACCTGTAGGTAATACATTATAAATATGTAGTATTTTAAGGGATCTTATTAATTTGTTGCATATTACAGTGTTTTTAGTACAGCTATAATACTTTTTGGATGGGAGGGGCAAAGTGACATCTCGAAGATTTGAAAATATATTTAAAAAAATTATACATTTACAAAAGGTATCTATAAAGACTTTTGTAACCGTAAAGACGATTATATAAATGTTGAAATATCTGTCACAAAAAAATGCAAGAAACATGAAACCCATTAATTTTGTCACAGGTGCCTATAACATTTGCTCGCAACTGTATATACCGACAAAGAATAGTTCCGCTGGCATACTATAGATGTCCTAGCTAGGCTGATTTTAGAAAAGTGTACGACCAAACAAATATTAAACGTGAACTGACGTGATTAAACGTAAGTGGAATTTTCCGTTGCACAAACGCATAAAAATATAAGATAATCGAAGAGTCGGTGTGAGACGAATAAAAGTGGTTTAACTGCGCGCGCAGCAAAGAGGTAGAGCATTTATAAATGAATTGTCATTTCGCAAAATTATTATGAAATGAATATTAAAGGAGTCAAAACAAGCAACAGTTTAGTAAATAAAAAAAAAAAAAACAAAACACACATATTGGCTCAATGGATTAATATTCGTTTTATAATGAAGTTAAAACATATTTTTGTGTTAAAGCGAAGCTACACACGGAATATTTGCTTTTATTTATTTCGTCAAATGCCTATTAACTTTTCCATAGCACATATTATATATTATTTACCACCGTTGATTTATTTGCGGTGACAAAATATTTTTGCTTTTAGTGGACTAGTAGACATTTAAAATAATCTTTGTTTCTTGATATATAAATTTATGTTTTTTTTTGCTAATTCTTGTCAATATATCTGCAGTTAACAGCGAAAGAATATTATCTTGCTAAGAACTGAAATAAAAATATCAGAAAACATTAAAAAAGTGTATCTATAAAAATCTATAAATTTAATATATAAATATATAATATAATATTTAATATATAAATATATAAATATAATATATAATATATAAACATAAGCTCATATTTGTTTGCAAAATTATTGTTTACTGTTTTCATAGGATAGTCGATGGCGTATCGAACAAGAAATTTTTTTATCATTTTGCTTAAAATGTAACTTAAAACATTACAGTACAGGTTTCAATCTCAGCCCAGTAAACAAAATTCAAATCTTCCGCAATTATGTTGAGTAACTTCAACTTAAAGGTATTCAAATAATCATTAATGTAATACAAAATCGTAGGTAACTTCATGCTTCAATGTTGAAGTTTCTGAAAATAATTGCGCGAAATTTGAATTTGGTTTACTAGGAGGAGTCTTTACAAAAAAAAATATGCAACATTATTATTATCTGATTACACTTTTAAGGTATTTTCCTCAATTTTGTTTTTATCAAAGTGTACAAGTACAAGTACGCTAGCATCAGACATAAGCTTTTGTCGCTCTTGAACGTTTTCTGTTTTGTTGTTTGTAGAATCAATATAGAAAATATAATTGTTGGACATTATATTATTGTATATATTTTATAATGGTTAGAACTGTCAAACTATATATTTGTAACAAAAAAATGATAAAAATAGAAAAAAGGAGAGAATTAGCAGAATTCAAATTTCCCGCAATTTATTTCTAGGAAACATTTTCATTTTTTTTCGTTCGCTGCTTTTAGGAGATCTCAGATTGCTTTTGGAAATGGGACATAATACTAGAAAATTTTATATGTATGCAACCAAGTGCAAATGTAGACTTTTTATAATAAATCATAAAATTGGAATTTTTATAAATACTCTATAAAAATCATCGATTATAGTGTATCTCTGTTTAGTACGTTAATTAAATAGCGATAAAGTATAATGTATGGATTCATAAACAACAACTCTCCAAACATACATTCATTCTGTAAAATAACGTGGATAAATATAAACCCCAGAACTAACACCTAGCAGCCGATCCACAGACCATCCACTTATTTATATGCCAAGGGGTAGAATTAATATTTGATAGTTTAGTTAGTACATAGTTCGTTTGGTCAACTGCTTATTTTCGTACGTCTCTCGCCCCGCCGCTTTTAACTGCCCCCGCGAACAAGCTACAGTGGCGCCGCTCTAAAGTACGCCAGCGGAACTATACGTCTTTGACCATACGTATACTAGTATGATATTTGGTATTACTAATTTCATTACAATGATTGGATGGACATATTGATTTGCGCATCGCGGAAAGTAGTGTGGGATCAGGACAATCATTCTCGTTTCCATTGTACTTTCGCACTTTTTTTAATTTTTTTTAATGCTTCATATATTTCCCGTTGTGTTCTCATAAAAGTTTGCGAACTTAGGGAAATTTTAAACCCATATCAACACAACGAAGCGCGTATTAGCATTATCCAGCACATAAACGCGCAACACACAAAGATCTATAATTTGCACGGCATATCGAAGCTCGTTTGACATTCTAGCGGCCGGCGGGAGCCCGCATTCCGTCCGAGCAGACTTTAACACATTCATCGCGAACAATGAGATGAAACTCGTGCGAGCCGCGTAAATTTCACGAAACTATTCACGGCAGCCGCGATATTATTCCCACAGGCGCATAAAATAAAAGAATCCAAATTATATGTATGCGACTTTTATTTTTTTTCGCTCTTCGCGAGCAGTAGCGCATAGGGCTCCCTCTTTCTCTCCTTCACCTTCTTATACACGTTCCCTCCTTCCCAGTCATCGTCTTCATCTTCTATATACCTAAATCGCCTCCGCGTCGTCTCTTCGTCGCGCGTTCGTTCGCTCGCGTTGTTGGTATTTCGTGTTATATTCAGCGTGTCGCCAATAAATAGCGTCCTTTTTATAACGCGGCACACACCGACCGAATAAAGAAGGAGGAAAAAATACGCGGCGGAGAAGGACGGAGCTCGCGTATGCAAAATTCGTTCGCCTGCTCACTCGCTCTCCCGTCTCTTATTTCTGCGATTCCTGAACCCGTCCTCTCTTGCGTCTCCTCGTCGTTGCAACGCTGCTGCGTCTTTTATTTTTTAATAGGAATCCCATTTATTGCAAACACAAAATGTGTTTTAGTATTGACACCAATTATAAACTACGGAGGGCGATTCTTTGTCTCTTTACTTTTTCGTTCTCCTTTTTCTATATACGCCCGTTTCTCTCGCTCGCCTGCACGCTTTTCTCGATCGAAAGCCGCTTGCTAATATTTCTCGGCAATTATTCACGATATTTTCTTTAGGTATGCATGTACTACTAAAACTACTTCACCCAATGGGCGGGAACGTTTGCTGCGTTTAGTTGATTCTTTTGTCTTTCTTTTTTCTTCTAAATTAAGAAAAAGTTGTGATTTTCTTATCCATGTCTATGTTTGATAAGCGGTCTGGTAAGGTATTCTAAATTCTAAGAGTTGTAAACTCTGATGTCGATCAATCATACTTTACTCAATCACTTACAACACCGGCAAGTGACAAATGACAAAGAATACCTTAAAATAAGAAGTACGTATCTTTTTAAGCAGCCCAATTGCCCGATTTTGGACTCACCTCTCTCCAAAGTTTGAGCAACTTTTCAATCTTTATTAATATTAAAACACTAAAATCAAATTAAACTATAAAAAACAAGTTAAACAAACTAAAAAGAAATATTTTGATAATTTAATTATAAACTCTACAAATACTGTTAAAACTTCTTGGAATATAATTAATAAAATAATAAAGCCACAAGCCAGCGTCATAAACAATATATCTCTTTATGATAACTCAGGCAATCAAACCTCGGATTTGGACTTAGTGTATGAGCAAAGAGCAAGAGAGCATTTCTCTGCCGTTAAAGGATCTGCGGTTGTGACCAGTAACAGTACTCCTTCCTTTGCCTCCAGCATGTACTTGGTGCCTGCTGATGAGTCCGAGCTAATGAGGATTATACAGAAGGTAGCTAAAAGGCATTCGGCCGGAATCGATGGTGTCCCTTGTTATATTGTTAAAAGTGTAGCGTCTTCGTTAACTGCTCCGATGCTCTATTGCATTAATCTTTGTTTGTCGCAGGGTATATTTCCTGACGACTTAAAAATTACTAAGACAAGTACCAGTATTTAAAAAAGGTGATCCTCGAAAAGTAGAAAATTATAGACCTATCTCGTTGCCTTCAGTTTTTTCTAAAATTTATGAAAATGTTATTAACACCCGCCTTATTAATTTTCTAACTAGCAATCATTTACTGTCAAACACGCAGTTCGGATTTATAGCCGGAAACTCAACGAGTAGTGCCATATATAGTGTCTTGAGTGTGGTGTATGAAGCCTTAGACAAAAAGAACGTTGCAGCTGGTATATTTTTTGATCTGTCAGTGCTTTTGACGCGGTAGACCATAGATTACTTCTGGATAAGCTCTATTCCTTGGGTGTAAGAGGTACAGCCCATAATCTTCTTTCATCCTACTTGGCAGATAGGTATACCAGGGTAAGTATCACGGGTAAACCTGCTAACATGATTTCGACGAGAGAATCTTCCTTAATTGAGGTATCTCGCGGTGTTCCGCAGGGACCAGTTTTGGGACCATCAATATTTTTGGTATACACAAACGATCTTCGGGGGTCACCTGTCTTGTTCTTCGTTGGCCCAGTATGCTGATGATACTAGTTGTATTGCAGCGGGAGCGTCGGTATCGGAAGCATCGGTACTATGTAATAACGTCGTGGGCAACATAGTAGATTGGTCCTGCTCAAATGGATTTGTTTTGAACGGTTCCAAGACTGGTCTACTGCATTTTGTTCCTGTGACTCGTAGCGGCTCTTCAAGCATCTATGTGCGCGTTGACGGTAGAAGTATACCTGAAAGCGAATGTGTTAACTTCCTGGGATTGTGTGTAGATCGACGTCTTAAGTTTGAACAACATTATGAGTCCCTTCACCACAAACTTTGCTCAGCAGTATATGCTGTTAGATCACTGCGAAGTAGTGTCAGTGTACACTCTTTGAAATTATTCTATTATGCATATGTCGAATCTAGGCTTCATTACGGTATTGTTTTCTGGGATTCCACTGCATCTGCGAGAAGGTTGTTTGTGACTCAAAAAAAGATAATTAGAATTATAATGGGAGTTGCACCCAAAGATTCGTGTCGTTCTTTGTTTGGTGCCCTCGGTATTTTGCCATTGGCTGGTCTATTTATTTATGAAGTCTTAATGTTTTATAAAGATAATGAGACCGAATTTGCTAAAAATCGTGATATATTTAACGGTATGACGACACGGGGCTGCCATAATTTAAGTATTCCAGCTCTTAAACCAAATTTTATGAATCTAGCCCTACTTATCAAGCTACTATTCTATACAACCAAATACCAGAATATATAAAATCGCTCCCTTCAAAAACTCAATTTAAAAGAGAACTTAAGAAATATCTACTGGCACACACATAAACATAAAGTATTATTATTATTATTATTATTATTATTATTATTAATTCCGAAATTATAACAAATATTAAAAGATTCTTTTAACATAATTGGCATCATATTACATGATCCCAAGGATGACGCCATTTATCTTCGCAAAAAGTTAATCACGGGGGAGCGAGCCTCCTGTGCCCCCCATTTTATCTTTTTCTTATTCACCAAAAATAGATCGTATTTGTGTAGAAAATGATGGTGCATAATAAATTTTAAAAAAGTAATAACAAATAATTAATAATAATAGATATTCAATTAATTTTGGTGTACCTACCTTTGTGTGTGACTAACAGCATGAAGTGTTCACAATCAGTCATTTATGTAATAGATAAATCGCACAATAATTTAATTTTTCAATTTCAATAACGTTTCCAGAAATTATATAATTGATAATGAGTTTGATAATATGTAGATAGCAAGGCACATTAGACATTTGAGATTACGTATATAAGATATTCGAAATAAGAGTATTAGAAGTTGTTTCTCGTGCAGTGTGGATTACTAGAGTTTGATATGATGGCAGTTATATATGTAGCTGTGTATAATGTGTTAAACATGCTACTTGCAACATTTCAAATCGCCAATATCGCAATAATTCCTTTGACACCGCAAGAAATGGAGTTGTATGATGCCTTGAAAAAATATCATTATATCTGCACGACAAGATGCCATATTCTCCTTTGAAGATGTGACGGGATTGGAGTTTGAAGAGCCCGCAGAACCTCACGAAGCCCAGTTTGTGGAAAAAAAGTGGAAAATGAAGAAGACAGTTATGACAATATAGCATGTGTTCCTGAAGAAGGTGGCAGTGTTATCGATCTAGATTACGAAACAAAGAGCTGTAAAGTTCTGGAAAACGGTAAATCCAAGCGACGTTCTTTGGATAGTATCAGCCATAAATTCAAAAAAATGAAATCGCTGCGACATTTGTACAAATGAAAAGAAAGTATTAATAAAGGTGCTTTATGGTTGTGCTTTATTCCCAGCCCTATATCCAAACAAAGAATCAATTAACGATATTATTTTTTTGTGACACATATGCACCAGCCATTAATCAAAACGATTTTTTTATTAATAAACACCACTATCATGTACTCGTGCTTTACAGAAAACTGCGACATATTCCCTCATTCCTATAAACGTTTCTTCCAATCTATCTAGGAGGTCGCGTGAAAGAAAAGCTCTTATACACATCGAAGATAATCCGATATTGTGGAAGAAGGATATCGCACTGGTATATACCGACCCCGAAGCCGACTAACAATCCACCACCGAAAACTGCTCGCGCGCTCCGTTGTTAAGCCTCGGCCCGTGGGCTTCGTTATCCGCCTTATTACGGAGCGGACGCGTTGGGGCGAACTCGGTATCTCGGCGCGTGCATTACCGCGAGAATTGCGGCGTGCGTCTCGAGCGCTGACTTTCGAGATAACGCGCGCACAAAGCCCGAGACGGCCCCCAGAAACAAAACAACAGCACACTCGCATATCTCTATCCGGATCTATTTGAAAAGTGGAATCCGGACGGGATTAACCTGTATATAGGAAAGTCGGTGGATGATGGATTTCGGTCAATCTACGGTCTATTTATTGACGGGAAAGTTTTCCTTTTCGGTTCACTTCCATTATATTTAGGGATTCGATGGGAGGAACGAATAAGAAAAGAATCGTGTGTTTGTTGAAGATATTTTATCGATCTTAGTAGATGCGGATTAGTTATGTGTGGAAGAAGATGTTAGAAGCACACTGAGAGAAGAAGATGTGTTGAATTAACAATAAAATAGGGATGCAACAAAAAAATTGATCGAATACAGTCAAACAAAAATATTTGTCAAAGTGACAAAACCTCTTCTGTTACCCTTTGAGCGATTAAAGTAGAATGGGCATCTATGGCAGTATTGATGGCTTCTTTTAAAGTTTTGCAATTCCTTGGTTTAAGGAAGGCTCTTAATTCTTGATTTCTTACCCCATTAGCAAAAGAAGTAGTTGTTTTTCATTTACTGGACGTAAAGAATTTAAGAGATTCACTTCATTACCTGCCTGTCCTAACATTAAGTCAATAGAAAGTTGTTCAATTTCTTGCCCAAATTCGTGTAATGTTCTATTTTGTTGTTTTATTTGACGTAATTGATTGGAAATCGTTGTGGCTAATTTTTTTGGAAACAAAATTATTTTGAATATCTTTTACTTAGTACGAATTTTAAACTTCTAATCGTACTGCTGTGGACGGACACCTTGTTTTCGCGAGAGTTTTTTTTTAAGTTGCGTAGATTTTGTCGTGTTTACTCCGATCAGCCTTTGTCAATGTTTATTTTTATATAACATTTAGTTAATGAATTGATTGATTAATTTATTTTAGTTAAGTGTTCAGTTGTTTTAAATTATTTCACTCTTTAAAGTGTATAGCAGTCTCTTGTTTAGTTCATGTCTTTTCTAGTAGCTTTCTTCGATGATTTGTGCGTTGCGTTGCACGCAGCTATTTTTATGTATACGACTGTTTAACCTTGTCATCCCAGTTCTTTGGTAGATGCTGGCGTAAGTAAACGTAATTTTTAAATCTTTTTCGTTATTTCATTTGATTTTGAGATTTGAATTCGCGTTTATTGTTTTATTTCATCCATCAAAGAATTCGCTTAATAATAATTGTTATTATATTGTTGTGTACACATTTTATTATTTCGTGCAGGAAGATAGATTTTAGTTTTTTCTCTCTCATTATAATTTTAAAGAGTTCATTTTTGGTTTTCTAGTTTGCTGATTAGTTTTAATTTATTTTTCACCTCAGGTTGAGGGAATAGAAGCCTTATGCTTGCTTTTAGTTTTCATGTTTGTAAATTTTTGGTGTTCCACGATTTTATTTTATTTTAATTTGAAACCACGTGGATTGTATTGGAAAAAAAATATCTTCCTGAACTAATTTTTTTTTTGCTTGATATAGGATTAAGCATTGTCCTATTGTAATTTAGAATCTATAGCAGTTTTTTTATTTAAGCCAGGACCCTCTGTCCACGGTTTTTTCTTTCTGCAAAATTTTTTTTTTTTTTTTTTTTATTATAATAAATTTTTGGTTGTTTATTAACGTCATTCAAAATTACTGTTCTTTTATTTTTGATTAAACCTTTTCAATTTTTGGGGTATTTAAGAAAGTCAGATTTCTTTCACCCACAATTTACTTGTCGTGGTTAGATTCAAGTTTTAATTCGCGAGGCTAACTCTGAGTTTAATTGTTCTTTTGCGCCTTTTAAAAATTTTTATCCGTTAATTATATTTTTCATTTTTGTTAATTCATTTTGCATTTTCAAACTCAGTCTGTACACAGCAGTACGTCACGTCTGCTAGACTCCTACAGAGGGCGCGCATCGATAATACCATAAGAGATCGCCCTCCTAACTTCTAACGCAGGGTTTGTAATGGCTGGCGTTTGAAGAGGATAAAATTTCGGAGAATTTTCTCATTTTTCCCTACTTTTGTCGCTAAACCACGACACCCTTATTCACTTGCGACAGTCATTTCCCATTCTACCGCAATTTATTTCCCTTTTAATCACGGCCGCTTTCAAAGGCTTCGCGCTACCACTGACCCCTGGGCACCGACGTGATGTAGCATGGTGTAGAGAACGAGGGAACGAGAAATTGGGACCAAGAATGGAATTCAATGAGTCAAGATTCTGTTTGGGCATGCATGACGGTCATGCAAAGGGTGAGAAGACGGCTTGGTGAAAGACGAGATCCCCAATTTTCTGTGGAAAGGCATGTGCGCCACACAGTTGGAGTAATGGTATCGGGGGCTATTGCTATTGGAAGTAGGTCACCTTTAGTATTCAGTAGAGGTAACATGACCGGTGCACACTACATCCAGGAGGTTATAGAACCCCATATTGTACTTTATGTTGAGACCATCCCCAACAGCACATTCCAACAAGACAACGCACGACCTCATGGTGCTAGGGATTCTTTGGCTCATTTTGAGGACAATCAAGTTGCGTTGTTGCCTTGGCTACCATGATCGCCCGACCTTTCATCCATCAAGCACGTCTGGGATATTATGCGAAGAAGATTAGTCAATTTGCCCCATCTGCATGCGGGGCTCTGTGGAGATGGACCTTTTCCCCCCTGGCTACTCGTGGGATCAACCATGGAGGAAGGACGTTTATTAGCGAGACGACACCGCTAATAAACAGGAATTGGAGCAGGACCTCCATAAGAAGCCTTCCACTTCCAAAGTGAGAGTACCTCACAAGGAAGGAACAAAGGGAGGAGCAAAACGACTGGAGCAGATTGGGGAACAGGATGGCATCCATCCCCTCTCAAATTGCATAGCACTGTGCAACTCAAGGGCGTTGCACCTGCGAGCACTTGAAATCGAAGAGGGAGATTTACCTAACCTGGGGCCTTCTGATATCCTACACTTTCTGAAGGGAATAGGATTGGAAGGCCAGCTGTAAAACAGCAAGAACAGGGGACACAATAGATCTTTTAGGTCGCAGTGTAATGTCACCCTTGCAATATATTTTCTCTATGTGGTTTACAAGAGAACCTCGCGAACTGTAAATCGCAGGTTTTGATGAAACTTTGTCAATTTGTAGACTCCATGGAGTGTTACTCAAGGACGCTTTCCGTTGCTGCGGAACTTCAACTTTAGGGGGTGCAATTCACCCTTGCAATTTAGCCCAAATTTGGTTTTTTCTGAATAACTTTTAAACGGTAAGAGATAGGAAAAAAGTTTCAATGGCGGACTTGTACCGTTTAGTGTGACATTTCGATTGGTGTAGATATTTGTATACAGGGTGTTCCAATAAACGTGGAATGACGTATGTTGTGCTTATTTTATCGAATTTCAGAAATCGGTTATAATGGTCTTTTTGCGATCAAATAGTCTATAAAAAGGTAAGTTAGAAAGTTATACAGGGTGTCCACAAAAATATAAATTTTAGCATATTTTACTTATTCTAATGAAATACTCTGTATATTGTTATGTGGCTGCATTGTATGTCGAAAATCAGTGTAAACTTATACTAGGCGCTAAATAGTTATATGTGGTAATTTTCGAGTTATACGCGTTTAGTTGTATGTAAGACTATATTATCCCCAACAGCAGACAAAAGAAAATGTAACTACTTCGACAGATTGTTGCTGATACTTTTAACATTACACTGTATATACAAAATAACGACAGATTACGACTTCAATTTTCATACTCATACTGTTCGTGGGTAGGTAGTTAGGTACGCAAATAAAATTATATAATATTGATTTATTAGTTTATTGATATTGGTTGAGTTCATATTGTTTTGCAAATGTGCAGGTAGCTAGAGCCATTAAAAGAAAAACTTACAATATACAGTCAACGTACAATTTAATTATAATTTAATTATTACCTTATTTTATTTTGTGTAAGTCACAAACAGCCTGCTCTATTTTAATAAAATAAAAGTCAGTACTGAAAAATGTATATACATCCGTGAAAATCCTCAAAAAGTGTTGAAAACATAAATATTGGTGCAACGTGCACATCTTATAAAAGCGGGCTGTCCACATATTGAACATATGGGTAAAATGCCTTCATTATCGAATGAAAACGCATATGTTACTGGATGAATAAATTTGTCTGGTCTGGATTCTGTATACCGCTTTTGTACCAGGAATATAGAAATTGGTTTCGATATCTTGGGAGAGAGTTGATTGTGAACAATCACTGTAATTTGATTATTATATTGCGTTGATGTAAATTAAGGTCAATGTTTGCAAGCAAAACTTGATCGGAAAACCGTTTGACAAATCCATCTACACACGAAAGCCATACACGTCGAGCGGTTGCGTCAGTCCAGTTGTTTTCTTGGGAATCGTAAGAAGAGATGTTGGTTTATCTGCTGGATAGAACTTTGTAAAGTCCGAGGACAGTAGCCACTCCAAGAATCTAGTAGTAAAGTTGTTGATGTTCCACTAAAAACTCGATGTAGGTACGCATCTGTAAACCATGTTTTAAATAGTTCACTAGTTAGTAAGTGAGACGTTCGCTACTCACATCTCTCCAGAAATAGGTGGTAGAAGCAAGCAATTAGTGTACTATGCGACCTATTGTTTTCATCTGCCTGCTGTCGGGGATAATATAATCTTACATACATCCAAACGCGTATAACTCGAAAACTATCACATATAACCATTTAGCGCCTAGTATAAGTTTACACTGATTTTCGACATACAATGCAGCCACATGACAATATACAGAGTATCTCATTAGAATAAGGAAATATGCTAAAATTTATATTTTTATGGACACTCTGTATAACTTTTTAACTTACCTTTCTATAGACTATTTGATCACGAAAAAGGCCATTATAACCGATTTTTGAAATTCGATAAAATAAGCACAACATACTGCTGTGAACTGATTGTCCAAGCATACAAGTTTAAAGAAATTAAAAATGACAAAATTAATTTAGCTAGCTCAGCAAAAATGAATTTAAAAGGGCGCCAGAGATTCTTATATCTCAGAGTAACTTTTTTAAAAAGTAATAGTGGGCGTTTGCAAAATTGACTTTCTTTAAAATCCCCAAAAATTGAAATGGCTGATTCAAAAATAAAAGAAACTGTAATTTTAAAATGATATTTACAATCATTAAATTTATTTTTTAAAAAGAAAAAAGAAAAAAAAAACATTTGATACAAATTACAGGAAAAATTAAAACCATGAATATAAGATTCTGGCAAAAAACAAACCTGCATAAGATTCTACAATTTAAAAAGGACAATGCAAATCCTTTAGCAAACAAAATGGTGAATTCGTTCTAGAAGGAATTTCTTATACCACAAAAAATCCACGTGGTTTCAAAAATTCAAAGCAAACTACAAATTAATTCAAATAACGTAGAGAAACAACCAAAATTAAAAATGAAATTTAAATCAAGCTCACAGCTTCACTTCACCTACCCCGAGGTGATTAAAATAAAATTAATATGAAAAACTACAAAAAAAGACGGAAAATTTAAACTCTAAACGCGATCGCTTCTAAAACGAAAATTATTAAAGAGCCTTACATGAATTGTGCACAATAATACAACACCTATTAATAAACGAATTACTAGATGGACGATTTTAAAATTCAAACCAACGAACTACATCTTAAAATTAAAAAGAATTACCAGAAACGGTAACCAAAACAACAAAACAAGACCATACACGCGCTCGTCTATCTGGTAACTGCCTGGGCCTCAAAGGTAACACTCGCATATATATGAAATTTACATCTGCGTGCGATGAACGCAACGCATCGCAAAGAAAAAACTAGCATATAAACTAAATACAATACTGGAGTACGCAAAATGTACAAATAAATGAAATTAACTTTACACAACTGAACAAATAACATGATACAAACCATTAAATCAAAATTCTTAGCAAAATTTAAAACAAAGTGAGAATTTGCGCGCGGCATCGCCAAAACTTGATCTTGGAAAATTAACAGCATAGAGTTCAAACAACCGGGGAGACATATCACAGCAATACGTTATTCCACGTTTATTAGAACACCCTGTATATAAATATCTACACTAATCGAAAGGGCTCACTAAACGGTACAAGTCCGCCATTGAAACTTTTTTTCCTATCTCTTACCGTTTAAGAGTTATTCAGAAAAAAAACCAAATTTGGGCCAAATTGCAAGGGTGAATTGCACCCCCTAAAGTTGAAGTTCCGCAGCAACGGAAAGCGTCCTTGAGTAACACTCAATGGAGTCTACAAACTGACAAAGTTTCATCAAAATCTGCGATTTACAGTTCGCGAGGTTCCCTTGTTAGTATAATTCATCATTTCCTGATTTTGCCATAAAAATAAATTATAAAATAAAAAACAAAAGGGGGAAATAAATGACGCATTTCTCATTCCTCGTTAAATATCGGAAAAAATTCCAGCTCTCCGTTAGCTCTTCGATTCTGCACGGACATCGATAGTGTTCCCCACGGGGTATTTATATAATGATAGAAGGGCACCGGACACGTCGGAAACTAGTCGACGGCGAACGAAATGAACCGGGAGTCATAACCAAGTCCCCGATCTCCTGTATAATGGTCTGAGGGGGTGGTGTACGTTGCCCAATTACCGGCCGATCATCCGACCCATAGATCTGGGGTGCCCGTCCGTATTAACGCCGGCTAACTGTAGTTTGGAGAACAGTTCAGTCGTAATCAGATGAGATCTCACGGTTGGCATATAAGTAAGACCGTGGATCTAGTGAGAAAGAGGAATTACGCTTGATGGAGGTTGGTATTTATATTGATGAATAACTAATAAGTTAATTTTTCCCTCTTACATCCTTTTTTTATAGATATCTGAAATGTTAAGATAAAGATCTATTAAATTTAGATGGTTATCTGTTCGGTAAATGTTAATTAATGTTATTAATTAATCCAATCGATTCGAATATAATCCTTACCCACACTTATCTACTTTGAATTATCTAATGCTCGCTTCGTAAACTTTACATCGTAAGCAGTATAAGTACTTAGGTCTTGAGTTAATAACGGGACACGGGCATAGTTTTCCCATTCCCGGAGATCAGCGTGTATCGTGTTACCGAGTTCGGTGTCTCGCATAATTAGCCATCACAATGAGAAGACGCAGTATAGCGTCCGACTTATAAAACGTAATCGACAACGAGATTAGTAGCGTGTAAGACGCCCGGGGGCCGAGTTGTAATCTTAGATACACATTCAAAGTTGTCTTAGCGTCGGGACCAACGCCACCGTCCAAGAGAGAACTTCATTAATCTGTTCGGATACAATTAATGACCGAATTGCCGTACTTAGTTTAAGGCGTTTAATTGGAGGCGAGTTCCAGTTGGTCCCGCGGCAATAGCGGTGGGGGATTATCAAATTTTCGAATTATGTAGTATAGCACGGAAACGCCGGTATTACTAGCATTAGTGTGGGAAAGGAACTATCCGTTGGCCAAATAGGAATACTGCCGGTATAATATGGACAAGAATATCAAAATCTTGTATTGGATTTTAATCAAACGCCTTTGGGTTGCATAGTGCTACGCAATTTGAGAGGAGGTGGATGGATACATTCAGATTCCTTTGCAAATACAAGCTTACTCAGATGTACTTTCAGTTTACAATGGCCCGAAAGTATTGCTGTTAATATGCGAACATTGTTCTTACTCAGGTTGATGCATTCTGAAACCTCTTCTGGTTATAGAATTTTACTTTGCCTCATTCCTTGGAGATTTTCCCAAAAATTAGATATTCTCTGCTCCATTTTTCTTTTCAGTTTCTTCAGTATTGTACTGCTACTTATCCCATGAAAGGGTTAAGGCCCTGCAAAAGGTATTCCAGCCCCTTTTTTCCGAGATTATCCATTATCTCGTTTCCTTCCACTACTGTGTGACCCGGAACTCACAGGAAGGTTACTTTATTCCTTTTGCCTAGCTTGTTTAGATACACCCACCCTTGCGCCTGCTGACTTTTTTATTCCCCCGTCTTCAGGAAACTTAAAAGGACCACGGTTTACGGATGTCAAGGAGATGCAGGACCGTGTGGCAGGTATTTTGCAAACGGTTACAGAAAAATACTGTTTCGACAGTTTCCAGAAGGTTGAAAAAAGTGTGTGGTGTCAGCTGACGATTACTACGAAGGCCAATAAAGATATTTCCAATCTACTTTCTGTTTTTATGTTTATTATAATAATTTTGTAGACACTCCTCCTATATCCTAGCGCTGTAAGAATTCGAAAATCCATCCGGTATAATACAAAGTATTTAAATTCATTTTATTAATACGTTAATGATAAGTACTGTGGCATATGCTAAAGCAGCGTGTACTTCACAGGAAATAATAGTCTGTTTTGTTTAAAGTCTCGTTTGTCTATTGTATGTTACAATTGCTGATCAGCGAATCCCACATAACTCTCCCAGAAGCGCGTTTGAAGTTCAGAAAAATAACACCAACTATCATTCTTGCGCTCTCTTGTAAAGAGAAGCGGAACTAGTAATCGGTGCGGAATGACGTCACAACTAAAGTTTATAAAAATTCTTTACATTGCTGTTTTGAATTAATTAGTTCGCGGAGTTCGTTTCAGCTACAGAAAAAGCACGCGTCATCCCTTCGTTACCGGGCGTTTCCATATCTTAAAATTTAAAAAATCAAACTATTCTTCTTAAATTTTACAATTTAAAATAAGCTAGAGGTGCTACTGTTTTTTGTGCTAAAACCGTTCGAAAATCCCTCTTTTCTTTTAAAATTCTTGTGTGTGTTGTGTAAAGTTTTTGTGTCTCAATTATTTTGGATTACGGGAAGATTTAATTGCCCACATTGGTTGGTAAGATGTTCAAAATTTCTGCTTAAAACTAACCATTGCAAATACGTAGAAATCGTAACTCTCTCTCTCCCTTAATAGAATAATTTTGTAAAGTAAAAATAACTCAGTACTTATATTAAACAACATTATAAATTTTTAAAATATTCATCCAATTAATTGTGTTTTGTTTTTCTTTACTTGTTATTTTATTTAATTTGGTAGCTTGTTAGTTTAATTGTATTGTCTTAATTTATTCAATATATAATTGTAAAAAAATAGTCACTCTATTATTTCGCCATTAAAAAAATAATTTTTATGTGTACCCTTACTAAAGATTTGGAGAGGAAAGGGAAAGCCGACAAGGTGGGTCAGTCGACAATTTTTAGGCTAGCTAGCGGCCCTGCTTCGACTGACTGAGGAAAACACCGTTGTAAAACATCTTTGGCTATATCTTCTAAAACCAATCGCTACTGAACAAAAAGATGGCTCGTCAGTCAAAATAGCAGGTGGGGTTACCTGTAAAACGGTGTTTGGTTCAGTTTGAATGAATTTGGGGCTGACCACCCCCAAAAGTTTCCAGATAAGAAAACCCGTTCCGTTACAAAGCTATCCCCACTCCTGGCGGTCGCCATGTGACAGTGTGATTACTTTGCAAGTTTCAAAATCAAACTCCTGTTAGAAGTTTAAAAAATCTAATGAGGCAAATTTATGTGTGAATCCGCAAAGGAATGATTATTTTGGCTATTGAACGCGAATATTTCTTTTACTGGATTAAGAATTTACACACATTGTTGGAGTATGTTTAGAAACAAAAAAAGAAAAATCTTCGCAAATCGATAAATACTTCCCGCTGTCGCCAAAATTAATCCCCCTTTGTGTTAAAGTTTCGTTATTTGAATACCTGGGACGTTTCTTACGCCATCCGTTCCCGAAGCGAACGCGGAGAAAAAATCCACACACGAAGGAGGAGGGAAAGAGCAAGACGGAGACACACAGATATATAGGTATCAGGTGCGAGAGGAAAGGACAAACGACGAAACGGCGAAAACGGAGGGGGAGAGAGGGACAAGAAAACTTATCTCTCATGTCTATTATTATTTGAATTCATCGGTTCGAGAATCTCCCCCTCCCGCGCCCCCTCCCCCCTCTATTCGGCGCGTTCGGCGTGTATATTTAGGGCAAACGAACAATGCGCGTCCCGAACAAAAAGCGCATTCAAATGTCTGCGAATTCGCGATGATTGAAATAGATTGGGAAAGAATGCGCATTAAATTCCCTAAATAAATGAGTTACAAAATAATTGAAAAGAAGAATCTAGACGTAACGTGAATAAAAATGCGAAAAAGAAAGCAACAGCGCGAGCACCCAGAAACAAAAGGACGGGCATGCGTTTCTTTCTCGATGTATATTTGCGAGTGCACGTTAATTAACTCTCTATCTCTCCGTCTCCGTCTCTTTTTCTGTATTTTCTTTTACCTCGCTTTATTTACGTTGTGCTTATGCCTTCTTTTCTATTTATTCTATATTTTTTTCTGATAGATATTTGGTTTTTCCAATGTACATAATTGAAGTAATCTTTTATAGCGAATAAAGCATTTCAAAAAATTTTAATACTTTCTTCAAGAAGCTGTTTTGCAGTGGCCACCCCGCTCACCGGATTTAAACCCCATTGAGCATGTGTGGGATATCATGGCGAGGAGGAATTGTAATTACTAAAGAATTACAAGTAGGCACTAAAATTAGTGTTTATTGTATTGCCTTGAATGTTGAATTTGAAAACCGTTGGTTTCAATACCTAGTTATAGCTAGGTTGTTATCAGCTGGTTATTAGCTGATTTAATGAGAAAAGCAGCCAAGGATTGATGAAAAAACGATGTCTTATTCACATGTATTCTAAGCTTTCGCTGTATATTTTCAGCTTCATCAGAGAACAAGATTCTATAAAAGAGCATTTCATCTAAGAAGATAATACATTAATTAAGATTTAAATAACTTACAAAAGGAAGATGAAAGTAACGAACACTTAATTATTATTCAATACATAGTTTTAAAAAGTAATTTAATCCACAACAGAACCACGTGCGGTGATAAGGTTAACAAGACAAACTGTCAAACAGTAAGCCCACGAAATAAGAAGGCGGTAGTGCCAACTTATGAAAGATATAAAATAGAACCTTAAGACTAGAAAATACCCTAAAGTGTTGTAAACTGGTTCAAATGATGATCTAATTAATTACATACTAGAGAGTACATTCATTTTAAAAATTTTAATTTAAAATGAACACAATCTAGTGAAGTGAAACAATTGAATGTAAATTCAATATCACCATTCATCAAGGTATAATAAGTAACTGTATATGCCACTCAAGTTATTGATATTTGGTCTGAAATTAATAAACAAATGGTCTTTATTAATGTAGTACATTTAATTTCAAGGAAAAGACTTTGTTGTAAATATTTGCTTTCCCTACATAATATCGTCAAATTGTCAAAATCAAATTTATGTTTATTATTAACAACATGATCTGATAAAGCTGTTTTGGTGTTAAGGTGTTCACAATCTAAAATGTGTTGTTTGACTCTCTTTTTCAAATATTGCGATGTCTGGCCAATGTAAGTGGCAACACAATTTTAACATGGTATTGTTATATTGTTAAAAGTGTAGCATCTTCGTTAACTGCTCCGATGGCGATGCTCTATTGCATTAATCTTTGTTTGTCGCAGGGTATATTTCCTGGCGACTTAAAAATTACTAAGACAATACCAGTATTTAAAAGAGGTGATCCTCGAAAAGTAGAAAATTATAGACCCATCTCGTTGCCTTCAGTTTTTTTTTTCTAAAATTTATGAAAATGTTATTAACAGCCTTATGAATTTTCTAACCAGCAATCATTTGCTGTCAAACACGCAGTTCGGATTTATAGCCGGAAACTCAACATGTAGTGCTATATATAGTGTTTTGAGTGTGGCGTATGAAGCCTTAGACAAAAAGAACGTTGCAGCCCGTATATTTTTTGATTTGTCAAGTGCTTTTGACGCAAGTAGACCGTCCTACTTGGCAGATAGGTATACCAAGGTAAGTATCACGGGTGAAGCTGCTAACACGATTGCGATGAGACAATCTTCCTTAATTGAAGTATCTCGCGGTGTTCCACAGGGATCAGTTTTGGGACCGTCATTATTTTTGGTATACACGAACGATCTTCGGGCTCACCTGTCTTGTTCTTCGTTGGCCCAGTATGCTGATGATACTAGTTATGTTGTAGCGGGAGCGTCGGTATCAGAAGCATCAGTACTATGTAATAACGTCGTGGGTAACATGGTGGATTGGTCCCGCTCAAATGGACTTGCTTTGAACGGTTCCAAGACTGGTCTACTGCAGTTTGTTCCTGTGACTCATAGCGGATCTTTAAGCATCTATGTGCACGTTGACGGAGAAGTATACCCGAAAGCGAATGTGTTAATTTCCTGGGATCGTGCGTAGATCGACATCTTAAGTTTGAAAAACATTGTGACTCCCTTCACCACAAACTTTGCTCAGCAGTATATGCTGTTAGATCATTGCGAAGTAGTGTCAGTCTACACTCTTTACGTCGAATCTAGGGTTCATTACGGTATCGTTTTCTGGTGTTCCGCTGCATCTGCGAGGAGGTTGTTTGTGACACAAAAAAAAGATAATTAGAGTTATAATGGGAGTTGCACCCAGAGATTCGTGTCGTTCTTCGTTTGGTGCCCTCGGTATTTTGCCATTGGCTGGTCTATTTATTTATGAAGTCTTACTATTTTATGAAGATAATGAGACCGAATTTGCTAAAAATCGTGATATATTTAACGGTATGACGACACGGGGCTGCCATAATTCAAGTATTCCAGCTCATAAAACCAAATTTTATGAATCTAGCCCTACTTATCAAGCCACTATCATATATAACCAAATGCCAGAATATATAAAATCGCTCCCTTCAAAAACTCAATTTAAAAGAGAACTTAAGAAATATCTACTGGCGCACAGACACTACACTGTGGAGGAATATTTTCGATAACAATTTGATATATTAACATCATTAGTGTTCATTTTATATAGCTGCTTATTTTGTATTTTTATATTTGTTTTATTAATTGACTCCTCCAACTGACAATGTCAATGTTTTCTTGGAAAACCCACGGCAATAAAGTATTATTATTATTATTATTATTCGATTGCAATTCTAACGAAGTTGGCGATTTACCCTTAGATAAGAGACAACTTAAGGTTCTATCATTGTAGGGAGCTAAGATTACCCCCTAATAAGAAATTCCTTGAATAATCCGAATATTTTGGAACTAATTTCATTGATGAAGGGAAAACGACAGTATCTTTGAACCATATGATCATCCCGTCCAGTGTTGGACTCTATGGTGGGTCTGCTTGAAATACTCACTACAGGGTGTTCACCTTCCCCAAAGCCGACTACTGAGGAATTATAAACAATATTCTTCACCAATGGATAACCATTATTGACAAAAATATTACATAAACGAAAAAGGGTTTTTTTTTTTTGATGGAAGGATTTTTCTGACATTTTCAGTATTTTACTCTTCATAGATAAGATAAGATTTATTTTGGAGGAAATAGTATAACTTGTGAAGGAATTCATGAACCTACCAGAGAAGCTCGGTTTGGTGTACCAATCTAACTTGATGTTTTGACGGTCATATCTGATCACCAAAATGTCAAGATAGAGAATGCAGTTGTTTGTTGCCTCCTCTATGATAAACTTCAAATGTTGATAGCGTTCGTGGTATAGTTTATATCACTCACACCAGTATTTCTGGTGCAATTTCCAAGATTGCTACGTTTATTCGTTCCTTCATGTTGTCGGGGGACTTTAAGACAATACATTTTAGATTGTAAACACCTTAACACCAAAACAGCTTTATTAGATCATGTTGTTAATAGTGTAGTAAATCAAATTTGATTTTGACAATTTGACGATATTATGTAGGGAAAGCAGATAAATCCCAATATCCCTAATCTGGGCCTGTTCTTTAATTCAGCATAATGGTTCGGTGGCTTACACCAATGGTGGCCATATTGAGGATGACGTCAGTTGTTGATGTTTTACCGGTGCATCCACCATCAGTAAATTTAAAAACGCTTCTAACCTCAGCGCTGTGGTCGAATCCTTATATTTGTTATATTATATTAAAAAATCGCCCTTTTCTCCAAAAATTAAAAAAAGAACCTTGTTAATGGAATTGTAGGATACGTGGTAACAAAAATGGTGTTAGAGAGTCCAGATAAAATAACTGAAATGTTTGAAATCATTTCAATTTCCGCTGGCGTTAATTTCGTTGTTAACGATTTTCCATCACATTCTAAAGAAACCTCTACGGCCTCTTCCTCAAACGGTAAACAAGCTTCCATGTTTACTTGAATTATTTCAATTTAGAGGTTACGTCAGCTTATGCTAATTCACCACACCAAACTCACCATCTCCCAAAATCGGTTGCGCGATGATGGCACCACTTGGTTGAAGCGGTAAATTTTAGAACGTGTTTTGGTGCACCACCAGAAACTAAACAGTAATTTAAAAACGTTACTGGTGAAACCAACTGCAACCGGTGAATCCACCGACGAAATAAAAAACAGCCCCTCTACTATGTAATGTCTAAAATCTAAAATCAATAAATTAAGACACAAATAGATGGCGCAATTAAATTTGAAAATTCAAATTAATTCGATGCTATCTTGAATACTGCCTTCACTGTACCATGTTACTATATGTATTTTCAATGTAAATATGGTAAGAAAGAAACGAGATTATGTTGCGAAAGAATATTATTTATGGAGAACTTCAGGATGCTACTTGACTTTACTCTCCTGCTTTTTTCTAGCGAGAAGATAAAAAATAAAATAGCATCTTAACTGAGTATTGAATGTAGGATAGAGGATTTTTGAATTAAAACTTTAACAAAGACAGTCACCATTTGTAGATATTTTGCGAATATCTGCACACCCTGTGCTGGTATTGTGTTTTTTTTTTATTATCATTTATAGTGCGCCACAAAATACTACGAAGAATTTAGACGTGTCGAAATTGAAAAACGGTTGTCGAGCACTGTTATAAAGTACTGGTGCTAAGATATTCATTTTTAAATATTTGTAAATACAGCTAATACTATAACTTCCCCGCTTATTAAAAATGTCCTTTACAAATAATAGTATCTTATACCACTAATACCGAGAAGGACTCACCATAATACCAAAAAGAAAAACACCGACACGACACAGAATACCCCCCGATCAACAAACAAACAAAACACATGTCGCGACTATACGGTAAGCCGACACGCTGTCGGCACATTTATGCCTTTTTGTCAGCGGAGCGTCAATGACGTCTCATAATATCTGCTCCGGCCGCGCTACCGGATAATATGAGTGCCGAAAAGCGTTCCTGAGTAACCGCCGGTCGCACCAACAGATCATATCTCGGTCTAAGTTTACAAACACGCACGCAGCCCCGGATTATAAAAAATAATCTCATTGTTACGGCGGAGGGTATTTTGCGGGCGAACTGGTCTACAGTTTCCGACACCTTTGAAGTGCGTTTATTTACGTTATGGTGCGCTGAAGCATATTTTGCGGTCCGATAGTCTTAAAAACCCGCAGTATGGTTATTAAAGATGCGGGAGTATTTAGCGAAAAGAAGGTCTTTAGGTGAACATAAGTAGGGAGAGCGGTTTTACCAGAGTGAAATTTGTTTTCTAGTGGATATTTACCTAGATCAAGTTAAGATTTAGCCAAATTGGAAGAGAAAATTATAAGGTAAAACCTGTAATATTAAATGAGAGCAAAGATATTTTGTAAAAGAATATTTGAGGGCTTTTGATAGGAAATATGCAGAACCGTGCTGCAATTTGCTGAATTATTTGATATTTAATTGGCAATGACTACCGAACAAAAATTATTATGCAAAAATTGCAGTGATATTAATCACTTTTTAATAATAATAATGATAATTTAACGTATATTTCTAATCAAAATATTACAAAATATTGTCATTATGTAGATAACCATGCAAGTATATAAATGATACTTTTGTCAAAGGCAGTGGCGGCTAGTGAGTTATGAAAGAGGGTGGCCACAAAATAAGAACTTGCCTGTTTTTTGTACATGAAATCAATTCTCCTACTTTTCATGCTGGAAAGGACGTCTATGACTTTGTTGTAAAAATGCGTTCAGTCGATCTTCTGACATTGTGCTTCTCAGAAAGGTCATAATACGTTTGAGGGTGGAAAAACATCGTTCACATTCTGCTGTCGACATGGGGGTTGTACAAATAATATCCAACAGTTTATATGTTTCCGTCAAAACTTTTTTAAAGTTGTTGTGTGTTATGAACACTAAAAGTGGCAAAACACCACCTACATCTACGTCACACATGTTCTCGCGCTCATAAATTACTGAAAGTTCACTTTTCAATTTTACGCTGCCCAACATAGGATAAGATTTCACAGTTTTTTTGTACACATAATTAACCGACGCAAAATATGACAATTTTTTTCCACATCTTCGTTATACTTAATTTTATGTCGCAGATAAGCACTGTCTAACTATTCACGTATATCTGCTTTGCCTAGAACATTAAAATCCACGCATGCATTCATGTGAGAAACGGAATTTTCGTGTTTCTTTGCCCTCTCCGCGATATGCTTTAAATCATTTAACCCTTGTTCATTTCACGCACTAACTTCTTTCTTAAAAATTAAGCAGATAAAACAAAATAGTTTATTTGTTAGTGAACATCAGCACATCCACTTACATTTTTATTAAATACTCTATTGTAAGTTCGAGTTTTACTTTTGGAAGTGTAGTTTATTTGAAGATCAGGAATAGGCCTTCCTTTCTCCTTGATTAAAAGTTTATCCTCACATGAGAGCGCCCTTGTGCCCTTTAGTACCAGCCGCCACTGATCAAAGGGCAGAATAAGATAATAGTGTGTCCCAAAATTCTGGAGACACCCAAATAAAAACGCAATTACTTAAGGCGTTTTTTTTTTGGCGACATAACAAGGTTTGAATTGGTTTAGAGCAATTTAGGATTACGTCACTTACCCATTGCAGTTCGAGAAAATAAATTCGGTTTGCTTGGGCCAACTTACAAAAAAGGCAGATAGAGTTGCGTACAATTTTATTAAATCTTGTGGAACTAGAAAATATCCGCACTCGTTGCTAGATTAATCTTCTACATAATATGAATACCCACAAATTTAACTACATTCTTCTAATATTCTTATTGGAAGAAAAAGGTTAAAATATTGTTTAAAGTGTCATTTTAGAGATGACAGCGTCGATAAAAGAAATGATATATTACCATTTGGAAACCACCACAGAATAACTGTGATTGGTCCCTGTCTTGTTCGAAGGTATCTCTGTTTTGGTGGATAAAGCAAAAGAGTACTAAAGTATGCTGAAGGAAGCTGCTGGTATGTTTTAGTACGCATAAAAATTTAACAGCTCTTTTTTACGAAACGAAAATCCTCTGTGCCTTGTAGATGTTCCTCGGAAGAGTAAGTCGTAACATATAAAGGAGTGAAAGATTGAGAAATAAACTGCTTTAACTGGTTCATGAGTACCTACATATTTTAACCTTCTAATCTCGAATTGAGTGGATGACAATCTTACTGCCAAATTCTCTAAGTGGTTACACCATTTGAACACCTAGAAACTTTACTGATTGTGGTTGGCTCAAGCTTGTTGTGGTAAAAAATATATTTTGCTTTTTGTTTTGCTAATCGGCTACTTCGGGTATTCGATGAAGTGTACTTACGTCCTTATCTTGCAAAAAGTGTATCGTCAGTGTACATGCAGATCTTGACTCAACTAACGTTAGATAGAAGATCGTTAATGTACATTATAAAGAGTAGAGGTCCAAAGATGGAACCCCGGTACTCAGTATCTTAGTGGTTAGTGGTTACTGAGAGATAGCTTCCTCATGCTTGTATTAATCGCCCCGTCCACTGCGACTACTAAGGACTATTGCAGAACGGGTGTTATCTTAAAGTTCATCTAAGAAGTGCAGGCCCTCAAGATAGCTCATTATCTTGAGGATTTCTGGTCGTCTCAGGAAAGTTATATACTTAATTTCATTTCAGATTCATTTTAATAATGAATATTGATGTCACACCTATCCAACATTTCCTAACCTTTGCAATTTATCATACCATTCACTTAATATCGCGCCAGTTGAGGAAGATAGGGGAACATACTCGTGTTTTGTCACTCTCGGGAAATCGGTAGGCAACACGATTCTCGAAACATGAGACGAATAAAGGCAAGTGTATCTAGTCGTGTTGTAGAAATATATTGACTTCTCCTATTTGGACTGACATTGACAATTATCAGAAAAGAAAAAAACAAAATGAAGAATTAATGCTTGGTCTTTTTTGTACCTAGGTCACATTAAAAGCGTGTGTAGCATTGATATAGCATACATATGTTTTACCTTACCAACGATCATCAGTGCTACTGGTCAACCTAATGTATTATACGAAGAATGCTTTTAATGTGACCTAATTATTAATGATAATGCAATGTTAAAGAGTGGCTTAAAAGTCGTTCACATATTGTTATGCTTTCGCATGTAGATACATATTAATGAGAATTTTCCATCTTAAATTTTCATTCAAATATTCTTCCATTTGTTGTACCTATTCCTGAATTCTATACAGCTAAATGAATTTTAATATAGACCTTTGGCTTCACACTAAAGAAACATGAGACATTAATTAACAACACGGACTAGCTTTTAATTGTCCAAAACAGTTGTGGCGTCTGACCATAAAAATATAGATTTTCTTTTACTTTAAAACATACTAATTTCATAAATAAAAACCATTTGTATTCTTATTTTATTTACTTACTACATTTGACATTTTCAAAAACTAATTTAAGGCACCTTCCTTTGTCTAAAAACGCCAGACTTGAACTGTTTAATTCAGAAAGTGTTCTAGAAATCCTCGGACTGCCCGAACACACTTAATACGCATTGCTGGCAAACAATGCCTTCTGTACCACATTTTTACTACTTCAATTCGTCCTCTAATATTCTCTATATAGGCAATTTGTCTTCAAGTTATTTTAATTGCTCCAACGTTTATATCTGATATTAATGATCGCTGGGTTGTGGAGATTAATGTCATCAATCGTCTGCGCTGAACGAGATTGACATGCCATACCTTCTTATATTGATATACCTGATCGACATGTGATAATAGCATCTTTAAGAATAGAAGCAGATGGTTTTATGCGGAGTATAAGTGCGGTTAGGTACACTCGTGATACATTGAAAGTTACTGATCTCACGAGAAAAAGCGGTGATTTCTTTTAATAGAATTACTATGAATTCTAGATGTAGAAGGATTATATTTTCGTCATAACTGACCGTTTATGCCAATTCCAATAAAAGAAGATCGCTGCTTTTCTCCCTCAAGTCGGTAACTTTCAATGTGTCATGGCTGTACATATCAGTTCTGCTTTTTTTTTAAGACACAGCGTATTGAAATAAATCGTAAGCTATTTACGTCGGTATTAAACGATAAAGGAGGGAGCTGGGTATGCGGAATAAGTGAGCAAGTCATCAGTTTCTCATTCGCACTTATTCCTCCGGTTTGGAAATGCGATGCAATTCACGTATGCAGAATGTATGTATATTTAATGTTAGAAAGAGTGGGTTCCGCTCTCGCCCAACACACACACACACACACACATGCGAACGCGTAAAACTCCCAACAACACTAAATCTAGTCTAAATGCACACCATCCGACAGGCCAATAAATACAGAAATTCAATACGATATTCTAAAACGTAGAAAAGTTTTATGTGTATGCATCGCTCCCGGATTGTAGTGGGATTTGTTTATTTTCGCAGTTCATAGTACCCGATTTAAATAGTACGTGTAACATCGAACCCGGCTAGTAACGAAATTCAAGTTTCAATCGATGGATAATGAATGAACGGCAGAATGGTATATTCGGGAAACGGATAAGTATATATGTGTATAGTTATTTTGGTTATTTAAAATTAAATTAAATACACTAATACACAAACTAGCATAGCTAATAGTCCATTTTCCGGCATCTAAAATTACCCTTTCACCACTGCAAGACTGCAATAAGGCAGAACTGGAAACTGCGAGACAGATATCTAGGGAGTACTGGCAGGTAGCAAAGAATGTCATGGATGCGAAAAAGTGTAATGGACAATCAACTCATTCAAACTCTATAAATCGCCAGAATCAGATGACACCTATTCAATTATGCTACAAAAGAGTCTGGAACTTTTGTTACAAAAACCTAGTATGTGAAGTCTAGCACTAGGATGCGTACCAATGACCTGGAGGTTGAGAGAGCTATTTATATTCCGAAACCTGGAAAAAAAACGGAATAGGATGGAGCAAAGTCTATGAGATCAATAAAATGGACAAAAATATGACCATAGGTATTAGCCAATCGCCCTGGTTGAGCATCAGACTATTAAGGCCAAAAAATGTATGGCCCAAAGGAAATAGCAGACGAATTAATTTCGCAGTCACGCAATCATCTATGTCAGCGGTTCTCAACCTTCCTTTATTTGTGTACGCCTTACTAAATTGTTTTCATATATTGTACCCCTGAATCATTAGTACTCTTATCCTAATTAAAATTTATAAATATGAACTTTAAACGTGGCCACATTTAATAATGAAAAAATATTGTATTTGTATAAAACAGACAGGACTTAAAGTTTAATAATATCTATTATTTCCCCAAGTGCCAACATTTAAATATATATTTATAGATTTTAAACCAAACATGATATTAGAGAACACTTTTTAATTTAATATTTTTAAAATCAACTTGTCTATGAGTTTTGTTATTTCTATGAAAAAATAAATGATTTTTGTCATTTTAAACTTGCACTACACTTCTAAACACTTTCGTTTCTACTTTTTTGCACATTACTGTCCTTGTTTTGCTGCACATAGCTTTTTTAAGTTGGTTTGAGATTTCTGTACTTGTTTTTGATGAAAGCGTAGGATGAAAAAGCTCTTTCCATAAACACAGTGGAAGGAAAACGCATCAAGAACTTCATTGCCAGGTCAGACAGACATTCATATTCACTGTTGGGTCACCGCAACAGTTAACGCTTAATCGTTTATGAGTTTCTTGCTTGAAAGCTGATTTTATATGCTATCAGTAAAATTTCAATCAACTTTCTTTATGCGACATCCAACTGTGCTAATTGAAATTCTCTTCAGAAAAAGGATTTTGGGTCCAGTTAATACCTTCATCAAGCTTTGGAAAGAACCGCACAATTGATAATTTTAATCCCTCCAAATGTTCAGATATTTGCAGTTTAAGGTCACTAGAGAGGTGCAACTCATTTTCCTTTAGAAAGGAACGCAAAGTCTCGAGCACTTCAGTCTGGCCCTGAAGAATGCAAGATCTCCAAAACTCGATCTTTTTAATCATAGATTCCATCTTCTCTGATACTATAAAGATCGTAATTGAAATTTACTGTAAACTCAGATCTACTTGATTGATTTGTTGAAAAATTTCAGATAAATAAGCCAAACATTGCAGCCAATCGCTGTCATGTAACCTGGATGGCAAATGAAAAGTTTACCTAGAAAAGAAAAGAAACTGCACTACAAAACCTAAACTCAAACATCTGTGGACGGAAATCTACACCGAAAAACTTCAAAACTTAGAGTTACGGACTTTGATTTGATAAAGTTGACGGTTTTCACAGCTTTAGCAAGAACAGTTTAGGCGCAGTAGTTTCATCGAGTCTAAGTAGCGAGGGATGAGTGCTTCTATTGGACGCTTTCTTATATGTTAGAGTCGTCCACAAACTACGCTCCTACGATATGCCTATATGATATTGCGGCATTTGACTCGAGTAATTTTTATCTTCTATGAATTTCATGTTCAAAATTTTTACTTGTGCGGGCGCTTTTTGTTCACACCAAGTTATTCTTTGATCATATCCTTCCGCCATTACACATTTTCTTCCACGATTCCCCCTAACGACCCATTGCGAACCCCTAGGGTTCGCCTACCCCAGGTTAGAAACCACTGATCTATGTTATATGTATGAGGCCTGCTATAATCAAAAGCTACTATCCGTACAAAAGAAAACAGCATTCCTTAGAATAAAAGCGTATAGGACAACCTTTACTGCAAGCACTATAGCTTGCTTTGGCGAGGGCACGGACCAATAGATATTGTGATAAACACAAAAGCCTCAGGCCTGAGGAGAGAAGTGGGACAATAAGATAACTTCAGACAGGAGAGATTATAGATGAAAGCGCAGCAACGCATTACAACAGAGAGGAATCCTCAATAATATGGACCAGGAGAATAGAAAAGATCTTGAATGAAGTGGAAGCATGGGTAGGGAAGCTTCTTTTTGGCTAAAATGCTGACGCGGCCTATCTTAAGCGTTTTTACCTGGCCGGAGACGAACACCTGGGACTATAAACATGGAGAAGAATACAATCACCGAATGCTTAAGATGGATCTCACCAAGAACTAAGATAATGCTAGCTAGAGGCAAGAGGAGACATTAACTCGAAAAATCTACACCAAGACAATCTTAGGAAAGAGAAGCAAAATGAAACAGTAGCAGCTATAGCAAAGGAAGATCTGACCCTTAAAAGAGATGATAACAGCAAAATAAACAGAAGAATAGAAGATTCAACAGCCGACGCACTCTGGAAGTTGACCTTCTAAAGAATGCTTAGATGGTTTCGGGAGGATTCCCACCTGAGGGTTTTTTTAGTGGGTAGAAATCCGACATGCCCTGGTGATACGGGCTACTGAAAATCTTTTAAAGATTTTTTTCCCTCTCGCGCAAGAAAAAAATGTCATTTCTGCTGAAGGCTCTTGAAAAAGTGTTAGATAAACATATAAGGGCTGATGTGTTACCATATCGACCACTACACCTAGACCAGTATTTATAAGTTCTGCGTGCTGCCTCTAAATTGGAATTTGTAGTAAATACTTTGTTATTACTTGCCTTCAATCTCCAGGTGATTTCCATGGTAAAATGGATGGAAATATTTTTTCTAAATTGGATTGAGTTCAGCTATCATCATCAGCAGATACACTGAACTGAGTTCAGTGTATCTGCTGATGATGATAGCTTTGCTATCGAAACGTACTGCTGTGTACTGAAGGTAACAAAAGAATTTCGAAAAAAAATAAATTAGCTAGCTCAACGGATAAAAATTTAAAAGAGCGCAAAAGAACAATTAAACTCAGGGTTAACCTCGCAAACTAAAACTAATCACGAAAAGTAAAAAGTGGGTGAAAGAAATCTGACTTTCTTTAATTATCCCAAAAATTGAAAAGGTTTAATTTAAAATAAAAGAACAGAATTTAGAATGCACCTTAAAAACAATCAAGAATTTTTATTATAAAAAAAAGAAAAAAAAAATCGTTAATTACAATTATGCAGAAAAAAACATGGACAAAGGGTCCTGGTCTAAATCAAAACTGCTCGATTCTAAATTCTAATTACAAAAGGACAATGCTAAATCCTCTATCAAAGCAAAAAGGTAGAATAGTTCAGGAAGATAATTCTTTTTCGCGAAAATCCACGTGGTTTCAAAATTAAAACAAACTAAATTAAACGTGGACAAATCAAGTGAATTTCAAAAAAAAATTTAAATACAAGCACAATGCTTCTATTCACCCAACCCCGAGGTGAATTAATATAAATACAAATCAGCAAAATTAAAAACGAAAAAATGAACTCTTAAAAATTATAATGAGAGAAAAAAAACAAAAATCTATCTTCCTGCACGAAATAATAAATGATCTTATATCTAAATTGGTGCACACAAAATATAATAAACAATTATTATATAGCGAGTTCCTTGATGGACGGAATAAAATTCAAAATAAACGAAACAAATCTCTAAATCACAAATATTAACAAAATGGTAGCAAACAATATAAAATCTGCGTCTACTCACGCTTGTCTATCATGGAACTAGTTCTTACAATCGCGACCGCTGCGTACAGCGAATTCGCACAGAGACCAGTCCGCCAACGGACGAAATATCAAAACATAATAACATAAACAAAACTAGTGAACGCAAAACATATTAATAAATTAAATTAATTTAAAACAACTGAACACTTAAATAAATAAATCAAACAAACAATTCAATAACTAAATCTTGTATAAAAATAAACAAAACATCTGTGCAACTGTGCAACAAAAAAAACTCTCGCGAAAACAAGGTGTCCACAGCAGTACGCCCAGTTTAGTGCAGTTTGTGGTGAGGGGTCTAGGAGAAATTTACAGCATTACCAGTACCACAGTTTGGAGTATTTTTGTTATTGAAAGATAGTTCATCTTTAATCATTATGAATAATGTCCCATGTTATTGAATGTTAGTTAAGAAAATGACTTTACCTTCTCGAAAGAAAGCTAATATTGCAGCATTTCTAACTAAGCGCAATATATCCATTTGATCAAAAACCTACAAGGATCGTCATTCCGAGTTTTTAAATGGCAAGTGCACGTTATAAACATTTCGAAATACTGTTGAAAGTACGATATAATGTTCGCTGAAGTACTTGATGATTTTAATTCATACGTTAATTTACTGATGACATACGGCTCTTCTGCTTGTGAATAGAATTTGCACAAGATATTTTAGCAGAAATAGGAAAGAAATTCTCATATTCCACACCATCTGCGACACGTTTTCCTATTCTCCGTGAATCTCTGCGCGTCATCTATCACCGTTAATGCGCGTCCGATAGTCACGTGTCACCGTGTCAAGCTCAGGACGATCCGTCTGTACCCCGCGTATGTGTGCAGTATATGCATAGGTGCGCATAATGGCAGGTGCGCCCCTTGTAAATATCAACTAACGAGACAGTTGGAGTGTCGACATCAACATCCGAAGTGTAGATAAGGCGGACGAACGACGTAAAGGCGGACTCTTCGGCTGTTCTTATGTCGCTGATGAATTTAGATATTACCCGTGCGTATGCATGTCCGGCGATGGTGCGCCATAACGAGGCGATTAATCCTCGATATTTAAGCTGAGAAAATAACGACTCGAACAGGACGACGAGCTGGATGAAACTCTTGAAGTGGACACTTCGAGAATTATTAACGCTGGACGTGAACGTTAAAATGTTATCGTAATGAGTTCTTAAATCAACAAGACGGCCCTTCTGAAGTTTTATTCCATCTATCATGAGAGCTTTTGAAGTATTAATAGAGAAATGAATAAACGTTAGGACAATTTTGGATCCACACATACATATTAAAAAACAAATGATCTGCTGTTTGCCCAAACGAACGACGATGGTTCAAAAATTTGTTTGTTTATGTTATCCCTGGACTGCCAGGAGTATGTGTTCTGCGACAACGAGTTTCCTTGCCTGAAAGATTTGTAATTTAAACACGTTCGTTGGACAAGCCGTCATGTCTCCATCTTAAGTCGTTGGTAAGCGTAATTTTTCTTTTGTCTAAAGCTTCTCGTTAGTAATATCTGGGGCCTGTTGCATAAAAGTACAATTACAATTTAGCAGGGTGATACTTTTGTTTCAAATTGTCAAACTTGACTTAGCGGGGTTGCAACATCTATATTATATTGTCAAATTTTGAACAGATTGTAACAAAAGTATCACCTGTAAATTGTAATTGTACTTTTATGCAACAGGCCCCTGGTTGTGTTCCTTTAAAGGGCCTACTATTTTGGGCGAGATTGTCCACGTATTCCCCATCGCAACTCTACTAGCGGAATCTACAGACTAACAGCCGAGGCACTGCTTTATAGATGAGGTAGAATAATAGAATCAACATTGATCAGGCTAAAACGTACGCGAAATGTCTTTGTGATTTACAGTATTTGTCTTCATTAAAGTCTTTCATAAAGTAATGTAAATCTTTTATATTTTTGTAACAATTAACCAACCTTAAATATATGTTAATATTGATATAATAATCGGTATAATCATTTCGATTTCGATTTTCGACTTCGAGATCACAATCATTTATTCCTTATCTTTTCCCCTGCATAAAAACTATTCAAACGATTATTTATAACGGCTTTGTATTTCAAATTGTCGAGGTATTAATTCGCGATATTCATAAGCAAGAAGCAACGAGTCCGTAAGATAGCATACGCAGCAATTGTCGCATATACGGAAGTTCATGGATGTTTCAATGCATAGCACTGACGACTACATTCTTAATGCATGTGTATTTGCCTTCATCAGCTGAAAACGCTAACGATAACTCTTGTAATTGCCTAATCACTGAAACGTAATGTAAGTCTTTTATATTTTGTAACAATTAACCACCTGAAATTATATGTAAATATGATATAATAATCGGTATATAATCATTGGCGATTCGATTTCTCGACTCGAGACACAATCATTTATTCCTTATTTTTTTCCCCTTGCATAGAAACTATTCAAACGCTTATTTATAACGGCTTTGTATTTCAAATTGTCGCGGTATTAATTCGCGATAATCATAAACAAGAAGCAACCAGTCCGTAAGATAGCATACGCAGCAATTGTCGCATATACGGAAGTCCATGGATGTTTCAATGCATGGCGCTCACAACTACATTCTTAATGCATGTGTATTTGCCTTCATCAGCTGAAAACGTAACGATAACTCTTGTATTTGCCTTAATCAGCTGATAACGTAATGTAAATCTTTTATATTTTTGTAACAATTAACCAACCTGAAATATATATATTAATATTGATATAATAATCGGTATAATCATTTCGATTTCGATTTTCGACTTCGAGATCACAATCATTTTATTCCTTAATTTTTTTCCCCCTGCATAAAAAACTATTCAACGATTTTTATAAACGGCTTTGTATTTCAAATTGTCGAGGTATTAATTCGCGATATTCATAAACAAGAAGCAACGAGTCCGTAAAATAGCATACGCAGCAATTGTCGCATATACGGAAGTCCATGGATGTTTCAATGCATAGCGCTGACGACTACATTCTTAATGCATGTGTATTTGCCTTCATCAGCTGAAAACCTAACGATAACTCTTGTATTTGCCTTAATCAGCTGATAACGTAATGTAAATCTTTTATATTTTTGTAACAATTAACCAACCTGAAATATATATTAATATTGATATAATAATCGGTATAATCATTTCGATTTCGATTTTCGACTTCGTGATCACAATCATTTATTCCTTATTTTTTCCCCTGCATAAAAACTATTCAAACGATTATTTATATCAGCTTTATATTTCAAATTGTCGAGGTATTAATTCGCGATAAGCTAAACAAGAAGCAACGACTCTGTAAGATAGCATACGCTGCAATTGTCGCATATACGGAAGTCCATCGATGTTTCAATGCATAGCGCTGACGACTACATTCTTAATGCATGTGTATTTGCCTTCATCAGCTGAAAACGTAACGATAACTCTTGTATTTGTCTTAATCAGCTGATAACGTAATGTAAATCTTTTATATTTTTGTAACAATTAACCAACCTGAAATATATGTTAATATTGATATAATAATCGGTATAATCATTTCGATTTCGATTTTCGACTTCGAGATCACAATCATTTATTCCTTATTTTTTCCCCTGCATAAAAACTATTCAAACGATTATTTATAACGGCTTTGTATTTCAAATTGTCGAGGATTAATCGCGATAAGCTAAAACAAGAAGGCAACGAGTTCCGGTTAAGCATAGCATACGCGAGCAATTGTTCGCAGTATATGGAAGGTCATGGATGTTTCAATGCATTAGCGCGACGACTACTTCTTAATGCATGTGTATTTGCCTTCATCAGCTGAAAACCTAACGATAACTCTTGTATTTGCCTTAATCAGCTGATAACGTAATGTATATTTTTTATATTTTTGTAACAATTAACCAACCTTAAATATATGTTAATATTGATATAATAATCGGTATAATCATTTCGATCCAACCTTTCCCGAAGCTATGACTGGGGTTGCTATTAGCCGGCACCTCGTAACACACGTGCCAACAGTATTTGTTAAAAGTTGCAGAAAACATTTTTATTACATCTTGAAGAAGTAGAGCTTTTTTCCCAAATATAAGCGGTTTGTAAAAATGATTTTAACAATACAATAATTGGAATTAGCACATCCAGATTGGATCTAAATTATATTTATACGTATTAAGTTGAGAGGTCTATTTTATGTATATGCTGTTCACGTATAGACGAACAAGGGAGATATAATTAAGTAGTGAAGAATGATATCGACGGTTCCATCTATAGCGCACGCGTTCTAATTTATTCTGGTCTCTCTCGAGCCAGCCCCATAGACGACGCTCTTTATTGTTCTCGTTATCTCCACAGTTCGTCGTTTTTGTTAATGTCCGCCATTAAAAATCACTAAATATCGTCCTGCAGTCTCTCTTCGTATAAGGCGGTACCAGATCGAGACGGAGAAAGCTGTAATTATTGTGGTGCGCGCATACACAAACACATCGCCCATTCCGTACCTATATCTAATACTTAAGATAATAAAAGGAGAACCAGTGCACACACACACACACACACACACAAACGCACACAATACGCGCGAGCGACTTCTCAGCATCGACTCTCTCGATTTGGTTCTTCCCGGCCGCGATGCGTTAGCTTCCCACTCACGTCCCGTACAGAAACAGACACAATACACTCGCGCCAGCTCGTTATACATAAATTAATAGCAGACATCGAATGGTCATTAATGCATTGGGTGGTGCGACGAACACCACAGCCTCTTCGGTGTGGTCCGCGTTGGTCCTCTTGCAGATCAATGCGAGGCCACTGATTATGTCAATTCTTCTTCTTCTGTTGTTGCTGCTGCTGTTACTCGATTTTACCATTGGAGCTACTGATGGTAAGGTTGCGCCTTCGTTCGTTTCTCTCCTTCGTGAAAGGGAGGAACGGATATCTGCTGATGCCTGGTGTATGCCTACACATACAGATTGTAAGTATGCATATACAGCAACTCGGGGGAGAGGTTCTCAGCACGGATACACGGTGATATGTATGCATGCGAGAGCATGCATGTGTACGATGTACGGGCGCAGTATATCGCAATCGCCATGCTAATTAAATAATCGACCGGTTGGAATCGTTAGTGTCGCGCTTTATACCTCCTTATCTATTGCCGGTGCGTTCCCCGTCGCCACGTTGTTACGTTTATGCAATTAAAAGTGGATGGAGGGAATTTCACATAGGCAGATTATTCAACTGCGAGCAAGGCAAGTACATGCCGATATATATTAAGAAGGATTTTACAAATCTTAGTCCATGAGATTACACGGGTAAATACACTAACACCGTTTTAACTACGTTTCGTAGAAAGATTCAGCTTGGAACTTATTCTTTTTTCATACTCTGCCATTTATGACCAGAGGAAAGCACCGTTCACGGTTTGAGCAAAAAACAAACAACTTTGTTTACTCCCACTTTATAGGGTTTTTGCTTGCGCCGTTGTTAGATTCTTAGAGGGAATACTTGAGAGGACCTAACGATAAATTTCTAGACACCTATTTCACAGTTTCATGATAGATACTGTAACGGTACAGGTTTTCCTATCTGGAAACTTTTGGGGATGGCCAGCCCAAATTCAAAAAAGACAAAGCCAAATTCCGTCTCACAGACAACCCCTCCTGTTCTTTTGACCGGCAAGCCACTGCTGGGAAACAATCTTTTTGTTTGGTAGCGAATGGTTTTAGATATTTTAGCCAAAGATGTTTCCCAACGGTGTTTTCCTCCGTCAGTCGAAGCAGGACCGTTAGTTAGCCAAAAAAATTGTCGGCTTACCCTGCTCGTCGGCTTTCTCTTACAAAATTGACTTCCTCTCCAGGACTTTACTAAGGGTACAAATTGATCTTTTTTTTATGACGAAATAACAGAACGACTTTTATTATTACAATTACATATTGAAAATTTTGAGACATTGGAATTGAACTAACAACTACACAACTAAGTGAAATAACAAATGAACAAAAAAAAACCAAAACACAATTATCTTAATGAATATTTTAACATACTATATTGTCGTTTAACATAAGCAGAAGTAATTTTTACTACAAAAATTATTTATTGAGGGAGAGAGAGAGCGGGCGAACGAGTTACAGTTTTTACGTATTTGCAATGGTTAATTTTAAGCAGAAATTTTGAACATCTTACCAGCCGATGTGGGAAATTAATTCTTCTCGTAATCCAAATTATAGGGCACAAAACTTACACAACACTCACAAATTTTTAAAGAAAGAAAAGGGGGATTTTTCGAACGGATTTAGCATAGAAACAAAACACCTCTCGAGGAAAGCTTTTGCTTCCTGTTTTCGAATTTTTGAGCTTATTTTGATTGCAAAATCTAAGAGAAGAAGTTTAATTTGAATTTTAAGATATAGAAACGCCCGGAACGAAAGGAGACGCGTGCTTTTACTTTAGCTGAAACACAGTTCACGAATTAATTAAATCAAAACCGCAATGTAAAGAATTTTTATAAACTTGGATTGTGACGTCATTTTGCACCGATAACTACTTCGGTTTCTCTTTACAGGCGGCGCAAGTATGATCGAAGGCGTTATTTTTCTGATCTTCAAACCTTCTTGAGAGTAACGTGGGATCCGCTGATCAGCATTTGTAACATACAATAAACAAAGAAGCAGATAAAAATTAATTAATTAAAAGTAATACCGCATTATCTCATCTACGCGAGTCCGTAAATGAAAATAGACTATTATTTCCTATGAAGTAGACGCTGCTTCAGCAAATGTCACGGTACCTATCATCAACGTATTAATAAAATGAATTTAAATACTTTGTATTATACAGGATGGTATTTCTAATTCTTACAATACAGTTGGATAAATTCCGAACTTCTAATATTAGTAGAAATATAGTGATCGTTGCGGGACATTAACAAGTTTTAGTGCCAATATATCCTATTTCTAAATAATGTGTAATATACAGGTCAATATAATAAACATTTAAAAGAATACTTTAATTTTTTTTTCGATAATAAATAAATAGGTGCGTGTTCGAAGAAACGCTCAGACACGTCGATTGGTATTTTTTTCACCAGAAACCTTTAATACATGGTGTGACATGCAACAGTGACCAATACCAACTTTTTTTATTTTAAATGCTACACCCTATGTATTATTCAATTTTTTGGATTCTTCAGAAAATTCTAGACATATTTCGTGTTTAGGAAATATTAAGTGTTTTCAGTTTTTTTTTTTTTGCAAAAAATAACATTAAAGAAAGAAAATTATATAATTACAGAAATTCCCTAGAACACATTCAAAAACCAATAAGTAATCTGCTTATTTCTTTGCAAACAAGCGTTCAGTATTAATCTAGGGGCATTGATGAATGTAGGCCTTCGCTGCTATCAGCCGTATCTCTCACTTCTCCCTTTTATTTATTTCTTTTTAATTTAAAATATTCATAATCTTTTTGGCTATTCCATTTTGTTTTTCTTTTTTTTTTTTTTCTTAGTTCTTTTCGTTCCAATGTCAATTTACACATGCGAATAAAATGAAAAAAATAATTAAATGTAGTAATAATTAATTGTAGTAAATTGCCCGTTTTATATATACCTGCTTTTCAAAGTAGCCATCTCAACAGTAGCAACAATACTATTCGCAAGTGTGATTCCACGTGTGGTGCCATCAACTGTCAAAACGTAATGACAAACAATTCTGCCGCTTTTTTGCAAAAAGTTTTTATAATGAGCGTATAAGCACAAGAACCGCAATAGCATGACCTGTTAATCTTTTATGACTTTATGAACGAGCGCATACCCTTAATAACCTACGCCAAAAAAAAAAAAAAATATTTATGCTGACGCTAGTAAGTATAACTGCTAAAACACTTTTGCGCGTACATACAAAAGGGCTACATTATGGGATATTGCCAGGAAAAAAAGAAGTGATTTCTTCTGAAATGCGCTGAATTAAAATAATGGTTTTAGTTAATTTTAAAAACTTCTTAATTTTTTTTGCGAATTATTTTTCCTTAGTTGTCTTATAAGAATCTCTACTCTCTTTAACATTTAGAAGTATATCTTTAATTGATATTATCAGATTCCTTTTTTATTTCTTTTTAATATTTTATTTTAGAATAACGTTGCAAATCTTTGTATTGTATCGATTATTATCCGAAGTTTATTTATTTCGATATTTTGTTCCTACATTGACATGTTTATTGCACAACCGCTAGCGTGGAAAACAATAATTAGCATGTAATTCTGTGTATTATAAATATTGAGAAAATATGCATTAGGGCATTAACATGAATGGGGTGCAATTATTATCGGTAAAAGTGTTCCAAGTAGCAACTATGAAATATTTACTCCGCGAGAGCGGGCTTGTGAGTGCCGAGGATAAGTGTGGCTCAACGTCGGCCGTTTGGAAGAGAGGAAATGGGCCGTACAATTCCCTTATGATCACGATTTGATAACGTGTAGATGATTTTATATGGAAACGCCCATCCAACATGATGCCATTTTACACCTATATATGAAAAAATATTAAAATTGAGTCAGGAAGCCGCACTTCTCCGCCATTCACTTTTTGATGGATTTTTGGGGGTAGGATGGTTGACATTCGTCATGAAGTCTTGTCAAGTAGGCGTAAATATATTCTCTTTTATATAATAGGTCTATTCTTATTTTTACTTAATTCATTCGATCTTCGGTTGATAATGGGAGCCCACGTGTTCCCGAAACAGTTCTCTAGAATTAATAAAGTCTCGTGCAGTGCGAAGTTATATATTCAAGTGTTCATGAGACCAATCATAAAATGTACATGCTTTACATTCTCCTAGTTCCATATTCATCCATTGGATACGTAATTCTTTTTTAAATACATTATAAAAAGGTACATTAAAAGAAAGTTACTTGTAGTAAAATCAATAATATATGATGAACAATGTTTGCATAATACTTAGGCATCGATTAAGATTAAAATAAAAAAATATATATATAGAGAGAGAGAGAGAACATCAGACAAAGAAAAATCGATCGAACAGGACACAAACTAGGAGAACGGCTGAAAAAAAATTGAACCACTACAGAATCGTAATTGCTGCCTGGACTCGTTGTATGTCGCTGCGCCGCCAACTCGGTTCTCCATCCATCGCGTTGGAGTTTTATTTAAAGAAAACGCATCGCACCGGGTGGAAACGAACCGAGTTGTTATAGGAGAGTAGCGCGGGATCAGTCGCTTCGGTCCGGTCGCAGTCTCTCTCGAAGAAAGGCTAAAAATCAAGCGACATTAAAAACATTATTAACGTGCCTGTCTCGTCCGACCATTAATGTAAAAGATAGGCGCATATATACGGCCGGTGATCGTCAAAGACAACGCCAGTTGGGAATTTACAATTTTATTGTTGGACATTTTCATTATTAAATTACCGCTGGCATCGCATCTTGCGCCGTATTTGGCGATTTTTTCCGGAGGCGCGGTGCTCGGCTCTCCGAAAACAGTCGGGGATTTTTACGCTTTTTACACGCCGCCGAATGAAATGAGAGAGAGCATCGTCGCACGCTTAGATAGATACGCACGCATATTGCATATTTAATACTACGTCTTAAATGGACTGATGTGTACGTGTAGTTTATTTATATATACTGGTGTCCCATGCACCGAACTGACTCATTAAATTTTTTTCAAACTTCTATAGTCTTTTCGCAACTTAAAAAATAGTACAAAATGGGGAAGAAGTTACCAATAGATTTTTTTTTTGTAATTGGAATAGACCTGTATTTTACATCGTTTATTTGCTACTCTATTTATATACAGTGTGTGTCACGACGAGCTTCCATTACAAATATGTACCAACTGCATGCAATTTAGACACAAAATTATTATAAAAAACGAATCCCTTGTTTAGCACAAACATTAATTGCATGGTATGTTAGATAAACTTGACATAAAATTCAGAGTAGAATCCAAATTTGAAATAAAAATACTATCTTTCCATCTGCAATAACAAAGTTAGCAACTACTTCCGGTATAAGAGAACATTACCGGAAGTCGAAAATATGTTAGATAAACTGACCTACACCCACAGATACCTATTATAAAAATTTGCGCTAAAAGCTGTAACTGTGTGGAATCGAATGGTAGTATTGAAAGTCCTGCTAGCAGTACGTTTAGTGCTCATATTTGTCAAAATCAACATCCTACATTGTATCGTTTTCGTCCTGCTGATAGGCCCATGTACGTTCTATCATTAAATACACAGTGATACAAAATCGAACTTTCCGAATGGGAATGAGATGAGACCAATTGCAAATGAAAGTTGACATTATCCATAACAAAACCTTGAAGGGTTTTTTTTTTTTAGTTCAGTGCGAGATTTTTTTACACGCATTTGAAGTTGTTGATTTTGAAACGCTGTCTAACAAGGGAAGATCATTGAAAATTTGATAAAATAATGTTTTTTTATTTTTATTATCCTGGAAAGTTGTGGTATCTTACTGTTTTTGGGGTCGAGGAATTCATTTTCGATATTTATTTTTACCTAAAACTGACGCTAGATGGCGCTGTCATACAAATGGTGCTACTTCTTGTAAATTTTTAATAAAAAAATGGTGTATTTACTGCTTCACTGCTTTAGACATAATATTTGAGCTCTTAAAGAATTTCTACAAAAAACAAGACAATAAGGCAATAAAACTCAGTAACGCACAAATTCAAAACAACACCATAAAGATACACAAACGCACAATTATATTACCTGTCAATCTATATATACTGACAACAACGTACCAAGACAATTTAGTAAGAAAACAACCACTGAAGATGGCCCATAGCCGGAATGAATGTTGCAAGCATTTGAAATATTATTGTTATGTTTGTGGAAAATATAATAGACAAAAAAATTTGGTGCCAAAATATGAGAGTATGAAACAATTGTATTTACAGTATTTTGGAGTAGAGGTTATTGAGAATGCAAATTGGGTACCTGAAAAAGTGTGCAGAACTTGCAATGGTTCTTTAATTAAGTGGTCACAAAAGAAAAGGAAGTCAATGCAGTTTGGTGTTCCAATGTTATGGTACAATACAGGTAATTTTTTTTTAATTTATTTTATATCATAGATGTACAAAATATGTATTATACATCAAATATATTAATTTTATTTTGCATTTTCATATCTTCATTTGTATGACAGCGCCATCTAGCATCAGTTTTAGGTAAAAATAAATATCGAAAATGACTTCCTCGACCCCAAAAAACAGTAAGATACCACAACTTTCCAGGATAATAAAAATAAAAAAGCATTATTTTATCAAATTTTCAATGATCTTTCCTTGTTAGACAGCGGTCCAAAATCAACAACTTCAAATGCGTGTAAAAAAAAATCTCGCACTGAACTAAACAAAACCCTTCAAGGTTTTGTTATGGATAATGTCAACTTTCATTTGCAATTGGTCTCATCCCATTCCCATTTTGGTTGTTGCACTGTGATATTAATAACATCTCACAAATTATTTATTTCTTACCATTTCGTAGAAACAATGTTAACGAGCTTTTATCTGTGATTAATACATATTTTTGTCTCCCAGAATGCAAACAAGAAATCACTTTATAGTAATGTGTAGCCGGTGGATTTAGCAGGACACAGGAACTTTTCGACGTATTTATATATCTCATGTGAAATCTGAGCAGCACCAAAAGAGTTGTTCCAAAGCTGTCCCACGTCACTCCATACAAAGCAGTTGCACTTTAAAAATATCACTGGTTCCTCATAAAAATTCCTTTAATATCTAGTGGAGAACTAGACCTTTTGTTTGATTTACTTCCTGAATCATTAACTCACACAGAGTAAAATATGGATCATATCACAATTACTATTAAGCCAGGAACATATTGTTCTGACATGGTGTGTTGTGTTGGGTTGCTACACTAGCTTAGATAAATGAGCTCATTTAAGCACCTTCTGACGAGTTCTGATGTTTTGTGTCGTGTCGAATACCGACTTATCTAGATTTCCATCAGACACCGTCATTAACGTCAGAACCATTTTTTCTGCAAAGTACTAGCGCTCCGACGATATTAGAAAAAAAAATTGACGAAATTTTGCTAATTGAAAACATAAGAAATCACGAATGTCCAACATGTTTAGGTTTATTTTCCCTTGTACAAAGTGTCCGTTTATATTTTGACCCCTACCTACAGGCTGAATTATTTAAGGTGGAAAAAACTTTAAACGCAAAACTTATAGGATTTTTGCTCTATTATCTTTTACAAATCTCAATTTGATATTATCTAATAAATTAGAAGACAAATGAATACAAGTTGCATTTTTTTTAAAACAACACCTGTATATTGTTGGATAGTATAAAAGACCTCGTTTCACTGATTTCGAATATAATATATGTTGTTGATATTCGAATAAGCAGTTTTTGAATTACTCTAGTATCATTTAAATTCTAGATAGCAACATACCTACATATATACAGTATGGTCTACTAAGTGTGCAACAAATGAATATTTTCTTTATTAATCGCACAATCGTAAAATAAAAACTGACAAACGTTGGTGCATGCTTAACATCTAGACTGGGCACACGACTGTCTTAAACTCAATTAGCTTACAGGGCAGACCAAGAAATATGAAAATCGCGTAAGAGTAAAGTACCCTCATTTCGAAGGATACAGCAAAATGTTATTAAAATTAGTTGTTTAAAATTAAAAAATGCGCCCAAATATACAGTCATGGCTTGGAATTTTCAAAAAGAAAAATTCATCGTATAATATTTGTTTTTTAAATATTATATAAATAAGACACCTTGCACAGATTGTTCTTCGAAAGCTTGTATCCATTATCGATTTCTATTTTTCCATGTAAACTCTCAAATTGCTCGCTGGACATCCTAAAGTACTAACACATGGAAACGTTATTCATCTTTAATAAGTCGATTATTAATCAAAGTATGATATTCACCAAAAGATTCACTATTTTCATTTATTTCTTGTATTCAAATTTTTCTTTACTTGCGTAGTGTAGAACAAATAACAGCCACGGCGTGGCACATTCCTTAATTTCCTTTTCAAATTCGTCTGATGTGCTTGAAATCATGGTGCAACAAAACAAAAATACACTACAAACTTTTAAAACAAGCGGCTACTTTTGTCATAACCGACACAATGCATCAGAAAAATATATTTACGACACGTCACAACATAATGCATTGCAACACCTCAGAACAATGTGTTCCCAGCCTTAGTCTCGTTATTTTCAACGTCATTTAAAAATACAAGCATACGTTAATATTATAGACACTTTTGGCGTATGGATGTGTGTGTATGTGAATGAATGGAAGTAATAAAAGTTGTTGGTAAGATACAGCATGTGAGAGAGAATGAAATGTTAAATTTAGCAATAGGAGCAATTTACTAACTTGAATACTCAAATAATATATAAGTACCTACAGTCACATAGTTCTGCATCAGTTCTTCAAACCTCCAATCTGTTAATAACTATCGTACCTACATCCATATCTATAACTGCTTTTATATTAAATACGAATAATAAGGAAACAAAAATAGAGCTAATATGATTTCACTAAACACTAACCACTTTTAGGCAAGAACTAACTCGTATGTGGGTAATTTACTTTATATCAAATAAACAACCAAGCAGAAAGTTCACCAATAGAAATCTAGCCATCCACCTGGTATATTCTCCCGTTATTTGCTTCTTAGGATGAAACACTACAGCTATGAAAAATAAATAAAAATTTTTGTTAAAACTTTTAATATAGAAATACTGTCATTCCAAAAATATGATACTGACATTCCAAATATTAATTTTATTTGGTATTAATACAAATTTCTCAATAAAATTTTATTGAAACCTTTTTTCTCAGTGTACAGTTCGGGTTTTCATAAAATTAATTCGGAAGTAACTATAAAGCTCTCTACTATAATAATCAATCAGGTGAACTAAAATGGCCATTTTTACCGAAATCATGTACTAGTCTGCCTGAATAAACTGCAAATTCGTGGAGGAAAATATGATTTTCAAAATTAGTTTTACAAGGTAGGTACTAATTAAATCATTGGGTCCTAAAATAATTTTTAATTGTGAAATAGAACACAGAGAACATAAAACTATATTTAAGTAATAGAAGTAATAGAGATAATTACCTGCTCTTATTATGCACGAGAATTTACACATTAGTAGAACAGATAACGTATTTTTACCCATTTAGTATTTTTTAACATCAAACCAATAGCAAAGGCACAAACAGATACACACATAGGTACATACACAAGAAACAACAAAAAGTACACAGATGCATAGGTAAGATAGGTTCCGGTGTATACGTTCTAATGCGGACCTCTCTTATCTCAAAACCGTTACGCTTCTTCTCTCTTTCTTCGTTCTTCTGTCTATGTAGAAGCGCATACGGAGTTCAGTAATGAAGTCATACGACCGCAGCCGATAAAATTTAAATTACCCGGGGCACGTTTAATAAATTTCCCTATTTACTATCTGATTGTGTTTTATTTACGGCACACTTTCCACTTGTAATGCACTCGTTTTATATATACCTACGGTTTTGTGGTATATACGTATGTACACGGTTCACGACGCCTGGTATCGGGGCAGAAACCAAGTCGGAATTGTCATTAAGTTAATATTCGTCGTCTCATAGATTAAGTTGTATAAACATACTCAGAAAAGTTTTTTGTGGTTATATTTTGGTTGAGCCGAGTACATATTCAGATATTTTAACAAAAAATCGGTCATAGAATCAGCATAAAATATGTGTTAAAAGTTGATTGACAGGCAGCCTCTACGTCCCCTCAATTCCGAGAGCCGCCTTCAGCTGCTCTGTTCTTCTTCGCACAGCATGCACAATGAAATTGGAACACTAGAAGAATGGTAATAATCTGAGAACAAATAAAACAATATAAATACCAATTCTAGTACTAACTGCTAACAGTAATTAAGTTAAAGATTTGTATTTTAAGTATTTATTTGTACACCTCAACTATGCAAATAGCTATAATTTAACGCTAATTCAGGCCACTGAAGAGTATGAAATATTTATCTATAAATATGGTAAATATCCTACTAACTATCTAAATATCATGTCGTAACCTATCTAATTCTTTAGCAGCATTACTAAAAAAATGAATCGAATGGTGGAAATTCGACCGACTCATTATCTCTAATATCTGTCTCACGTCGTGGCCAATTTAAGCCCTCAGCTAATGCCCTAACTTCCGTACGCGACCGCCATTTATCAATGAGTAGACATACAAATAAAAGATGGCCCGCTGTATCTACCCCACCACATTCACAATGTGTATCATTAACCCTCCCAATTCTTCATAAATATGATTTAAAATTGCCGTGATCGTTATTAATTCTACCACAGGTGGTAGGGAAATGAGAGGTAATTTATCGTATTAGGGTACCTCTCATTTCCCTAAAACGTATAACGTTACCGATAATTTTTACTAGTCCATCTCCCATTTAAAGTAATATCCCAGCTACCCTGCCAATCAATATCAATATAAATAAATTCAATCCGTTCAACCTTGCAATCTGCTTTATTATTTTCTTTTCACTACTTGTTTCGATTAATTGATAATCATAATCAGGTAAAAATGTCAAGTTGCATGTTAAAATATAAAATGATGAGGCACTACAATACATAAACAAAACGTTATAATGAACATTGTAGCAATTGAAAACAAGACGTAAACACAAACACGTTAAAATATTGGTTTCAAGAAATACTAATAAATGTATTAAGTCATTATCAATTTTATGCTTAAACGCTTTTTTAATTACGCTAGCCGAAATTAGCCCGAAATTGTGCTACCCCTCTCTCTCCTCTAGACACCGCCTTTTGTCGCTATTTGATCCACCCTCTCATTACCAATTGTACCTACGTGAGCCCTAGTCCAAAAAGTAACAACAAATTAGTCGGTTTTTAATTTTTTTTTGAATTTCCTAACGCCTCTAGTACAGACAATGCGCAGGTCCCATATAAATTCCCATTCGCGCCTAATATAACGTACTACCTAATTTATTGCAACTAATTCTGCTTGAAAATTGTTGCAATGGATCCCTAATTCAAACTTTTGATTACAACAAGTCGCACTATAGTTAGGCTTGATCCTTAATCTTTGCAATTGTCCATAATGTGGACCGACCGATGCGCATTTTTTCTAGTCGAGAGTTGTAGCAACTACCAAAGATTTTCGTTTAACACAACAAAAAAATAGTACTCAGTTAGAAGGCATTTTAGCTGAGATTGGTAACTGTATTCAAAAACACAGGTAGAATGAATAAAATAGTTAGTTAAATTCTTGTTTGATTTAAGTCAGGTATTATTAATATCAAACGATTATTGTTTTGCAACAAACACAATATTAAATCTGACTGTTGCATCAACATATTTCATGCATTGAGCATAAGTTAATTGTGTTTGTAATAACAAAACGAGTATGTTTACTTCAACCAAATTTTACTTTTCAACTAATAAAAATAACATAACACTGATCTTTTGGTCGGTTGAAACAGAAAATCTTTGCCGTGTTTAAACGCAAATTATTGTTGAATCTACCATTTTTTTTGGTTAAATCAATACATGTATTCTTCTGAGCGCGTAGAATTTCAACATTGGAACGACAAAATGACAGTAATCCACCATCATCGGTTACAAGCAATCAATTAACAACTAGGAATTAATAAAGAATTTTCAGGACCATCGGAACGAAAGCACCAGTACAGAAACGAAAACAATTATTTATTTAGAAATTTATTTTTGGTGCGTTTCAACATGTCCGCGCGGCAAATAAACGCGCTTCCAAATATTTACCTTCGGCGTTGCATCACGTGAAAACGTTAAAAGTGAGAGAAGAATAACGTTTTGTAACTTTACCTCATCGGAAACAAAAGCCCGCGCGGAGAGAATCTAATACGTCATCGCCCGTTAAGAGCAGAGTCTAAACAAATACGTGCTAAGGTACTTTCGGGAGTTTTAGGTGGCATCACCCCGCGCGCCGGGCATCTCTTTTATTTTCAGAACGACGACGCTACAATTAACTGTAGTAGACGAGGAATGCCTCGGTTCTTACCGCAGTTTTTGACGGTCTTTATATTTTTAAACGTGAATTGTTTTATTTACTTGGGCGAGCGTAAAGGGAACCAATGAAGGATATTAATGTTCCATTGCTGGTTGATTAAAAACCATGTTCCGTTATTCTGGGACCCTAAAGTGTATAGACTTAATAAAAATTAACCCGATTCGTTGTGGCCTTGACAATTTAAAAACAACAAACGAACTGACATCGGCGCCAGATGTCTAAAAATATTTCTTCGATTTTTCTGGAGCAATGCAGTCAGCAGTGATTTCAAGAATTACATTTTTTATTCCTTCAAAATTATCGGCGAAAAGAATTGCTGCCTCTACCCCATCTCGTAATAATCGGTTCAGGAGGCAACTTAACACCGGGAAGTCGCTCCTTTATAAATTGGATTCGTAAAGTGCTTTAAAAATACTTTTTTGACATTGCTAATTAAATCATTAATCAAAGGGAATTGATTCCTAATGTCTTCAGCTACACGATTAAATCCATGAGCTAAACAAGTGGTATGAATAATGTTACTATAAAAAAAAAATTAATTTTGCGCGGCTTTTATCATGTATGGTGCAGCGTCGGACGACATTAGTAAATTTTTTTCACAAGGTATACTGCCAGGTAAAAAGAAATTTGATAAACCTTCTTGAACGAATTGGGCAATTGTCACATTATTTGTTTTTTGAAATTCTTTACAATAAATTAAATATGATTTACCTACAATATTTTCATGAAGAATTCCTATTAAGAAATGGGCAATATAACGGCCACACTTATCCGTACTTTCATCTACCATGATATCAATAAAATTATTCCCTACTAATTGTTGAATTTCTGCTATTGTTTGCTGGTAACAAGATGTGACATAATTTTTTCGTAAGGTACTTTCGTCAGGTATATTATGTTTGCAATGTTTTTGCAGAAATGATTTCAAATTAACATTGTTTAATTTTGCTAATGGTATGTTAGACGAAATTAGTGCGTTACACAGATCCGTATTATATTCTTCTGGTTCTGAGTTTCGTGAAGTTGATGCTACACATTGACGTATAGATTGCTGCACACATGCGGATCGCTTTAGTTTCTTTCACATTTTCCAATATGTGATGGAATTTTAGCGTGTTGATCAATCAGGTATTTTCTCTCAGAAGACACCTACAACAACAATTATCATTTTATATCAAAAGTTAAAAAATTTAAAAACAATTGTAAAGCTTTTAGTAAAATTAAACTTACCAGTTTACTGCAGGCTCGACAAAATATTTTGTCGCCATCCTTTACCAGTTAAGGATATGGTTTAATCCATTTTTAAGAAATTTTGTTCGCTATACTCATTGTATGTACGCACAGTATTTAAAAACGTAACACAATTACATGCTGTTTCGCTCAAAGATATTCAATGAATGAATAGTTTATATGGGAATTAATAATAATAAAACGTATTTCCCACATCCCTTCTGCTAGGCGAAATTAAACACGTGCAGTTCTTGGAAAAAAGTATTAGAGAAACCAATGTAAAAGATATATCGTTCTGAGAATTGTCGGTTGTCGATCTACATTAGGAATTACTAGGAATTTTTACTAATAGAGAGGATAAGAAAAAGCTTAAATATGCAATATATGCAACTTTTGTAAAAATATGCATAGAAATGCCTAAATATGCAATATATGCAATCACTAATTAGCGCTAATTAACTTCAATTAGTGTAATACGTCTACATATAGATTATAATTAAAGATATGCAAAAAATAAAATATATGCACTTTGCATATAATCCGGTCTCTAATTATTATTATTTTTTGGTATTATATGTTTTAAATTATTCATTCTATGTGTAACCCTTTTAATGTATAAGCATGTAAGTACGAATGAAATTATATTCGTTTGATAACATTGTAGAATTCTTTTTTTTGTGTGTTTGACGTCAAAAAATGCGAAAACTAATCGTCCGTTTATTAATTACTAAGACCTATAAAAACACAGGCAACTTATTCGAGAATACGGCACCAGAAGAGCACTTTACTTACCAGTATATACCTCCCTCACGAGAGCCTAATGCAGGATAATAAACGACGCTTCTATTTTTAACGGCACGGGCGCGACGTGCGTTTAGTAATTGCTTAAACGCTAACTATATACCAGAGAGCTGAGCTTTAGCTCACTATAAATATGTTTCCCTCAAAAGCCGCATCGTAAACCCGATAGATTTTATGGATATACTACATGCGTTCCGTGGCGTTCAATACGTTTACATGTGTACGTGTACGGTTACCTGTTTCAGGTGAATTTTCTATAGTATAGATTGTTTCTCTTTTACCGTGTCGTGCTGTACACAGTAAGGAACATTTCGTTGTTAGAGTTATAAATTTTTATGTTGAAGTAATACAATAATGGTTGATTTAATCAACTGTAACGTAAAGTGATTTGTTATGTTGATTTTTGTTAATATACACAAGACTTGTGAATTTAACAAAATTATTCGGAAAATTAATCATTAGAAACCGGATTATATGCAAAGTGCATATATTTTATTTTTTGCATATCTTTAATTATAGTCTATATGTAGACGTATTACACTAATTGAAGTTACTTACCGCTAATTAGTGCTTGCATATATTGCATATTTAGGCATTTCTATGCATATTTTTACAAAAGTTGCATATATTGCATATTTAAGCTTTTTCTTATCCTTTCTATTAGTAAAAATTCCTAGTAATTCCTAATGTAGATCGACAATCGACAATTCTCAGAACGATAAATCTTTTACATTCGTTTCTCTAATACTTTTTCCCAAGAACTGCACGTGGGTAATTTCGCCTAGAAGAAGGGATGTGGTAAATAGGTTTTATTATTATTAATTCCCAAATAAACTATTCAATCATTGAATATCTTTGAGCGAAACAGCATGTGTTACGTTTTTAAATACTGTGCGTACATACAATGAGTACAGCGAACAAAATTTCTTTATGGATTAAGCCATATCCTGACTGGTAAAGGATGGCGACAAAATATTTTGTCGAGCCTGCAGTAAACTGGTAAGTTTAATTTTACTAAAAGTTTTACAATTGTTTTTAAATTCTTTAACTTTTGATTTAAAATGACAATTGTTGTTGTAGGTGTCTTCTGAGAGAAAATACCTGATTGATCAACACGCTAAAACTCCATCACATATTGGAAAATGTGAAAAACTAAAGCGATCCGCATGTGTGCAGCAATCTATACGTGAATGTGTTGGCATCCAACTTCACGAACTCAGAACAAGAAGAATATAATACGGATCTGTGTAACGCATTAATTTCGTCTAACGTACCATTAGCAAGATTAAACAATGTTAATTTGAAATCATTTCTGCAAAGATATTGCAAACATAATATACCTGACGAAAGTACCTTACGAAAAAATTTTCACATCTTGTTACTAGCAAACAATAGCAGAAATTCAACAATTGGTAGGGAATAATTTTATTTATTCATGGTAGATGAAAGTACGGATAAGTGTGGCCGTTATATGCCCATTTGTTTAATAGGAATTCTCATGAAGATATTGTAAGTAGATCATATTTTAATTTATTGGAAAAACAAATAATTTGACAAAACGTTCAAGAAGGTTTATGAAATTTTTTTTTACCTGGAAGTATAACTTGTGAAAAATTTTTACTAATGTTGTCCGACACTGCATCATACATGATAAAATCCGCACAAAATTTAAAAATATTTTGTAGTAACATTATTCATGCCACTTGTTTAGCTCATGGGTTCAATCGTGTAGCCGAAGACTTAGAATCAATTCCCTTGATTAATGATTTAATTAGCAATGTCAATAAAGTATTTTTAAAGCACTTTACGAATCCAACTTTATAAGGAGCGACTTCCCGGTATTAAGTTGCCTCCTGAACGATTATTATGAGATGGGGTACATGGTTAGAGGCTGCAATTTTTTTCGCTGATAATTTTGAAGGAATAAAAAATGTAATTCTTGGAATCACTGCTGACTGCATTGCTCTAGAAAACTGTAAAAAGATAGTAACATTAACAGAATTGCTACAAAACCTTTTGTATATTGAGTCAAATTATAGCTTTGTTTAAGTTCTCCCTAACTAGATTGTACTTTTCTAATGATGATGTATTTAATGATATTAATTTTTTCTCAGTGTTGTATGTCATTATACCATTTGTCGATAATGCATTTGTGACAATGCATTTTTGATTTATTATTTTGATAAAAAGAAGCGAATTGCACAAGTTTATTAATTGTAATTAAAAAAAAAATGTCAACCTTTAACAATGCATAAAGTTTGCAATGTTTTTTTTCTTTGTGGACCTTTTGGTACGCCAAAGTAGATGAAATTTATTCCCGTATAGAAATTCCCATTCGCTTACAATGTTTGCTCAAGATATACCCACGCGCAGGTAATATCTTTATCTCTTTCTGGTTTCCAAGTCGAAATATTCAGACTAATTAAATCCACGGCAGCGCTAAAGCTCATAAATATGTGTTGAACACGCGGTCCCTACCTGCGCGTGTGTTTGCTAACGAATCTGCTAGTCGTGTGTGTGTTGTTTCTCCGTTTTCTCTTTCTCATCCATTAATTAATAATATCGGGCGAATCGGCGACGCGTGGGCGCGTTCATAAGCGTATATACCTATAGGGATATGTTCGCCGTGGCGATACGCATTGCACCGCACCGTCTCGTCGGAGCATTGCTGGACGCTCTGTTTATTCGCATTGCTCATCGCTTCGCTGTATCCCAGAAGAACGGAAAGGAGTGCGCAAGGGCGGGGAAACGGCTGTTGGCCGATCGCGCGATTTGCATGCGCGCATTTGTATGCTTTTCCGTCGCTAATTGTCCGACGTTTTTGCATAATATCCACTACACGCTCTGCAGTATTCATTATGCATTTCTTCGTATATTTACATATATATCGCTCGCTAATATATATGTGCCATGTATATAACCATGTTAATAAAATGTATATTTATTAGTTGTATGTGTTATTATAGTATGGACAGCAACGCTTAAAGTTTGAAAATCGAATCTCTAACCTTTCCGAGATATTTCGGTCAAAATATTAAGAAATCAAGCCGTCACCAGAGTTTTCTAATAGGACCTACTCGAAACGCATTTTACAGCAAATCGAGTGACATAAAGCGAATCTGCTATCTCTAACGTTCCGAGATATTTGAGGTTAAAAATTTCGAAGATAAAAATCGACGCTAGAGCCTTTTCGTCCATCAGACGCGCATTGTGACGGCGAATCGAATGACAAAAAGCGGAATCTGCTATCTCTAACCGTTTCCGAGATATTCGAGGTCAAAGTTTTGAAAAATCAAGCCTTTAAATAATACCTATCAGAAGCGCATTTTGATGGCGAATCGAATAACTAAAAGCGCGGTCGAATATCTCTAACCGTTTCTGATATATTCGGAATCAAAGTTTCGAAAAATAAAATTGACGCTAGAACGCTCTAGTAGTAATAATAATAATTCGGCGTTTATTTGGAATAAAACAATTACAAATAAGGTCATTAAAATCAAACATGTCACACGTTACATTTGTCAGAAATATATATAAAAAAAGAAAAACATACAAAGCCAGGTAAAAAATGCCTATGGCGAATCAATCTTTTACAAATATAAAAGTACATACAGATGAAAAAATAAATGTTATATACAGGGTGTATCAGATATAGAGGTAAATATAATAATATGTAGCAGCAGTAATCATATACAATCAAAAAGTCTTAATGCACAGGGGGTCTATCTGTAAGCATTAACGAAAAAAAAAAATTTTATAATTGCCGTGGGCTAGAACCGCACCTGTGCCCAACCTAAATGCTGTCCCGAGTATACCCCCACATACCACTATCATTCAGCCTATATCGCTGTTAGTTTTGTGTGGATCGCCGCTTGAAGTGCAAGCCACTCCGAACATTTTATTTAAATTCTTCCCGTCTCAAAAAAACGATCCTTTTCAGGACCATCATGATTTTATATAAAGAAAATCGAAGCTTGATGCATCGGCAAAAGCGCGTGAATGTATAGATTCATTTTCGCGCGATATCATAGTAAAAAGGCGTGTTTGCAAATTTTCTGTATCTACATTTATTTCTGTGTAATTCGATTCAATTCATTTTGCGTTATATGATTAAATAAATCCAAAGGAAATAACTCAGATTCATGTGGTACCGTTTTATTAACAACTAACTATCGATTCGACAAAGCAAAAGAAAAATATTTACGTTTTGTAACTACTGAAGTCGCATATCCGGTGAAACTCGAACATCTTATCAGGATATTAAAAATAATACTTGTAGACTTACGTAGAATGCTCTTAACAAAAAAGGAATGTTTATTTTATCAAAAGAAGAAATTTAAAATGCCTCAGTTTTGATATTTTTACAAGGGCACACTGGCCGATTGGCCTTTATTTATTCAGAATGACGTTAAATGAACTTACGCATACCATTAAGAATAATACTAACTGAGTGCAATGTATTTTATACATAATACCACGTTTAGCGGGTGCTTAAGATGATGTTTCCTTGCATCAGGCCCGGACTTAAAGAATTTTTGGCTCTAAATTTTACTTTTTTTTATCTTTAATGATGAAATCCGGTTCGGTGGGTTTGTGCTTTATATATCGTGTAGTTAACCACCCAAGCAAAATTTACTTTTTTATTTGATACACCCTGTATAAATAAGATACACAAAAACAAACTGGATGTGGCATATTCTTAGGCTCTACTTATATATTCGTGCATGCTGTAACATTCCATCTCCAAAAGTTTACGTCTTACTCTTTGTTGAAATTTATGAAGGGGTAGCAATGTTAGATCCAACGGCAATGTATTATAAATCTTTGACCCCCAATAGTCGACGGAATTTTCTTCGTTAAATGCGGAGTCTTTTTTATGAGAGTGCACGTATATTACTAAGTGTTAGTATTAAAATTGAAGGTTAGCGTAAGTATCGGACTCTCTTTTAAAGTAGGACTGTTAAGGACTCGTTATACTTAAGTCCACATATAGCTCTAATTGCTTTTTTTGCAGCACGAAGATTCTCTCTGCCGAACTGGATAAACACCAAAAAATAATCCCATAGCTGATCAAGGAGTGGAAGGAAGCAAAATAAGCTGATCTGACCGCTTCGTTGGTAAATACCTGCTTCAGTCTTTTTATCGCAAACAATGCAGATGTTAATCTAGGTGGGAGGGATTTGATATGCTCTGTCCAACTCAGTCTGCTGTCTCCAGGAATTTAACACTGCATTGCTGCTCTGTTTTTTTTTGTAGTAAAGCGCAGTGTCTGGGTTTTACTCGTATTAATCTTTAAGGTATTTGCAAACCAATTTTCTGCCTCCTGGACGGTCGATCGTTTTGGAGTGTCTTTGAAGGTCGTCACGATTTTTACTTTGAGTCAAAACAGAAGTGTCGTCAGCATATAAACAGAGTTCTGCATTTAGAATGTTACCAGGTAAGTCGTTGATATATATGATAAAAAGCAGGGGCCCTAATATAGAACCCTGTGGAACTCCATACTTGACCTGTTTTGGTGTTGACCGGGTGTTTTGCCATCCTGTTATCTGTATTCTGTTGACAAGTAAAAACTTAACAAACTGCAACGTGTTCCCTCTGATTGCCATAGTGTTCCAGTTTTTATTTACGAGGACCACTGAGATGACCGTGTCGAATGCTTTAGTTAAATCAAAGCATAGTATTATCAATCTCGGCACCACTATCAAATGCATTGTAGATGTAGTTTATTGCTTCAAGGACTCCTGTTGTGTTGAACGGCTTTTGGGTAACCATGTTGTTTGTCTGACAGAAAACTTATTTTTCTCAAGGTAGTCTTGTGGTCTGGTGGCAATAACATTCAACGGTCAAAGATTTTAGAGATAGCTTGGTAAAATGCTTACGGGGCGGTAGTTCTTCTTTAAATCACAGGCTCCTCTCTTTATAAATTGGAATGACTTTGCTACCTTGAGTTAACCCAGGAAAAATTCCTGGTGAATACATAGATTGAAAATATTAGCCAGTGGAATGCTGATTTCTGTACTTATTTGTTTCAAAAGTATTGTTGAAATGCCATATATATATCCCTTGTGGCTTTACCCTTAAAGTTGTTATTATTTCTTGTATTTCGATAGGCGTAATTGGTTTGCAAAAGAATGAGTTGAAGTTGTTTATATCTGTGGTATAAAGAAAATCATCCGGTGTCAATGTGGAATGCACACCGTTAGCGATAACTTCACCTATCGAACAAAATATCTATTTNACCTAGGTGTATCAGATAGAGGTAATATAATAATATGTAGCAGCTGTAACTCATTATACAATCAAATAGCCTAATGCACAGGGGATCTATCTGTAAGCATTAACGAGAAAAAAAATATTTGATAAATGCCGTGGGCTAGAGCCGCACCTGTGTCCAACTAAATGCTGTCCGAGTATACCCCCACATACCACATCATTCAGCCATTACCGCCGTTAGTTTTGTGTGGAACGCCCTTGGAGTGAAGCCACTTCGAACATTTTATTTAAATTTTTCCCGTCTCGAAAAACGATCCTTTTCAGGACATCATGAATTTCATATAAAAAATATCGAAGCTTGATGCATCGCAAAAGCGCCGAAATGTATAGATTCATTTCTCGCGCGACAACATAGTAAAAAGCGGTTGCAAATTTTCTGTATCCTACATTTATTCTGTGTAATTCGATTCAATTCATTTTGCGTTATATGATAAAATAAATCCAAAAGAAATAACTCAGATTCATGTGGTACCGTTTATTAACAACTAACCTCTCGATTCGAACAAAGCAAAAAAAAAAAATTTACGTTTTTTATGAACTACTGAAGTCGCATATCCGGTGAAAACCGAACGATCTTATCCAGGATATTAGAAATAATACTTTGTACACTTACGTAGAATGCTCTAACTAAAAAGAAAGTTTATTTTATAAAAGAAGAAATTTAAAATGCCTCAGTTTTGCTATTTTTACAAGGGCGCACTGGCCGATTGGCCTTTATTTATTCAGAATGACGTTAAATGAACTTACGGCATACCATTAAGAATAATACTAAATGAGTGCATTGTATTTATACATAATACCACATATAGCGAGTGCTTAACATGACGTTTCCTTGCATCAGGCCCGGACTAAAGAATTTTTGGCTCTAAATTTTACTTTTTTTTTATTCTTTAATAATGAAATCCGGTTTCGGTGGGTTTGCTGTTGGTATGTCGTGTAGTTAACACCCAAGCAAAATTTAACTTTTTTATTTGATTACACCCTGTATTATACGAAACAAATATACGGCTAGGATATGCGTATTCGCTTCAGTTTGATTTCCATCTAAACACAATTAAAAGACATTCCAGATAAACATATGAAGCACATTTTATTATAATATTATTTTTTTTTCTAGAAAATTGATTTATATTACTATTAAAATCAGAAAGTTTTGTAAAAAGAAATATAAATTAGGAATGACTTTTTGATCTGTTAAAATCGGAGTAACAAACTATCATTAAATGGCGATGCCTTTTTTTAACCGTGCCAAAAACTTTTTACGACTTTTTACTATTTAATATTTATTATCATTAAAATATAATAACATTTATGTGTACTAAAGTGTGCAATGGTGAACACAAAGATGACAATTTTACGTTACTCAGAAATTAATTAAGTAGGTACACTAAATATTAAAAATTTTGGAGAGATAACCTTATAAAGATCAGGGCTTAGAGTGTCAACTATTGATGCACTCACCTTTGTGAAATGCCTGGTTCTTTCTAATCGTTTTATTACGTTATGTTAAGTCTTACTACGTGTTCTAGCAGCAACCAGTTTTGACTGTAAAGCTATCTTCACCCTTGCTACAAAGTTTGAATATAGGGATTAGATGATTAAACTTGATAAACTTTGAGGATGACTTTTCGATAGAAACAAGTCGTTAGAAATTATAGTAAACATAAAGCAATTAGGACTATGCGTTTAATTACTATTACGATATATGATAATGGACATGCATACTTATGTATATTTTTATAAGATTTGTTAAAAATTGTCAAGAATACAGGAACAAATTAAAAAATCTGAGATAGTAAGATTGAACCTAAATGCTTGTGCTTCAAATCAATATGCCAAAACAAAGTTTACGGTTTCAATTTTACGGAAAACTACGGAACAGAAGAATAACTTGAAATAGCAAATATACAAAAAAAGCTATTGTAATTTTATGAAAGTCCCTAACAAAAAAAGTGCCATATGGTACACTTGAAGAAAATAATAACCGAACGATTCAAGTCTGAGCAAACAAGAGAGAAAATATCGGCTCGTTGTAATAGAAGGAGAAGAAATATCTTCTGTCCCACTCGCTTCCGCTCGCATCGTTCGGGTATTTTTTTCTTCAAGTGTACGTACTTTTTCACACGCAACAAGAGGAGTATTCAAGAGGATTTATCAGTGCCCTGTATTGTATTAAATAAGCTGCGATTTAAAATTACCTAATTTCCTTAGAAAAGATTCTTTTATTTCTATCAATATTTACAAAATGTACAAAGAGTAACAATATTACGCATTCTTTAAGTTTCCAGCACTAATAAGATAATATTGTCTGTGATGTACAAATATCAGTCACACATATTTGTTGCTTATTTATAAATCATTTCGAATAAATCTCACTAGAAACTATTGTCTTAGTTCAAACTATAAATATAAATAAACAGAAATAGTCCAACGTATAACAAAAATAAACAATTAGAACAAGCTGACGTGACTTATCGTCCTCTTGCCTAGAATATCTTTCGTTCTGACGTAGCTCCTACTGGCGTGGATAGTCTTCGGTATAGCATTTCTTTCTTCCTGCTTTATTTCCTCTTCGATTATGATGAACCTCAAGCATTGATAGTTAGCGTACGATACCATCGATAGACAGACTAACAAGAATGTTAAACCTGAAGGAACTATGGTCCAACTTAAAGCCCACACACACAGTGCCAATTGAAGGAATATGTAGAAAAAAGAAAAATACACCACCATCTTCAAAACTAGCCTCTTGAATCGTTCCGGTAGATTTTCGATGCTCGTCCTAATCTGCGTTAAAATAGTATTTAGCGCGGGGAGCAGCTTTTGCGGTTGCGAAATCGCGATTTCTCTCAGCGCGGCTGAGGTCACCATGAATTGGGCTTCGACCATTTTGTAAAGTATGCTGTGAAAGATGGCCCATTTTATCGTAGCGATGGACTTCTCGGTGTACGACATTAGGCCAGTTTGGGAGGACTTCAGCCAGGCCAATATGGATGGGAGGATGAAGTAGTTTTGCGAGCAGATGTAGGTGTTGAATTTGATTATTTTCTCTATCGAAGGACTTCTGGTGAAGTTGGTACGCTTGTTGTGGTCGCTGTGCTTGTTGCCATGGTCCCCTTCATGGTGAATTAACGTGCTACCGTCTGGTTCTGTCATTGTTATCGACATTTCTCGAGAGTAAATCTGAAAATTAAGGAAATTCATATTAATATTAATGAAGAGTTAAAAGCTTGAACTACAAACTATTTCTTTTCCGTATGTGTACTAAATAATATAGAAATTGCACAACCAAGAAAGAATATGGCTTTTTTGACCAAACATGACAGAAACATTTAGCTATTTAAAGGTAATAAATGATTAAAGGTTAAAGTGGTTTGTTAATTATCCAATCTTGAGTAGTTGTACAAGATCTTCAAAGTTAATTTTTGGACAAGATGGCTATTTTAAAACAAACAAAACACTAAATTAAACAAAACGTTCGACATTTATTTCTGTATTTTTCATTGTGTATCAATAATTAAATAGCAATAAATTTTGGCAATTAAAAAAGTTTGTCAATTCGAAAAATTCGTTTTTCAACACCAAATAACTAGCACGTGGTACTGTTCAATCACAGAGTTAACTATACAATTTTACCCGCCATTTCTGCAGACGGACGCTTAATTTTGCATTCATTTTTGGTTTGGACCTCGAGTTGCGCAGTTATTGTTTAAATTCGTAAACGTATATAAATTTTTATTCGATGTCTGGTAAGCTCAATTCAAACCGTTTCAAAACTTGGCTAACAGATATTTCGTTCCCAAATTTTGGATCTAATAGGGTTCTCGTAATTGATTTTTGAGGCGAGCACTGTGATTTCGAAATTCAGAAATATAGCCAAAAGAAAAAACTGTCAACATTTTAATATACCCAAAAAACGACAGCAATGCTAAAAGTTCTGGATGTGCTTGGTGTTAGGCTCTGGAAACACTTTTAAGGTTTTTTTCTGTTGCAGAGATTGTTATAAATTACAACGTATGTAGATTTCCACAAGTGAAACAAAATTATTAAGCTGCCATTGTTAACGAACAATCAGTTCTTTTCACTCAGATTTTTCGATGTTTTCAAATACTTTGGTGCAAGAGTAGACATGTAGATGATTTGCTATGCAAAAAATATGGAGCCTACACCCTTGTGTAATGTTTGTAAACTTGCTAGTTCGTGTTGTTCGTGGTGCAAGCAATATTTGTATTTTCAACTCTTTTATACTAACCCATTATACCGGGTGCTCCAGTCCATATATTGAGAATACCGGACGTGATATCAATCTGCCGTCATTGAGTGCACTTTTATCGACAGAACGAAATGTATCATTGTTTTGATAAAATACTAAATTTACAATCTGTGATTAATAACAAGATTCATTAGTGAAATAAACTAGCTTTTATTATTATAACAAATCATTGGTACGTTAGTCCATGGATAATATTTGTTATCGTAACTATATTTTCATACTTTTAGTAAATAATGTTGTTAATAATATGAACATGAATGAATATATTCTAACGCTACACAGTAGCATACAGCCCGGATTAAAAAATTCAATTTTAAAAGAAATACATTAATTAAATTAGAAAAAATCAAATTTTATATATCCCAGTGTCATCTATCTTTATAATTTTGATATAGAAGTGTGTCTCTCATCAGCCAGATGGCATGCAGGGCGAGAAATTTCCGATCGAGGGGCGGTGACATAAAAAAAAATATGGAATAGCTCGTTACTTTCTTATATATTTCAGTAAGAGTAGAGATTCTGAGCACGGATGTTGTCAATTGTCCTCTCCTTCAAATTCATTGTCAAAGACCATTTTAAAACGATATCATAGGCATGATAAAGTCGTGCCTCAATAGATTCAATCTCTTATGTAAAATTAAAACATTTAAGTGTGGATAAAAGTGATTTTTTTTAATAAAAAAAAATTCTAAATGTGAACTTGTTTAAAGTCAGACATAAATCTTTGGATATTTATCTCAGGTAAGTCCGTGAGTCCGTTTAATTAATAACACTAAAGTTTCATTAGTAATTCGACTTTTTGCAATTCAAATTCATAGTTTCGTACGTAAACACGTTTAAATCAAATTTCAAAATTCCCGCAATTTCTGACCGTTCAAACGGAGTTATGTTAGGCTTAAAGAACGTGTAAAACAGAGTAGCCAACCTTGATGGTAATTGCTGGATATTGGTTCTAACGTAAATACATAACAAACACTTATAAACCTAATTACACAAATTTCCCCAATTAACCGCGAACGGTTTCGCAGACGATATAAACAATTTTCTAACCTCAATTCTTTCTGAACAAATAAAAATGAAATTTCTTATAAGTATAATTAAATTTGGATTAAAATGGATATAAAACGTTTATTTTTAGGTAGATTTGACGAGGAATACCTTGTACAAGGCCGGATTCTGCAAACATCGGAGTGATCAGGACTGTTCAGGTGTAGAATGAGGGCTCTGGTACATCATAGGTACTTCAGATCACGGAGTCTGGCTCAATCAGGACAGGAACATCACAGGAAACTCGGGAAAATCATCGTTGAAGAAAAATTACCCAAAAAGGTTGCGGGTAATATGGATAATATTTATGTGAAAACTTAGTTTAACAAATAACAATTATTTTTAGGTTGTAATTTGGGATAAAATTGGATTTTTACGAAATAGTCGTGAAATTTTTCAAGAACAAAATGAGATAGGTCTGCCTCTAACAGAGTTCGGTTAGTGAATGGTTCGAATTGAAAATGTTTTAACTGACTTGAAAGCGATTGTCTTCGTCAAGGAGTCCAACTGTCTGTGAAAATCCGTTAATATAACCGAAATAAGGGGAACATCCATTGTTTTATATACGAGAATGCACATGTGATCGAAAGAACTGTCAGATGTTTTAAACGAAGTGAAAATAAATAAAATTACAAAATCTGGAATCACCTTACACTTGTAATATAATGAAGGTATGTGTCTCTGAATTATGAGAAAAATACATTTGAATTTTTTAAACACTTATTACTACAAAAAAATTAACAATCTTAAAATTCATTATTGCACCTAAAAGGTAGGCAACTATTTATACACATAGAATTGTTACAGAACCCAATTTCCAGCAATTTCCCCATGTCTTCTGTTGACATATCAAAGCAATTGGACTGCCAATGCATATACAAACGTTATTAGACTAAATTTGAACGAAATAAATACACAGTAAAAATAATAAAACTTCACTTGAATTAAACGTGGATCCAAATTTGATCTGTCAAAATCTATTGTAATAATATACTATACAAATTCTAATATTCATTTTCGATGTGTAGGCAGATCACTGCTGATCAACTTTACTTCCTGAAGGACTTGCCAAATGCAGAGATTTCCTACATCACCTGGGCATCGTCTGGCTGTCTGCTGCTACATATTTATTATATCCTTTTTCTATTATATCTAATTAGTTTTAAAATATAACTAAGTAAAATAGTAACATTCCCTTTTTAAATAGTAGTAGAATATCAAGTACTCTCTCCATAACAATATATATTTTTAATTTTACATACAATTTTCATAAAATTATTCACGATATGAACGCGTTGCACGGTTTGCAATTTATTGCAAGAACGAACAGATAGCATGGTGTGTGGCCCCTAGAGGGCGTGCGTCTAAACTCGTGATCTCATAGGGGAAACTCGAGAATAATACTTGAGACATGATACTGATGAAAGTGAGTTTGCTTCTGGAGGAATGTTAAATACGTTTGGTAGGCAGAAACTCACATTCCTATTCCTTTTTCTGCTTATATGGTAATCCCTCCACAATGGACCATGAGCTCCTGGCATGAAGGCATTTTTACGGTTAATTGTTTAGGTGTTTCTTTTGATTTTTTTTGCTAATCACCAATCCTTGATATCAACGCTTATTTTTGTATTGTATTGATTGTTTTCAAGAAGTTGTCTTATTGTCTACACTATATTTATAATATCCCGATATTACTTCCTATATTAGCATGTTTACAAGACAACCACTAGTATGGAAAAAATAAGTAGTACTTAGTCCTGTATATTATAAATATTTATACGAGATATGCACTGTAGCATGTTACATGAATGGGGTGCAATTATTATCGGTAAAAATGTTTCAAGTAGCAATCTCTAAAATGATGTTTACTCCGTGAAAGCGGACTATTGCATGTGAAGAGGATGACACGTCGTACGATTCCCCCCGATTTGGCAACATGTTCGGATGGTTTATATGGAAAGTTGCATTCAATATGATACTGTTCTATACCCAGACAGGCTGTCTAAGATAAGGGCTCCATGCATAGGGATTTCGTGAATGGTAAAAGATAGAGAGGTGGTTAAATTAGAGAAAAGTTGTGCAATTAAGTGAGCAATAAAACTGTGTTGAGAAATTCAAAATATCGTGAATAGTTTTTGAGATGTTAAGAAAAAATGAAAATCGTCAAATAGTTATTTCTTGTCTCGTGCGGTTATTTGGAAAGATAACGGAAAACAAAAAAAAGGTTTTTAAGGTAACTTTTTATTCCTTATCACATGGTGTTATAAAAAATACATTACCACATTTCGCACATTTGGGACCATCTTCAACTTCACTTTTTTAAATACACATTGAAGGCCAAAATGGCATCCTTAGCGTAGAGACTGATGTGCTCCGCTTTTCTGCGTGCGACTATAAGCTTAAGGGGGTTACATTATTTTGACTGGAAAATCGATTTTTGGTTTTTTTGCCATTTTTTTGAAAGCTCCAAAATATATAACATACATGGTTAAAGCGGTTTCGTAATATTCGCATTGTTTAAGCCGCTGCGGCTTATTAAAAGAGCGGGTGTACCGAACACAAACGGAGCAAATTAGATGTAATACTATATTCGACTCGGGGCTGCTCGGGTCGAAATATCATACTTATTGTTTGTTAGTGTATGTATAGTTGTCTTTAATGATTAGAAATGCTACTGCAGTCGGGATCACAAATAAACGACAGAGTAGCTATTTATATTACAATAATATGAAGCAATTAGATCCGAAATAAAACGCACATTGAAGAAACCGATCTAACAATATTTCTTTACTTAAACACACTTTCCCACTTTAGAAAACTACTTACTATAAAATGTATCAATTATGCAGATGCACTTACTTACACTAAATTTCTTATAAAGCTGGCTAGAATATGATGGCAAAGGTAACCGCATTACGGATCATCAGAGTAGCACAGGAAAATGGAAGTCGATGCGATGCCTTAAAAGAAATTTTCGCAGGATTTCGGATAGGCGACTAAGACAAGACAACTTTTTTACATTTTGTGATTTTTGGCCGTACGAGATGTTACTGTTCAAGAAAAAAAAGAATGCGTTGAGATGTACAAAAAGAATGAGTGGACTTTGAAGAAAGGGCGCTGGTAAACTGACTGACAAAGTTATTGATAATTTAACAATAGTGTACTGCGGACTAGCAATTAGACAACATCCAGATTCTGCATAAAAATGAAGGCAGCTATTTGGCTACATTTCATTATAAATGTTTCACCGACGCGGATCCACGACACATTTATTGTCCAAAAGGTGTAGACAGCCTGTGTAAGTGGCGCGTTGCAGAAGCAAGGTTGAGCTTGCTTCATTCATACATGACACTCTTTTTGCAAAAAAAAAAAATCAAGATGCTATTAGGCCGATTTATGAAGTTTTTTTCTAGAGTGATTTCTTGCAAAGATGCATTGGAAAAATTGTCAAAACTGAAACGACTCGTTTAGTTCATGTGTGTAGAAACTAGCTCCAAAAGATTTACACTGCGGCCCATAACAATCAACCTGCTACCTACATTGCCGCAAATTTATTCAATGAAGGTTACTTTTCTGTATTACAAATAATGAAGCGGTGGGAATTGCAGTAGACTTGATGCCAAAATTTCGTCATCAATTCTGATCGTCAGCGCATACAACGAGCAGAGCAGAGTATGTCCAGCGCTGCAAAAACTTGCTGTGCTGTCTAAAGGGAAGCAACAAATTTTGCAATGCAGAAGTATGAAGAAGAAGAAGGATTAATGTATGGTGCTGGAATAGCTGACTAAGTGTATGTTGAACTATTTGTAAAAATTTTTGCTGAGAAACTTTGAACGCGTTTTTCTCTAAACATGATTTTCATATCTGCGTAAGTTCTAGTTCTTCAAGTGTTCAATATATCAACTTAATTCTTTTGTTTCTTAATGTAAACAGTTTTTTATTGGAGTTATCCTATAATATACTAAAAATTGCAATATTCCACATTTTGTATCCACATACCCACAAAAAAGAAATAGAAAATAATCAAATCAAAATCCAGGTATCTGCCACATTGTTGCTTTCGACTTTATTTGTTAAATTTAGGTATAACCTCCAACAAATTTAATATATTTTAACTCTTCTTTTTATTTTCAATTTCGGATCACTTTTGCGTATGCTAGAGTTTACGCAGTTTGACCGTGTTTTCTGTACACATTGCTACCTAGATACAAATAGCGAACGTTATAGTGGTCTTGTCTTTAAAAAAAAATATATTTTTTTAATGTTCAAGTTTTAATATATTTATTAAGAACCGTATTTCGTATATCTTTTCCTTTGTCTGAAAAAAAAAGCTCAAAGTTTTTGGCCTTTCCGGTATATATATGTGAAACTCCCCTTAGGCTGTTTGCAAACGTTATAAGCGAAAAACTTGTTTTCTCATGGGGACGGGCCGCGGCTAGCAATATATATTTGGGTCGGAAATAATCGCCTTTTACTACTTTTTTGCAATGTTAGATCTACTAAGTTTATTTTTACACATTATACAGTTATAAGTAGAAAACTGTTTGTAACCCCAGACAAAAAAATAATAGATAAATAAAATTCAACTGTTAAAACTTTCAAAATGTATAATATTTTAATAACAATGACAAAAATACTCCAAACTGTGGTAATAGTAATGCTGCAAACTTCTACTAGACCCCTCACCACCAACTGCACTAAACTGGAGGTACATTTCGATAGCAAAGCTATCATCATCAGCAGAAACACTGAACTGAATAACTACAGTAAAACGTTCTAAATTTATACCTAAAAAAGGTCATGCTACAGATGATCACTGATATGGTGACTGCCGTCATGCTCTAACTACTCACTATCCTAAACCTAACTCCGTCTGATCTACTACTTCTACTTAATAAACTATAAAGACAAGAATTTAAGAGTCCTAAATCTGAATTCATTAAAATATGTTTGTTTTTATATATTTCCATACCCTCATAACAATTTAATTGCACATAGTTGTTTACGTTTTTAAATAACTTAATATTGTCAACTTTTATGATTTTCTTCAAGCATATGTAGGGCTACACTAGTTTTGTCAAACCTTCTAAATTTAAGATGAGCCAAATACTCCTTGTAACGCCTTTTAATTGATCTTTTAGTTTGGCTAATATATACATGATCACAATCTTTACAAGATATTTTATAAATAGCTAATTTGTCCAAATTATCTACTTGATCTTTAGGGTTACCTAAAATATTTTTAAATAATAGTCTTAAAAATATTTTAGGTAACCCTAAGGTTAGAAATAAGAGAGAGAGAGCAACTTCCATTTGTCTTCGTGTGTTATCTCCATAATCATCTGTAAAATGGTTATTTTGTGCATTTCTGTTAAATGAACTGATATGCAGTTAACAAAATTCAGACCACTATAACATTGACAGCTGAACTGTCATGCAGGCAGACAACAATTTGCTAAGGCCAAACGTTTTAAACAAAGGTAAACAAAAGTATTTACAGTTTTTGTTTATTTCATATCGGTAAAAAGGGAATGGTTTTTTTTTGTTTTTTTGCAATATCAAGAAATAAACAGATTAGTTATTAGTTTTTGGGTATATTGTAACGAATTTCTGTAATCAAATAATTTTCTTTCTTTAATGTTATTTTTTGCAAAAACACTGAAAACACTTAATATTTCCTAAACAGTTGAAGAGAGGTATATGATAATGTACACGAAATATGTCTAGAACTCTCTGAAGAATCCAAAAATTGAATAATATACAGGGTGTAGCTTTTACAATAAAACAGTTGGTATTGGCCATTATTATATGACACACCATGTACACATAAAAGATTTCTCTTGAAAAGATGCACAAGTAAAAATACCAATCGACGTGTCCGACCGTTTCTTCGAACACGCACCCATTTATTTATAATCGAATTTATTCCATTTGGCTGATACACGGTGCATATATCACAGAAAAAGACCACAAAGTAGCAGATTTTTAAACTACAATTTGAAATTCAATGTAATTTACTTCGAAGTAAGTTAAAAAAGCATCACCACATTAAATACACTTTAATTGCTGCTGTGAACGTCAAAGGTTAGATAATACTTGACTCGCACGTAAGCTTCGGCAAATAAAACATGATAAGCACGTGATAAATCGATTTACGAAGTGCATGTCCATTGCAACGAATGCATACATTATGATTAAGCAAACCCGATAAGTCAGAATAACTGTTTGACGTTATTGTATGTAGGTTTGACGAAAGTAAGTGGCTGATGATAAAGTGTCCGTTTTTCTGGCGCTTGATAAGGCGGGTATTGCGTAAAACCGAATCCGGAGATCCCGAGAACTTTGACCCCATAGGTTTGACTTTCAGAGAGAGTGATTACCAATAACGTGGAATAATATGTACATAGGAGCGGTTAAGTGGACTTTAAACGCTTTAAGAACGAGATAAAACCGGAATGATATCTCGTATCAAGTGTTTAATACATTGAATAGGATGTGATAAAATGAATTTAGTCTAACTAGATAGATAAATAAGTAAAATATAATAATATTATTTATATCGTGTATAAAGTTCATAGTACACAGAGATTCTCTGAAATACGACAGGATTTCCAAAATGGAAACTGTAAGTGAAGTAAGTTCAAAAGCATACGTATACCACAAAGTTATATTTTTAGTAGTAACAGTATATAATTTTTCTTTAAGGTGAATATCGCAGCATGGTAAGGAACTTAAGTCCAGAACTTCTACGTAATAAACAGTGCTATTTCTATTATTGTTTGCATTTTTAATATATACAATGCAGTGCCTCTATTCACACCTAATCCCAATTTTATTATACAATAACGAAGATTACTATAACCTACCCACAACCTCTGATTATCTTGAGAAAATCGTTGAAACACAATTGCCACCACCTCGTTGTAGATCCTATACCTGGAAGTGACTGAAGTACTGAATTTACTTGAAACACATGGCAATTGGAATGTATTGTTGCTACTATTTTTTTGTGTACACTATTAAATAAACATGTTTACATTATTTTTGTGAACCTTGTATTTTACATAATCAATGTAAAGTACTTAAATCTCCTACTTGAAAAGATATTAATCTGGAATCTGCACTTGAAAAGATTACTCACAAGGCAAGTCTGTCTTTAGCATCTAAGGAACTTCAATAATATTTCCTCCAAAGTAACCGCAGCAGCATTCACGAGAAGAACGAAGTTCGTTGGTCTTGGACCACTAAAGCTGCTGAGTGAAGAAATAACGCTCTTAGATGAAGTGAAATATCTTGGTGTTATTTTTTACTGCAAGGTTGATTGATTGATTTAGTCACTCAGTACGAATCATACCTTCTCGTTATCCCCTTAATACCGTAGCTTGATGCTTATTGTATTATTTTATAAAACTTGAAATGGCCGCCAGTATTAGTTAGTTTAGTAAGAGAACTAATTAATATTGGCGGCCATTTCAAGTCTTATAGAATAATACAATAAGCATCAAGCTACAGCATTAAGAGGATAATGAGAAGGTCTGATTCGTACATAGCATCCACATGGTTCGATTAGTCGTCCAGTGTCTGTTGCAGAGCGGATGTTATCTTAAAGTTCATCCAACAAGTTCAGGCCCTCAAAGTTCACTTCAGGTTACATACCTGATTCTTGTAATAGCAAGGCAAGAACTCAACTGTCTCCTCATCTTCTAAACACAGCCGGAATTCAATCTCATCAGAGAGTCCAATTCTGTGTAAGTGCTTTCTGAGCTTACAGTGACCTGTAAAAACAGACACAAACATCTTGATATCTTTACGGTCATGTTTTAGCAGCTCCTTTGTTCTGGCATGACTTGGTGAAATATACTTCTTCGCATGCACCAAACCAGGACAGTTATTCCAATACTGTAGCACTTTCTGATTTGCCCAGAATTTGATTTGCTGATTAGCTACTGTATGTGCTATGCCAATGGCAGGCTCTGATCCCACAGCACCCTTTTTGGCAAGGACGCTGTTTGCTCATTTCCGAGAATGAGTGAATGCTCATTGCTTTCTTTTATATTGCATCTTTTATTCCCTAAAATATGTAGGCTTCATCAGGGGCTAATTAAAACTACATACTTCGGTGAAAATTTGACAGTGTAATAAAAGATTAAGAGTATTACATCTCTTCAATTTTGTGAAACACAATATTGGCGATCATTTAAAGTATTATAAGTACTTCTGGCTATTCTATTCTACAATATGATCAATTAAATTTAGCCTCTAGCAAGTCATGATTTTATTTATTCAAATACATTCAGTATTACATCATGGCTTGTTAGAGAGTAAATTTAATTGATCATATTGGATTATTTCCTACTCAGTGTATTTATTTACACCCTCTTACTTGTTTTAGTAGCATGTGTGGCACATCTTTTTCGGTAAATCAGTCAACTGGTTGATTGCTCTCAGCAATGGTAGCATCGCAACTGCGCATCTTCAGGTTCAAAGTTTAATCAACAAACTTCTAGCAGTAGTTGATTTTAGGTATTAGGCCAGGTAGTGGACGTTAAAATTTATTTTCTGACTGCTCATTGTTTTAAATTACATTAATTTTCTTATATACATACCTCTTAAGAAAAATAACCTTTTTCATAAAATTATGACAATTCTTAATATTAGCCAATATCTTTTAACCTACAGATGCGCAGTTGTGTGTGCGAAATCAGTCGTTGAAATAACTAGGTATGTATTTGTGTAGTGCCAGTGTTATTGCTTTTTCCTTACTATATTATTCTACATCCACACTACGTCAAAATTGAATACTTAGTTTTCCTTTCGTTCGTTTAGCATGAACTATTCATTTGTCAAAGTATGCTAATATGTACATTGCCTGACAAAATTAATGTCGCCATCTACAGCTCATCATTTGAATAGACGTTCAACTGCCCTCGGTTTATGCAGGTAAGAGATTTATGGAAGACATTAATTTTGTCGAGCAGTGCATCATTTTTAACAACTTAAATGCGAATTGAAACTGCACAAATCTTGGATTAATTAAGCAACCGAAACCACAAGTACTGCGTACCGAGCAATGCATAATTCAGAATTGTTTGCAGATAATCTTTAATTACTATTTCAGTGTGCTGCAGCTTTGATTACATTAATAATCGTAGATTTATGATGCTTATATTCGCATTTAATTTACTAAAGATGGTACATACATTAAGTATGGTGCATTTAATATAACTGGGAACGAGCCGATATCATGTTCCCTACCCAAACTGACGGCATCCTACAGCAAATGTCTTGTAAAGGTTGAACCAATGTCTTTGGGATGCGGGTTTGTTTATGTCAAGTCATTGAAATGTTGAAAGACGAACGCAAAGATGAATATCCCGATAAGCCACAAAACCGTACATTCAGTTTTAAAGAAAAACATTCTACAGCCATATTACCTTGCTAAAGTTTAACGTCTTTATGAAAACGATAACCTTCTCCGACTGAATTTCTGCAACACGATTTTAAGTAGAATTGGTGACGATGACGGTTTTATGAGAGATACTGTTTGAAGCGATGACTGCATATTTAGTAGAGATTGAGTCGTTAACAATCACAACTTTCACTATTACACGGAGGAAAATCCGCAACAATTTTGTAAGCATAGAAGATTTTTCTGTTAACGTTTGATTATGCATATATCTTCCGAACCACCTAGATACTGCTGAATGCCTCAATGTTTTGGAAGGAGTTTGTTTTGGAGAATATGCCATTGAGTGTGCGAACTAATGTGCTTTACATGTGTGACTATGCTTACTATGCTCTGTTGGAGAGTGGTTAGACGAACATATTCCAAACAGATAGATTGATCGTAGTGGTTCAATATTATGGCCCGCTAAGTCATCCGACCCAAATTTATTTTTTTATTAAGAATTTGTTTTGCCATTCATTACAGTAAAATAAAATTAAGGATAAAACACTCCATAGATGGTGCTCTGTGCATTCTTTTGTACACTCCCTGTATAACTCTCCATAAAGATATTTTGAAAGTAGCTTTGTCGCTATTTCTTACAACCGATGAAAATCTGCTGTGCAGCCCTCCATAAGGGTAGACGTTATTCCGAGTTAAAATGACAGGAGGCTCTGAAATTGATGCTAAAATAAAACAATGACTATTTTTTTATTAACGAATAATTGGTAAGTCAACTTCAGTTACGCTATAGCCGGAAAAGTAGTAATATTCTTTATTTACGTTAAAAAATAGTGTACGCAAATATGTTGTAAATAAAAATATATCATCTTTTTCCTTTCTTGAGATAGTGGCTTCTTTTTGACACGATTTAATGAAAAATTTTAACAAATTAAATCATTTTTTTACGTTTCGACAATTTATTTATTGTCTTCTTCAGAAATCATTAATGTATATATTTAATATACATTTAAAATAGCACTACACAAACTTTTTGAAATTTTGCATTAAAATTAAACATTTAGCTACATTTTATAAAAAAGAAATAACATTGAAATGTTATTTGTCAAGGGATTTTAATAACATGTATGTGTATCATACTAAATACAAATATTTTTTGTATTTTTTTTTTAATTTGTTAATATTTTTCATTAAATCGTGTCAAAAAAAACCCGCTATCTCAAGAAAAAAAAAACATACTTTACACCATCGGCTAAGAAAAAATTGTCATCAAAATAAAAATATATCGGCCCTGCGTACAAATTTCTTTTGACTGCTTGTAAATGATTACCGTCATATAAGAAATAATGAACAATATGCACGAAAACAATGTCAGGTCCGACTAAATTTTGTCAATAAGTTATTGTAAGTTTAAACAGTGACCTTTTTTAACTTATATTTTATAGGAAAATGGGTTCCTTTTTGATAGAAATGATAGAAAGAAAAAATAATACAAACAAAAAGGATTGGAGAATGTGGAATTTTCCAATATCAAGTAGTTTTATAATTTCAAATTAACAGCGAAAATATACATATAGAAACAATTGTTGCATGAGCAGATAACTTATTGCAGAATTTCCTAAGAAATAACGCTCTTTAGCATTTAACTAGGGTTGACAATTACTTGTCATATGATTTACATTGGCTACCCTTATTTTATTATTGAATTTGGATATATCTTTTTTCGCGGGCATGCAGTGTGCTTGTACAAGATCGAAATTTGAATCAAAGTTTATGGCATGATGTTATAGAGTAATATATACTTAGATATTACTGCAGGCTATAAAAAGCAGGTTTAAAAAATAAATTTAATAGACATAAATATTTAAAAGAATTGTTGCAGACAGTCTGACACAAATTTAAGTGGATATAGACGCATTTACTACAAAACCATTACAAACATCGTTTGCAGATTCCACGAAAGTATATTGTTGGTTCTTCGGCGTAAGCAATTGAAAACGTTACGTTTAAGAAAACTGCCCTAGACTATATTGCAGTACAAGGTTACATTCTCTTACTTGCTTTACTATATTAGGGTTGTCTTGTACTGAGAGGCAAGTGGTAAAAAACGTTCATTATAAAAATTATATGTTTCTGAGTCTTTCTCGGGTACTTAAAGGTTCATTGAATGTTTTTAAATTTAATGTGTCAATAAACTCCATTAAAATGTACGAGATCAGTTAAATTTTTAGTAAACTTTTATCTATTGTTACATCACACCTGGAAAGCCATGTTACTAATTTTAGACCTTACTATCTCCCTAAGGTGGTTTTACGTTATCTTGTAATCTTGTAAACATAAATAAGACGAATTTTTCCAGGCTTAAAGTATAAAGCTCCGAATTCTCACACGATTACTCAAAGTTAAAAACAAAGATCATAAAATCTGTCTTTATATACCGTAGTAACCAACTCAACTACGAACAGAGACGTGTGCTTCGTACATATGACGATGTATATAACTGCTTGTAGTTGAGATGGCTCGTAGGGTAGAACTAGAACAAAGGTTTGATACCATCGTAATATACAGTGTGACACATTTGAAATGGAACTATTTACCTTATTAGTGGAATAATATTTAAATTTTTCGTAAATTTTCAAAGCATGCTTGATCTTGTTTAAATTTTGCATACTTGTAGAATTTTTTTAATCTGAATAACTTTTCCTTACAACATTTTGTCGTAGCTCCTACAAAAAAAGGCATTTTACTAATGGCAAGACAATTTTTTTGTAAATTTCCAGCGCATACTTGATCTTGTTTAAATTTTAAAAAATTAAAAAACAATGTTTTTTTACCATCCATTTATTTGTCGGCTTGCTTTTCAATATTAAATTTACTTTTGTATATTTATTAGTACGTTTGTATTATAGTTTTAAAATGATGCTTTATTTTTTAAAATATTTGATTTTAATTTTGTATAGATTTGGTTTTGTAGTTTGTTGCTATTTTTCTAAAGACTTAAAAACTAAGAGAAATTTGTTAAAAAGAATAATATATATCGGTCATATAAAACAGATTTTAAACTTGTTATTAAATACCAGCAAGTAACAGGGAAAGCAACATTTATTCCTTGAACAGCTGTAAGGATTAATAAAAGTATGTAAATAAAAGGTAATGAAGCACTGGTTAGTATAATAATTATTTGGACATGTAAATGGACTAATATGCATTATCGTAATAAGTATAGTAAGAAGAGGTTTATTAATTTTATCTTCTTCTGTTGGAATATGGTTGGGAATGATTCAAAAAACCAAACAGGTGTCGTTTCCGTTTATTATAAACCTTTTTCAAACCATTTATCTGTAATAAATTAATTTTCTTTTGTTAGCGTCTATCATGATTTTTGTTTGATCCACATTAAAATTTGTGTTCACACTCAATATAAACCAACATGGTTTTGTTATAATTTTTAACATTTTAAAATTGTAAATGGGGCAAACACAATGCTCGGAGGAGGATCTTGTGTAAAGAAATGAATTTTTTTTTGTTATTATTTTCATAATTTCCAATTGTTTAATTTAATTAAAGCAATTTATAAGGATTAAAATTAAAGTTAAAATAGTGGAGCCTAGATTTTGGATAAATTTGCTATGTCGGTTCGATTGTTTATATGCTATTTTTGGTTTTCTTGATATAAATCATTTCTATTAACATATTACGTTTATAATAATTTTTTTCTTTAGCTAAACATTTAGTTGCGTCTTATTATTGGCTAAACAAATACCAGAAGATAATAGAAGAGATTTATGAAATAACGCACGTTAAATCTTCATATTTGATTGAAATATTAGTAAAAATTATTTTAGAAGCTTCAGAATTCAAAGGTGCAATCAGATTTTTGATACAAAAGTTGCTAACAACATTCTGCTACTTCTTAATTCGAAAAATAAATATAATATGCCTTGAAATTTTAGACGAAGTTCTGAAATTTTGTGTGGAATTTTGACTTACTATGCCTTAAAAAAATGGATTCATTTCAACGCAAAATGCAGAGCTTAGAAGAGTGCTTTCATTTCAAATGGGTTGCACTGTATATAATACATATTTTTTTTTTTAGCGTGTATCTACAAAATGCTATATTTTCAATAATAAAAAAAAAGAAAATGGTTTAAATTTAAACTGGTCATCAGGTTATCATTTGATAAAGCCAATGTCGTATTGAATAATGGTAATAATGGCAGATATATGGGCTCCGCCATTTGTTATCTTTTGTTGATATTCTAAGCATTGTTTATACGCTTTTTGTTTTGAAAATTTGTATATTGTGCAAGGAGAGTTAACTCAATGTAAAATTAAGAATATGATTCAATATTTTTATTTATGCAGTAAGAAAGTATGTTTGTTCAATTAAAATAATAATTTGTGTGATTCGTAAAATAGTGATTTGTCAGTGTCAAAATGCCGAAATTGAAGGAAAATGAAAAAGGTTTAATGCTTTCGAGGTTAGAAAATATATGATCTATATTATAAATCTCATACTTTATAAAAAGGGTAGCAAATAATTATGGTTAATAAAAGTACAGTCAAAAGGTGAGAAGCAGAAGGAAATATAATATTCGGGAACTGAGAAAATTTCGACCGTTGATCAAGATGAAATTGTTTTAAATTATTTATTACGGTAAAATCCATTTGAAACGGTGCAGGAGGCATTAATTGCATCTAACTTTCCGATTTTCCGATCAACAATATGTCTTCGGGTTAATGATTCTGATTTAATGAACTCTGCAAGTGCTAGAAAAACCATACTGATTTCTTTCGTCAATTCTAGCATATTTTTTTTTTCTATTTTAGCATATGATCCGTGTTGTACATGATGTTAAAAAAGGTTTATTACAAAATAATTCATGTATAAAACCTGGGTAAATCGATAATTGATGAACGTACTCTGTAATTTATAGGTACCCACCGTATGTTTTATATTTTTTTCTTTAATACGGTCTCTTGCATTTCTTCTTGAATTATATCAAGGTTTTATTGTATGGTGGTGTAATTCGCAAATGAGCATGAAACTAGTTATTACGTTACAATTTTAATTGCTCTTAGTAGAGGTCAACATTTTGAATGCAAATTTTTGTTAAATTTAATTACCAAGTGAATTACAGAGTTAATTATATATTATTAAATATTAATATTTATGATTACACAAAACACAATTCACTTTTCAAACCGTTTTTAGAAGTTTACACCGTGTCGTTTTGTTTGGGGCGCTTAATTGCCTCATACATTGCCGTCTAGATATGCAAGCCTAACATATGGAGTGAGGAATACCCTCAGAATGGCTGGTGCAACAGTGGATATGACACCTGACATTATCTAACATCAGTTATTCCCGTGCCATTATGGGCATACCACAGCACGGTGCCTATTCGCATTCCAAGTAGTATACCCGTATATTTTGTTGGCGTTTCTTAGAATAAAATCGTAACCGATTTTGAAAATCAGATTTAAGAACGAACTTTATAATTAGTTTCTATAGCCGGTTCTGATATGGGCTCTAAGTAAGTTCTGACGTCTAAAATAAAATTAAAAAAGGGATGAAATAAATTTGGACATGACAAAAATACTCAATATTAAAACTGTGGTACTGGTAATGCTGCAAATTTCACCTAGACCCCTCACCACAAACTGCACTAAACTGAACGTACGTTTCGATAGCAAAGCTATCATCATCAGCAGATACACTGAACTGTTACTACTACTGGTACTACACAGTTCAGTGTATCTGCTGATGATGATAGCTTTGCTATCGAAACGTACGTCCAGTTCAGTGCAGTTTGTGGTGAGGGGTTTAGGTGAAGTTTGCAAATTTGAACATATATTTAAATCTTTTAATACTAGAATGCAATTATTCTTTTGATTACTGCATACACTATATCGTATACAAGTTAATATAATTACTTAAGGTGTTATATTTTGCGAAGTTTAATTGATAAAAAAATTATACATTATTTAACATTACGTTGTTTTACATACCGGAATGTAAGGCAAAAAAAAAACTAAAGCAAGATTACGATCAATTACTGATCAATACAAAAAAAGCGTGATTATAAAATTTTGCATTCAAAAAACAAAATTCGATCTATGCGCCAAGTAGTAAACGATACTATAGCTGCCCAAAATCGATATATGCATGTAACAGCAGAACTCAAAGCATTAGCCAATAAATTTAATGACCATTTTACGAATCAAGTATCACGGAAAAGTAGTACGGAAAATATAAAGAATAGCCCGGGTGCTCTGAAGATTGTAATTTTGGACTGTATTTGTGTAGAAAGACTCCAGAATGACGCTAGAGTACTTATTTTTCGTCGGAAACCACGTCTTCTACACTTTTTTCTTAAAAAAAACGCATTCACTTTTCAGATTGTCACCACAGAAAAAAAGTCGAAATCCTGAAAAAAAAAACACATTTATCAATCAATAACTGTTGTAACCTAGTGTTAAATTGTTTTAACTCTGTTATTTTTTTGAAATAAGGTGTTATTTTGTATTATTTGTATGTATTAATTTTGTCACCATAGTACCAACATAAAAAAAAGAACTCCTAGTCAAAGCGGCAGTTCATCGCGAATACAAACGTATACTTTTTTGGCAAAGATAATGCATGAAATATGGTGATATTTCAATAAAATAAGTTAATTGAAACAATTTAGTACTCGTTACAACGATTATTGGTTGATAAATGCATTCATTTTCAACGATTTTGACGTGTTTTCTATGGTGATATAACCTGAAAATCTCATCTTTTTTTTAAGAAAAAGGTGTGGAAGACGTGGTCTCCGACGAAAAATAAAACATGATTCTAGAGGCATTCCACACTCATACGGCCCAAGATTGCGATCTTCAAAGTAGCCGGGCTATTCTTCATATTACCCCATAATACAATATAATCATAACATTTCCAGTGGTAGTACCATCTACCTAAATCCCTACTCGTTTGCTTTCAGTCCAGTCACCTACATAAACCTGAGAAATTATGTTCAAAAGTCAAAAAACAAGAACGGTGCTGGAATAGATGAACTACCGCTAAAAGTTCATAGAAAATAGTCTGGAATCAATAGCTGCACTAGTGTGTGATGTAGTGAAGGAATCCTTTGTGTCCGGGGTGTTTCCTACATCTCTGAAATTCATCGTTGTGAGGCCAATACATAAAGCTAGTGATCATACTTCATATGCAAATTATACACCCATTTGCTATATCAAAACCAACATGGCTTTGTGAGTGGTAAAAGCACAAATACCTACTGCTTTATTCGAATATGTAGAAAAGGTGTATAAAGTCTTTGGATATCACAAAGGCTTCCACACTATATCGCACAAAACACTATTGGAAGGATTGCATAGGTATGGAATCAGGGGTGTTGCATATGACTGATTTCAATCTTATTTAACCGATCGTCAACAGATAGTAAAACTTGATACAACAGAGGGACACACTTGTTCTGATACACTAACAACCAATGTTGGCGTGCCACGGAGGAGTATACTTGGTCCTCTACTCTTTTTAATCTTTATTAATGATATATACACAGTAGATATCGGTGAACATCAGAAGGTAATTAGTTTTGCGGATGATACTAATATATTAATTAAAAATAATGATATCATTTCTTTAAAACAAACAGGATCCCTGGTATTAGAGAATTTAAAAGACTGATTCATACAAAACAACTTAATACTAAATAATACCAAAATAAAATATATACTTTTTAAAATAAATAAAACTATAGAAACTCCTAAAAAAATAACTTTGGTAATGAGAACATTCTTTTAGAAAAGCAGTGCAAAATATCGCGAGAGAAAGATTGTGGACGGATTATATGAAACACCTGTAATAAATGGGCATAATCATAAAATACAAAGCATTGCCCACTTTATGGTCTCAGTAAAGATAATCTGTGCAAAGTTTGAAGAAGGTAGGAGCAAAACAAACGATGTCCGAGAAAATTTCGTCATATTCGCGACGGACTGACAGGACTTAATTGTCAAAATGCGCATCTTTAGCTTAAACCGGTTTTGAAAGAAATTTTGAAACCGATTTTGAAATCAATTTTAAACCGAAAATTATTTAAGGTGGCATATCTGGAGAGGTTTATTCGGTAAAATCATACAAGCTTGAAAATCCGTTCAGTAATCGATTCTAATATCGAGTCTGTATTGTCTAATTGTAAAAAACAACAATTTTAATAAAATATATTAATTATCACATCACTGAAAATCAAGCTTTTCTTTGAAATTTTAATACACAAATTATAAATTCATACTTTTATGAGAATTGCCTAAATTTGCATTTGCCATTTATCCTTACAATTACAAAACTCGCCGTATTACAATAATTACCACTAGTCCTTTATGTAATCCAATGACGCCTAGTGTTTTTAAATGACGAGCTTATATATTCACATGATAGTGTTTAGTTGAGGAATAAATGTTTAAAAACATTTTTTTTCATATTTATGTTTTAAAATGCATATAAATATATAAATATATAAAAAAAATTCCTAAATCTGCAAAAAAAAAATCATATAGACTCATGTTGTTGTTTTTACAAAAATAAGAATATTTGAATGAATCCAGTCTCAATTTTATAAAATTTTTAAATTGTACTCATATTTAATTATACTTGTTCTAATTTTATTAATAATTTTGTGTTGCAAGTATTTTCCCTCTAATTCTGAAATTAGGAACATTAGGAGTATGTAGTTTTGTTAATCATTTAAATTCATTCCTCACGTAAATATTAAAAAAAAAAGTTTTTACAGAATTGTTGCTCTGCCACATAAGTATATCAGCTCATTATTCAGTAAAATTTTACTTGTTGGATTTTAATGAGGATTCATGCTAATTATGATAAACGGATGAGTTTTATAATTGCCCCAGATCGAAATGCATATAATTAATGAGTTTATAATTTGGGTATTGAAATTTCAAAGGAAAGCTTTTCTTAGTAATGTGATAATAGTTTTTGTGGTATATTAAATTTCTGTTTATATATATTGCTCTATTAATAGCATCATTTAACAAAAAAGTTTAAACAAAATATGTGTGATTTTCTTAGGAACACGAATTTTACGATGTTTCTTACCTGTGGGTAATTATAATAACAATATTTATTGAACTAAAGAGAATGAACTTTATGGAAGTATTACTCTTTTGTTTCTAATACATTTCCTATTTTAAAAATAAATTAATACAAATAAAGTAAATAAAATTTAATAGACATAGCCCAGCAATTAATATAACTTGATTTGTTATTTATACATTACTATGATTATTTTAAACATAAAATAAGAGCTTTAGTTTTAAAAGTCACTTAATCTCAAGCTGTGTAAAACAGATATTTCAATTCAAACTGGGTTCAAGCCTTAATATTAAAAGGTTTCCTTCGAATATCAAATAATCTTAGATCTACCTAATTTGCATAATTGCGAAGCGTTTTACAAACTGTAATACACCCAATAAATCACTTACCTCA